>JAOTNS010002110.1:0-587860 GCA_028476615.1 Culter alburnus | reverse complement strand
GATACCCTACAACAGTCCTTTTACACAGTTAAGCTATCGTACAAATACACTTAGTTGTAGGTTCGAAAGTCTCATTGACATATTATGGTCGCCCCCCCCCCCAACAAAAACAAATTTCAAACCAAATATTTTGAGAAGATGTATTTTACTCAGATTGAACTGCCGTCACTGTTCGGCGCCGCGGCGGCGTCGTTGCACGGAAGTTTGTGCCTTGCTGAAGGCTCGTCCACGCCGACTGCAAATGTAAATATTATCTCAGACTCTCTAACATTGCAGATAGAGAATATAATCTTATGAAGTTGTAAATTAATGCACGAGGGGAATGCTTAAATGTCCTTCAGGCTAAAAAAAAGTATTAATAGAGTGTAGTACGGTTTCCACCAATCGCTACGGCCACAAGTTAAAGTTACGTATGATGCGAAGGCACGTTAGTGCGAGCCCTCCGGAACCTTAGAGATTGCATTGCAGTGCCATGCGTTCGAAAAAAAAAAAAAAGCTTTTTGAATGGAGTGCTATGGGAGCAGTCGGGGCAAATCTCCGCCAGAATGAAATGCCCAAAAAGAGCGGTCCTCCACAGAGCGTGACTCGACGCTGATTGGACTATATCTCAGAGGCAGAACAAAACAGCCTAGCAGTGGAGACAGCTAGCGTACACTCTTGCCTTGAATGTGATTGAAAAATCGTCCCGTTCCACTTGGGGGTGGCGTCGCCCCAAGGCCCTAATGACGAAACCGCCCCTGCAATATTCGCATACCGCCTTCTCAGTACCGGCTTATTCTTTGACGTCCCTCTGCTGACAGCAGTTTAATATATGTCGGCCATGGGCAGCGGTTCTCTCATTTTTTGAGCACCCATACGCATACTCAACGACCACTCGCGTTTGTTTTGGTGAAAGTGCGACGCGCATTGGTTGGACGTTACCAATCGGTTCAATGGGGGGGGATTTTTTTCTCTAATTTATTATGACAACTCATATTTGATGAAACGAAATTATTGCTACAAATAAATTAATTTAAATATGGTCATCTGATCTACTGTGTTTTTTATGTGAAATATTGGGGGGTTGTACTGAAGCATTTGAAATATATAAAACATTATAAAGAAAATGGAGATGGATGAATCAATAAAGATCTATTTGCTTAAAATTAAAACAAATGTGAGTATGGATGTGCATACTTATAAGTTAAAAAAAAAATAGGCGATACAGTAAATAGTGCTCAAAATGGGCCTTCCTTAGGGCAGTGCGTCATATTTCAAGGACTTGTGTCCATTTTAACGTATTTAACTGTGGCATCCAGAATCGCCGTGGCATGGCTCAGTGTGCACTGTATAATGCCACGTTTAATGGTTCATGAAAAAAACATGGTACAGTAAAAAATTATGAACCTTTATATTTCGTTAGGGCAGTAGCCATATTTATATGTCCCATGTAAAAATACTGAGAACTGTAAAATGTATGCATACTAAGTTTGTATTTCACAGATCAAACGGCCCTTATAAAGCCACTTTATCGGATTCAACGCATCCTTACAGGTGGCAGAGAAATGCTTATTATTCTCATTCCAGTTCTAACAGCGCTTATGCGAGCAGAGCCAGGACTTTAAAGGAAGACACATGTTTAATTAAAACGATAATTAGCTGGATCATCCTAGACCGAACTGGTCTAAGAAAGCCAGATTTGAGTAAAATAAGCTGTATAGTTCATGCGCATCCACTCTCATTTCTCTTTAATTTTCATGATCTTTATTAGTTCATGTGCCATCCATACTCTGGCTTTCTTCATAGGCAGTGACGCACACAATGAAATAGGTTATAGTATACACCAACCGGAAATTGTAACGCGTGCTACGACATAAGTTTTACGTGAGCACGCGATAGTTTCTCGTGCGCACGCAATAGTTTCTCGTGTGCACGCGAAACTCTGTCAATTTTTTTTTTTTTTTTTTTTGTTTTGCAATTTTTTTTCCCGTAGGGACCCAATGTCGGTCGCCTAATCGAGTGTTGCATGATGATAATGCATAATGCCTTGGCATAAAAATGATTTTATTCATCAAGAGACATCTCAATAGTGGGTGTTAAATGTGTCCTTAGAGCTGTTATGTTGGTTTATGGGCAGGTTTGGAGTCAGTCACAGCATATTTCAGCTATGAGTGAACACTGGAAGTTCCCGCTGAACATGATTCCAGCTCCCACAGGTGAAGCAGCAGCATTGTAGAAACAAGATAACAGAGACTGGTCCACTAATTACTTATAAATGTTTAATTTTTACTTAAATGTAGTCAATATAAATATATAGTCTACACCCTGGTGAAACCTAAATATACTAAAATCTATTGAAATACATTTTATGCTAAGTGTACTACAATTGGCATTTACATTGCATACTTAATGTAAATACCTGCAATGTACTTTTATTATACTAAATTGGTGTACTTAAAGTCTGCTAAAATGGAACAAGTATTTTTTGTGTTGAGGTCCAACTAAAGATATACTTAAGTACAAACCCGATTCAAAAAAGTTGGGACACTGTACAAATGGTGAATAAAAACAGAATGCAATGATGTGGAAGTTTCAAATTTCATATTTTATTCAAAATACAACATAGATGACATATCAAATGTTTTAAACTGAAAATGTATCATTTTAAGGGAAAAATAAGTGATTTTAAATTTCATGGGCATCAACACATCAAAAATTGGGACAAGGGCCATGTTTCCACTGGTGTGGCATCCACTCTTCTTTTTTTATAACAGTCTGCAAACGTCTGGGGACTGAGGGAGACAAGTTGCTCAAGTTTAGAAATAGGAATGTTGTCCCATTCTTGTCTAATAAGCTTGTAAGCTGCCCATGCCACACGCACTCTGCAACCCCATACCATCAGAGATGCAGGCTTCTGAACTGAGCGCTGATAAAACTTGGGTGTCCTTGTCCTCTTTAGTCCGGATGACATGGCGTCCCAGTTTTCCAAAAAGAACTTCAAATTTGATTCGTCTGACCACAACAGTTTTCCACTTTGCCACAGTCCATTTTAAATGAGCCTTGGCCCAGAGAAAACGCCTGCGCTTCGGATC
The DNA here is from genome assembly GCA_028476615.1 of Culter alburnus. Taxonomy (NCBI): domain Eukaryota; kingdom Metazoa; phylum Chordata; class Actinopteri; order Cypriniformes; family Xenocyprididae; genus Culter; species Culter alburnus. The sequence continues at coordinate 584,789 of JAOTNS010002110.1, read as the reverse complement.
ATGTTTAGATATGGCTTCTTTTTGACCTATAGAGTTTTAGCCGGCAACGGCGAATGGCACGGTGGATTGTGTTCACCGACAATGTTTTCTGGAAGTATTCCTGAGCCCATGTTGTGATTTCCATTACAGTAGCATTCCTGTATGTGATGCAGTGCCGTCTAAGGGCCCGAAGATCACGGGCATCCAGTATGGTTTTCCGGCCTTGACCCTTACGCACAGAGATTGTTCCAGATTCTCTGAATCTTTGGATGATATTATGCACTGTAGATGATGATAACTTCAAACTCTTTGCAATTTTTCTCTGAGAGAAACTCCTTTCTGATATTGCTCCACTAATTTTGGCCGCAGCATTGGGGGAATTGGTGATCCTCTGCCCATCTTGACTTCTGAGAGACACTGCCACTCTGAGAGGCTCTTTTTATACCAATCATGTTGCCAATTGACCTAATAAGTTGCAAATTGGTCCTCCAGCTGTTCCTTATATGTACATTTAACTTTTCCGGCCTCTTATTGCTACCTGTCCCAACTTTTTTGGAATGTGTAGCTCTCATGAAATCCAAAATGAGCCATATTTGGCATGACATTTCAAAATGTCCTCACTTTCAACATTTGATATGTTATCTATATTCTATTGTGAATAAATATAGGTTTATGAGATTTGTAAATTATTGCATTCCTTTTTTATTCACAATTTGTACAGTGTCCCAACTTTTTTGGAATCGGGTTTGTATGTAAGGAACCCCGCATCGGCCCAAAAACGGAATCTGACACGCCTGGCGAAGGTTTACGCGTGTATGCCTTTTCAGCGTCTCTGAACGTTCACTTAATTCACTCATTTATCTGACTCCAATTTCAAATGATTACTACTTAGGTTGTGTTTCCAATTAGAAATTAATCATTTGTTAGTATTAATTTAGATATTCGATTATTTGATTACCTTATATATTCAATTATTTCGTTCACTGCAGTCCCGGTATCGCTTTTAGAAGAGTTACTTCGGCGATTTGAGCACTCTTCCCGGACACAAACTCGTCAGTCTGACCTTAAACATTGGATGCAGGGTAAATATCTACCTTTAAGTCAGTCGCGCTCTGCTTACTCGTAACAAAAAGCATAGTTTTTATATATTTACGAAAACTGCAACTTATTTAAGGCAGTGATTGTCAGAAATCGAAATGGACTTAATTTGACGTGCCCCATGCTCCATCTATTAAACCTTTCGTATGAACAATCCTGCTGTGAAATTGAGACTGTTTTACCAATCGCACTGAGACAAATTAAATGATACCAAACATGAAAGGGAAAAACAATATATATACAAGTTACATTATACATAGAATATAAAACTTTCAGTGAATTGAGGCAGGGGGAAGGAGAGTTTGTGTGTGTGTGGGGGGGGTTGCATACTGTAGATGTGGGGGCAAGGCGTTGTCCTATGCTATTCTTTAAGATCTTCTCTCCAGATACGCTTTATTGCTTATTGCAGGATCTTGATCTCAGTTTTCGTTTAGCAGGAAAATCAAGCCTTACAGTATATTTGATTGTGCTAAAGTGGAACTAGTGCAAGTATACTTTAGTACAAGTATATACATCTTGCATTCAAATTATACATTGATCATACTATCCTTACTAATAGTGATATTAAACATTTTATGCTTAATATTTAGAAATAAATGAATAAATGTATGCATTGTGCATTGTGCAATAAAGAAGAACTGCAAATAAAGTTTAATTAAAATACTTTTGTCAGTATGTCTCTAAATAGTCACATCTGTAGGGATCAAAAACCCTTCATCAAGTTGTCCTAAAATCTTCTTCTAAGGACAACTTCGATGAATTTGTTTGATTCCCTTTAAATGCTGACTACTGTATATTAATGGGTTTTTAGTTCATGTGAAATGAATGTAGGCCTATTTTAAATATATTTTGGTAGGGTTTTTTTTCATTAGGACAGACTCGACCCTAGTGAAAAAATAGTATACTTAAGGACAATTTATTTGTATGTACTTTAGTATAATTAAATGTACTTGTGGCATGCTATAAATTGGTATACTTAAAGTCTGCTAAATTGGAACAGCTAATTTTGTACTAAATGCATTTTAGTTGTCCAAAAGCAGTGCTGAAGTTCAACTAAAGCTGTATTAAATATTGTTTGTGCTAAAGTAGAACTATTCCAAGTATACTTCAGTACACTTTAAATACTCTTGTATTTAAGTTTTGAAATGCAGAATTCACTCAGCATAAACTTCAAATGTATTTTGGTGACATTAGAATTGCAATTCAATTACACTGTAGGGTGTTGAACATACATTAATATTATACTGATAACAAACTTTTAGTTATTTTAAAATGCATTGCAATGGCATTCCAAGTTAACTTGTAGTGTGCTAATGGCATCATTATAGTGTGCTTCAAATAGCTACAGTAAAATAATCTTTATAAAAAAATTACAGCTTTAGAAAATGCCTTTTACAGACGCTTCAGTATACCAGCAACTTACTTATCCAGTGAACATCAGTGAGACAATAGGAACAGATTTATATGTATATTGAATGCAGGATCCAGTACGGGCTGGAATCGAACCCGGATCACGCGGGCCGCTGTCGCACAAGAGCACTCGGTTTACCTGTTGCGCCACCACACAGATATAAACTATGCTAAACTGGTGTTACTTTGTGTTCTCTATATACTATTACAAGTACAGCTATAAGCGCGAAGACATTATTTTTGACAACTATTAATGACAGAACAAATTATATGGATTAAAAGACTGTGAATCATTAATATTTAATAGACAGTAAGTGGTGCGTGAAAATAAACGTGAAATGGCCTGTTGCTATACAACACGAACGGCATTAAACTTTAAGCTGTTGAAGAAATAAAACCAGCAGATGCAACATTAAATATCAAGAATGTTTTGCTTCCTTTTACCTGACATTATCTGTCATTAACGCAACAGGAAGCAATTGCATAAACGGCACATTAGTTTTATTCTTGTGCATGCACTAAAACACAGACAGTTCCGTTCATTGGTGGAAAAATATGAACATGCAGAACTGCTTGTGTTTCCGTGTGTGAGGATGAATATAATCCTAACATTCCTGCCGATTGTGTACGCGCTTCAACTCTCAATGCACCACAACTGCTCCTGACTAAAACACAATTAAATGATTTGGCGGTCTTGCGGATTTATATGTGACGCATAAATTAAAATGATTTACTTTTCATGCAGTAAACGTTTCTGGATTTATTTGACATTTTAACTCTACGTTTTTGTTTATCTTTTTTTCTTTCTTTTTTTTTCTCAGGATCAGTTTAATAATTAATTAATAATCCTAATATTTTGACCGCCCGAAGGGCTGCAGTCCATATTTCAAAGTGCAAATAAGGGCCATTAAAGTAGCTTTAATGGGAAAAGTATATTACAGTATAGGTGCATTGAAGTGCATTAGGAATACACAAATGTAATAAAACTTCTGATCAGGTACGTGAATTTCTTTTACCATTTCAAACTGAATATATGTTTTCTTTATTTGTCATAATTGGAAATATTTACTTATGTAACTACTTTCTATATGTATGTATATCTGTTTGCAACCATGCAAAATGTGAAAAGTGCTATTGAATTAAATTAAACAATAAAGTGTGAGCAATTATTAAAAAAAGGTAAAGGTCATAATTATAAAACTTACTTATGATTGTTTTTTGCAACTCAAAACACATTTCCTGTAAACTTTTATCTAGGCCAGTACTAAAGTAGAACTCAAATACTGTTCATTGAATTGGACATTTATTCATAACAGGTCAACATAGTATTCAACAAAAATAAATTACTGAACTTAAAAATGTAACAAATGAAATCATTTATTTGCAAATTTCTCATGGTTATGTCTGAGCTGTAGGCAAAAGTTGGGTTTGAAATTTCTGCACTTAAAGCCAATTAGCAGAAACAAACTAGATGTTTCAGTTCACACCTCATGTTTTCTGTGGTTTGCACAAACAGAAAGTCTCATCTAAAAAATGATATAGCATCATCTAAAAATAATTTCATCATTCACGGATTTGAAAAACATGGTGAGACTTGTGTCTTTAGCTAGACCCAGTTTGCATCTGACAAATCTGCCTTAACTGCAACACACATTCCCAATAGTGTGCACTCCAGCGAGTTCGGTTGTTTAACAAAAGTACAGCTAAACCGATTGTTGGTGAGTGTGATGGCATTCGCTTGGCGTGTTCGAAACATAGATCAATCACTGCGGTCTATATGTGTCAACTTCTGGTTCAACCAATAGTAGGACGTTGGGGCAGGCCAATGGGGGTCAAGGTTTAGCTTCAGCAGTTACAGTGTTTTTTTTTTTTCCAAGTCAAGTTTCCGAGATAAGTATGTGACGGTGAGAAAACATGTCAGAGACAATGGATGCAGAGTCTGCCTAGTGAAAAAACCCACCAAAATGTATTTAAAATAGGCCTACATTCATTTCACACTAACTACAAACCCATCAATATAGTAGTCAACTTTTGTGGTTAAAAAAAGTTAATAAAAGATGTCCTAAGATGAAGGTTTTAGGACAACTTTGATGAAAGGATTTGATCCACTTCAAATGTTGACTACTATATTTACTGACATATAATTATTTTAATTAAACTTTATTTGGAGTTTTCTTAATTGCACAGTGCATATTTCTCAATATTAAGCCTAAAATGTGTTTAATATCACTATTAGTGTGATCACTGTATAATTTGAATGCAAGATATATAAAGTGTACCTAAAGTATACTTGCAATAGTTACACTTTAGCACAATCAGATATACTTAAGTATATCTTTAGTTGGACCTCAACACAAAAATACTTATTCCAGTTTTGCAGACTTTAAGTACACTAATTTAGTATAATAAAAGCACAATTGCAGGGTATTTATATTAAGTACATAAATATGTAAATGCAATTGTAGTACACTTAGCATAAAATAAATGTATTTCAAGTATATTTTAGTATATTTATTTTTCACTAGGGTCTGCATCCATTGCCTCTGACATGTTTTCTCACTGTCACGTACTTAACTTGGAAACTCTTAAGGAAATTACCAGAGTTACATAAACTCATAATAAAACTAATGTGCCGTTTATGCAATTGCTTCCTGTTGCGTTAATGACAGATAATGTCAGGTAAAAGGGAAGCAAAACATTCTTGATATTTAATGTTGCATCTGCTGGTTTTATTTCTTCAACAGCTTAAAGTTTAATGCACGTTCGTGTTGTATAGCAACAGGCCATTTCACGTTTATTTTCACGCACCACTTACTGTGTCTATATTAATATTAATGATTCACAGTCTTTTAATCCATATAATTTGTTCTGTCATTAATAGTTGTCAAAAATAATGTCTTCGCGCTTATAGCTGTACTTGTAATAGTATATAGAGAACACAAAGTAACACCAGTTTAGCATAGTTTATATCTGTGTGGTGGCGCAACAGGTAAACCGAGTGCTCTTGTGCGACAGCGGCCCGCGTGATCCGGGTTCGATTCCAGCCCGTACTGGATCCTGCATTCAATATACATATAAATCTGTTCCTATTGTCTCACTGATGTTCACTGGATAAGTAAGTTGCTGGTATACTGAAGCTGTCTGTAAAAGGCATTTTCTAAAGCTGTAATTTTTTTTATAAAGATTATTTTACTGTAGCCTATTTGAAGCACACTATAATGATGCCATTAGCACACTACAAGTTAACTTGGAATGCCATTGCAATGCATTTTAAAATAACTAAAAGTTTGTTATCAGTATAATATTAATGTATGTTCAACACCCTACAGTGTAATTGAATTGCAATTCTAATGTCACCAAAATACATTTGAAGTTTATGCTGAGTGAATTCTGCATTTCAAAACTTAAATACAAGAGTATATTTAAAGTGTACTGAAGTATACTTGGAATAGTTCTACTTTAGCACAAACAAGTATATTTAATACAGCTTTAGTTGAACTTCAGCACTGCTTTTTGTCAACTAAAATGCATTTAGTACAAAATTAGCTGTTCCAATTTAGCAGACTTTAAGTATACCGATTTATAGCATGCCACAAGTACATTTAATTATACTAAAGTACATACAAATAAATTGTGCTTAAGTATACATATTAAAAACAATATAAAACATGCTATACTGTAACATGATCTAAAAGAAAAGTTAATGATAAAGGAAATTAAACCACGATTGTGTGGACTATTTTATATTAGTTTAGAGCATTTAAGTTAATCTGTAAACATGAATACATGTATAAAGTAAAAAATAAGCTAGCATCTTAGTAAAAATGAACCCCATTATGTTGGGTTAAATCAACCCAATTTGCTGGGTTAAATTAACGTAACGTGTTCTGTCCTGTATTTTCCCAACCCTTGGGCTAAAAACCCTGACTGTAGAGTGTAAATCTTAACATGAATTATCTTACCACTTTTTGTGCATTTCGTGTGTAGAATGTTGGATCAGCATAAGTTATTTCTTCATCATGGTTCTGGACTGTTTCAATAATAATGACAGACATGTTAAAACAGCAAAACTCTCAATCATCACTGACAGCTTTGTGTTGATATCAGTAGGTTGGTGATAAACACTTGCCCTGTTCTGTTTTTCTTTGTCTCCAGCAGATGCAGAAGATCCCAACTGCAGCTACAGTCAGCAGAGATCCAGCAGCAGCAGCAGAGATCAACACTACTGGATATACAGAGACTGGAGACTGGAGGTCTGGAGGCTGTGGAGTCTGTGTTTCTGAGATTGGGGCTTGTGAGGTGGTTGTTGGTGCCACTGGTGAGCAGAGGGAATGTATTGATTAGTCAAACCCATATATACACTACTGTACAAAAGTCTCAGTTTACATTTTCAAACATTGCTTTTGCCATTAACTGTAATAATCCAGTGAGATTGTTTTTGTATGCACAAGGAGTCTGATAACAGACTGTGTTCCACACAGAGACCTGGGGCCATATTCACAAAACTTTTTATCTTACCACTAAGAGTTCTCCTAAATAGCAGTAAAAGTTCTTAGCTAAGAGTTTTCTCTTAAAACCTATTCACAAAACTGCTGAGACAAACTTTTACTAATGAATAGACTGAAGTCTTAAGCTAAGAGTAAGGGCGGGGTTGACCTCGTTGCTATGGAGTAAACACACAGTGATTGGCTGATGGGGAGGAGTCAGTGATTTAATCATAGAAATATTATAGAATGTGGTGTCATGTTTCCATATTAAAATAAAGGTTTTAAAATACAAATGTTGCATTATTCAAATAAATATTTTTATTATTTTTTATTAAATAATACACTAATTAAAATATACAGTTAATTATCCGCCTCTTGGATGTCTGCATCTCAAGAGAATGCAGAATTCAAGCGACAAATTATGTTTTATAAACAAAGTTTGGGAGAAACACATTCAAACGGTTTTTCTAATCATCTCGAGAGGAGGAATATACACACAGATGAGAGCCGACTCAGTTCGACTATAGTTACTTTGACAGTTTTCTGCATCCCTCCGCCAACACGCTCCTCACACTCAGCTGGGGATATGGGGAGAACTTTGGGTTTGGGCTGAATTCCAAGTTCGGAGCCCTCGATCCCCTTGGACAGCTCACCAAATACACTTATTATATACATTTTTTTTACTCTATTCAATCATTTGTAAGTGTGAACTCATGAAAACCACTGCCACAGATAATCAGACAATATTTATTTATTTGTTAAAGTTTTTTTTTTTTTTTTTTTTTTGGCATGTCATCGTAGATTCAAATCTATAAATCAAAATGTATTGCATTTATGAAGAAAAAGTTCAGCATCTTATGGCTCTATATTATCATATGGTGTTCAGTGTCTTTGGGTGGATTAGGACTGTTTGTGATTTGGTCTTAGTGATTTAGGAGTCCTCTTGACTACTACTAACGTTTCACAGATTTAGGAGCTAGTTTTAGCGCTAAAATGCTTTGTGAAATACTCTTAGAGCAAAAATGTAGGACTCCTAAAATTAGGACAGACACGCCCATAAGAGTTTCTCCTAAATCGGCAAGTTAGGAGCTACTTTTAGCCTTAAGATGTTTGTGAATACGGCCCCTGGGGCTGGTTGCATAACCACTTAGACTAGTCTTAAAAGTTAAGACACTAATTTTTCTTGAAGAGAGGTCCTAATTTTTTTAATAAAAGGTGCGCATTGAGAGGTATGGCGTGACATTCAGCGTCGCTGTCTCAATCTCTGTCTGGAGAGGGAATTTTTTATTTTTTTTTAACCTCAAGGTGAGGTACAATTCATACTACTTTTTTAAGTTTTTTGAAAACTTTATGTGAGATGTCATTTCACAAACTGCGTAAAAGAATCACCGAGCGCATGATTGTTATTTGACGCATGTTGAAGCACGGACCCTTTTGTATGTTGCACATTTTAAGATGTGAATTCAATTCAGTAAACACAGAGTCACAGATGTATACTATAGCAGTGTCTGAGTTATTATTCACTCTAGTGAAAGAATAAGAGTGAAACACATGCTCTCTCTCTCACTTTCCCTCTCAGTACTAAATTGCACTTAAATGGTCAAACACACACATTTTTTTGGTATTTCTTACCTCAATACTACTACGTGAAAAAACTTAAAGCACTGTTTATTTGATGTGTTTCTTTATTCTATTTTATTTATTTGTGCTACTGCTTGTAAACTGTTTATTTGTTCTTATTTTATTACTGACTGTTTACTTTTTTGTGATTTCACTTCAGAGATTGAAATCAGGCTTGTGTGTAAGCTATTGTGCAACAATTGCCCATTGTAAAAACAAAAATGTACTGCATGATCAAACATTTAGATGAGATAATCATGTTTTTTGAAAAATGTCTAAAAATGGACCCTCCCTCTTCAAATAATAAAAAAAAAATCCCCCCACATTCCCCCATTTTCAAAAATGAAATTCAGGCCCTGAATGAATGTCTGTAAAAATCCTGATAGGAGCATCCCTATAAATATTATAAGTGATAAAAAGAAGACTTGGTATCTGTGATTGACATGATTGACAATCAGTGATCTGTGATTGGCTCCAAAATCCTGATTGGAGCACCCTTACTGTAAGTGAGGATGCTTTCAAAAATAGAGTTATAAATAGATTTTATTTATCAATTTCCTTTTATTAACTAAATCAAATTAATTTTTGCTTTGACCACCCTGTTTCTTTAAAACAGCTTTTGTCTTAGACTTGTGCATAGATTTTCAGGTAGCCCTGCCATAGTTCTTCTGGATTTAGTTTGTCTCAGTTGTTTCTGTTTCTTTATATAATCACAGACTGATTCAACGATGGTGAGATCAGATAAAAAATCTCACTGCATTATTTCAAATAATGGCAAAAGGAATGTTTGGAAATGTAAACTGATATTTCCTACTGACACTACAGCAAAATATATAAAATATTAATTGCTTAAAATGGCTTAAAACAATTTTTTTGTTGGTAAAAATACTAACATGTCTAAGACTTTTGCACAGTATTGTATATTCACTCTAAAAATGCTGAGTTAAATATGGACAAACCCAGGGATTGGGTTGTTTTCACCCAGACATTTTTTTTCAATCAATTTTGGGTTTATTTTTTTTGCCAGCAATATAATAATATAGTAAAAGGCATGTTTTTGCTCACCCCCAAATAGGGTCAAATTTGTGGGGTATTTTAAGCTGAAACTTGACCAGACCAGAGACTTATATTACATCTTGTGAATAGGTGCCTTTTAACCCAACCTGCTGGGTTTGTCCATATTTAACCCAACTTGGGTTGTTTTTAATAAATATTGTGTTCATAAATATAACTGGAAGTTTAAAGGATGATTTAGTATTATTTACAATATGAAGAAAATGAGATGAATTGCACTTTAATTTTCTTCTCACCTTTAACAGTAACATTGAATCTCTCGAATGAATCTTTATTCCCAGTCGTGAGAGTTAGTTGATAAAGTCCAGAGTCTGTGGTTCTGGTGTTTCTGATGGTCAGAGATCCAGTCTGTTGATCTAGATTCAGTCTGTCTCTGAATCTCTCATCCTCATATAGAGGATTGTTCCCGATCGCTCTCTTGATTCTAGCTATACGGATGTTTTCAAACCTCCACTCTATATTTTTATATATCTGTGTTTCAGTAACATCACTGTGTAGAACTACAGAATCTCCCGCCGTCACTGAAACTCTTTTCACTTCATTTGTCTCAGCAAACGTAAACACACCTGGAGAACAAAAACACCAACAGACACAGATGAACTTAGTTTAATGTTGTTTAAGTAACAGATTTAGTTTTCTTCAGCTTTCAAACCAGATATGATTTAAATGTATTGTCAATCTTTGCATTATTTTGACTGGAAGTGAATCAAGTATTTGAAATAATTGATTGTATTGTATTTGATTTTATTGGAATTTACAAAGACATGTACAGAACAGAAGCATACCATGAATGCAAATTATAAAAAAAAAGCATTATGAGCATTTGTCTATAATGCAGCTTCACAGAACTCAAACTCCATCTTTCTCTGGAATTAACAGCAAATGCTGATTTAAATAGACTGGACTAAATTTGTCAATAATAATAGAAAAACACTTACCAATCATATGCCACAAACTGAGCACAAATAATGCATCAACCATTTCCATCTGAAAAGCTCACAGAATACTCTGAAATATTAAGAGTTCTAAACCAGTCACAAAGGAAATATGTAGCAGCGCAGTTACAGATCTCTTACAATCTTACAGTTGTAGCTTTACTAGATAACTGAAGCCGGAGAGTTTTTTCTTTTTTTTTTTTCATGACGAGAGGGGAAGGGTCATTTTTTACCTTATTTGACAGACAGATGAGAGACAGGAAGCAATGGGGTGGAGATCAGGAAACACCAAAGCAAAAACTGAGGTCACTCAAAGCGCTGTTTTACACAATCTACAAGTGTGGGTCTCCTCTTACCAAAAGATATTTCTCTATATATGAATGATCAATATAAATGATTTAACAGTATATTTTGAAAATACACAGATATTATATTGTTATATTTTACAATATATGAATAATACATTGGAAGAATTGCCCCTTTTCTTATATTGAAAAATGACAATATATTTACTAATATATCATAATTTATGTAATTTTATATTCAGTAATACACTTTTATAGTATAATATACATGTGATTAGATATTGCATGTGTAATATATTGTAGATACAGTACAGTCCAAAAGTTTGGAACCACTAAGATTTTTAATGTTTTTAAAGAAGTTTTGTCTGCTCACCAAGGCTGCATTATTTAAAAAAAAAAAACATGTGAAATTATTACAATTTAAATAACTGTGTACTATTTAAATATATTTGACAAAGTAATTTATTCCTGTGATCAAAGCTGATTTTCAGCATCGTTACCCAGTCTTCAGTGTCACATGATCCTCAGAAATTCTATATGCTGATTTGCTGCTCAAGAAACATTTAATACAATTGTGCGATTTACAATATTTTTTCAGGATTTCCTTGATGAATAGAAAGTTCAAAAGAACAGCATTATCTGAAATACAAAGCTTCTGTAGCAATTACACTACCGTTCAAAAGTTTGGGGTCAGTAATTTTTATTTTTTAAGAATTTAAATAAATGAATACTTTATTCAGCAAGGATGCATTAAATCAATCAAAAGTGGCAGTAAAGACATTTATACAAAAGATTAGATTCAGATAAACACTGGTCTTTTGAACTTTCTACAATCCTGAAAAAAATATGTACACAAATATTTGTACAATTGTACACATAAATGTTCTGAGCAAGATCATATTAGAAGATTTCTGAAGGATCATTAAAGAAAAATGATCACAGGAATAAATAAAGAAAAGATAAATATTTGATAAAACACTTTTCTTTTTACAATTTCTTAATCATTTTTTTTATTTTCTTAAATAAAACAAAAAGTAAGGCCGTTTTACAATAACCTTAGTGTAGTTCAGAACCATTTTTGTTCTAAAATACATAAAACTAACACTTTACAAGTAAAGTCGGATAAAAAAAAAGAAACCTAAAAACTTCAAGGCCATTCAAACAGAAGAAAATAAATACCTCATTATTTCAATAAATGTTTTAAATTAAGACAGTAGGCTATTATTGGGCCCCATGTGAGTGGTCGCTCCAAAGACACAAAGACCTTAAAAAGTTAAAAATCTATTTAAAGAGATCAATAAACAATTCATAAATTGATTAAAAATTTTTAAAATTTCACAGAATTTTCATGAACACAAATTTACACATATATATATATATATAATATATATATAAAATCACATCGCAAACATAAGTGCACCATTTCATTTAAGTTGACTTAGAAAAAATTAATACTTTAATTCATCAAGGACACATTAGGCCTAAATTTATCAAGTGACAAGACATTTATAATTTACAAAGATTCTGTTTCAAATAAATGTTCTTTAGAACTTTCTATTTATCAAAGAATCCTAACAAATAAACTATATCACAGTTTCCACAAAAATATGAACACTGATATTAATAAATTTTTCTTTAGCAGCAAATCACCATATAATGATTTCTGAAGACTGGAGTAATGATGCTGAAAATTCAGCTTTGATCACAGGAATAAATTACATTTTACTATATATTCACATAGAAAACAGCTGTTTTGTTATAATTTCACTCTTCTCTAGCAAGGTGTAACTCTGCTCTTGCTGCAGGGTCAGAATTAACATGCTGCCTATGGCCAGCGGTTTTTACTTTGCTTGACAGTGGCATCTGGTAAATAGATTGAAATAGTTATAAATAAATAAACAATAAATGACTGATAAATGCATAATTACCAAACTGAAATTACACGCTAAACGAATTTTCTATTTTGCATTTTTCTCATATTGTACAATACAAACTTTCTGAAATATTTTTATAAAATGACCCAAATTGCATAAAAATCTATTCCAAATGATACTAAAATAAAGTACTTTATGTATATAAATCATCAATTGAATATAAAAGCACAAAAACTGCCAATCTAGGACATGTATCTATCATGAAAAACACTCTGTGGTGGTTGCACCACATATTTCAAATTCATTCAGAAATTACAGGCAAAGAATTGGTGCTAGCTAGCTAGCTTCCCACACTATCAAAGGTCACTATAACATTTATAATAAAAGTATATATTTGTAGAAATAACTTATTTTTTTTTGTGAGGTCATACCACATGATATTCAAATGTGGTAACTAAATACAATACTAGCCATTATAAAGGGATGGCGGCGTGGGGTGGCGGCATGGCGGTAACCATCTTGACTGAGGGCTCAGACGTGGCGGCGGCCATTTTGACCGAGGGTTCAAGAAGAAAAGAAGAGGGGATGCCACCCAGTGGTAAACATGGCCTTGTCCCAACTTTTTTGAGATGTGTTGATGCCATGAAATTTAAAATCAACTTATTTTTCCCTTAAAATGATACATTTTCTCAGTTTAAACATTTGATATGTCATCTATGTTTAATTCTGAATAAAATATTGAAATTTGAAACTTCCACATCATTGCATTCTGTTTTTATTCACAATTTGTACAGTGTCCCAACTTTGGAAAAAATCTGCAACCAGTATCAGAATCGTACAGAGCCCCGCACATGACATGCAAGAAAAAAAAATAAAAATCTTGCATTCGTGTGCACGATTTAGTAATTTGTTTCCTTGATGTACTAATTTGTGTGCATGATTTACATGTGCATGATTTATAAATCGAGGGGAACGAAATAGGAAATCGTGCGCACGATTTACTAAATCGGGAGCGATTTAGCCTACTATTTTTCCTGCATGTCATGTCTGGTTCTCCGTAGCATCGGCCAATTTGCTTAAAAAAAAATTGGAATTGGCCATGAAAAGTAGGTGCATCACTAATAAAAACATATTAAATAAAGCATATTAAAAATTGTTTTTTCACTGTAAAAACAAACGTAGTTTTAAAAAGCAGTGTACTAGTTTTCTTGCAAATTAATTTGTTGTTAATATGGTTAATATTAATGCAACTATCAGTGCACTAAGGTTTTTTTTTTTTTTTTTTTAATTCAGCCGCACATGGTTATTTTTTTCCAATCCGGCCCTCAACCTAAAATGAGATTGACACCCCTGCCCTAGAGAGTCAGAGTTGTGTCATTGCTGTTATTGTGTCTTTTGTTACATTATATTAGGTTAGAGTAGTTATAGTATATTCATTTGTTTAATTGGCTTATTGGTTTGTAACATACAATAAATGCAAGTCTATATTTACAACCTTGTATCTTTGTAGCTAACAAAAGATGCTGAGGCCTATGTAAGGCTTGATTTTCCTGCTTAGACAAAAGCTGATATCAAACACCCTACGATAAAACAATAAAACTCTCTAATCTACAAGGAAATAGTAAATATTTACAATACTTTTGTTCTGGCCTGGGTATTTAAGGGAAGGTGGCAAAGCAGCCATTTGGGACATTCTGTAGCCAGAAGACCCCCATGCAGTGATGGGTGAGTCTCTTAAAAACACTCACACACTGTTTGTAGGCATTTCTTACTCTTAGAGTCATCTTTGAGCAATTGATGTTATGTATTTATTATTTCTGAATTGGCTTCTAATTGTCTAATTGTGTAATTGGCATGATACGTTTTTACCTGACAAATAAAATATTATACTTGATTCTCCTAAAATCATAATAACCAGTAGATTAAGTGGAGTCTGGTATTTCCACAAATCTGTGTTAGGATCAAACTAAAGGCTCAATGAAAAGAGCATGTGGCACATCATGATTTCTGTCTATGACTGACTTAGCAAGTTGCAGTATTGTGACTAAAAAACTGTTTTTGTATGAACAAGCATTGAGCGGTTCAACTCAAATGCATAACTAAACTCTGTACCTTCTGACTAAGAATCAGAATTGATGATTTTGTGTCTGTGAGAACACGACCGGCCGACGTGAATTCTCTATGCAATATCGAGTCCCTAATGAATGAATAATTGAAAATACGGGATACCCAGAATAATCAAATATCTAAATTAATAGAAACACAATCTAAATGTAATAATCATTTGAAATTTGAGTCAGATTAATCGCACAGCTAAAAGTAAATTGAAACTAAATTCTAAAAATTAAGCGAACTTCACAGGACTGCTGAAAAGACATACACACATTATATACCTTCGCCCAGACTGCTGGATTCCGTCGTTGGGCCGACGGGTGGTCACCTAGAAAGGTGGTGGATGCAGTAGGCTTGTTTTATTTATTCTATTTTCATTTACATTATCATATTTTGCATTAATTTCATATTTAGCCTGGGCTGGCATAAGATTTTGCATTTAAATATGTAATGCACCGTTATCATTAAGAATACAGATGATTATGATGATTATGAATTTTTTTTTTTTTACAAAAGTACTTAAAGACATTTTTACATTATTGTTTACAATATCTGATTCATTATTGTCTGATGTTAATGTCTGTTCTCTCCTCCAGAACAACAATAAACAACAATGGCAGTCACAGCAGCCACACCCATCAGAGCAGTGAAGACCACTTTCACACGGATCACACGTTCAATAGTATCGCGATCACAGCCAGAGTCTGAGGAAAGACAATAAATTCAGTGGATGAAACACTACTGAAAACCTCTAACATCACACCAGAGTTAGAAATATACCTGAACTCAGTCTGGAGAGCTGAGAGACGTTGAGATGTTTGGTGTGGTTGCTGATGGGATTGTTGATCACACAGCTGTAGATGTTTTTATCCTGATGTTCCACCTCCAGAGGAAGAGAGAGACTGATGCTGAGATCAGTCACACTGATGCTGGACAATAAACTGTTTCCTTTGTACCAGGAGAGAGTCACATGACTCACATTCACAGCTGAACACAACAATGAACAAACTGATGAAGGATTTGGTGGACAGAAACTGATGATGGCAGGAACAGGCAGAGGAGCTGAAAAACATGAGAGAATAAGAAGTATAACAGTAAGAAGGGTGTGCTTTGTCAGGTTTTATTGATTCTAATTCTGAATATAGCTGCAAGTAGCGATGACGGGCCAAGGCCCAGAAGCACCGTCACCACGGTGGCTTCAGGGCAACTGTGCACAGCGGGCAATGGCCATTTAAAACAGTTAAACATAAAAGGACTATGTCAAATATGATATATCATCCTAATCTGACATGTCTGTGTTTTTTCTCAAACAACCCCTAAAAATTCTAGAGCAATATATATATATTGTGCAAACTCCACCGTGCTCTGAGAAATCTAATCCGTCTAATTCGAATGCCTTGATTGCTGATGTTTATAATCCTCACACTTCTCTTCATGTGTTTTTTGACCTCCCCAATCTTGTGCCAAAAGGCATGCTTTCATTTAATTTCAGTATGTGTGGTATAATACGAAAAAAAAAAAAAGCCAAAATCACAGAACCTGCAAAGACAATTTTAATATCAGTCTCAGGTAATAGTAAAGTAGATTTTTCTGCTCACTTATGCAAGTTTATTTTAACAGCCAATTTTATAATCATGTGAAATTTACTTAAAGATTTTGTTTAAATAAATGTGAATTATATCAATAAATAATTGATTAAAATTATTTTTAAGTGTAAAAAATAATAATTGTAACTCGAACGACATTTAGAATCAGAATCAGGAAAAGCTTTAATGCTAGTTATGTGGTTAACATACTAGGAATTTGTTTAGGACAGAAGCTCCACAGTGCAAAGAGTGCAGTGACAGACAAGACAAGACACAAAGTAAAAAGAATAAAATAATAATATACAAATTTACAAGATAGACAAAGTGCAAAAAAAGCAAAAAACAATATATATTATAGACAATTGTACAGTTATATGTGCAAATTGAGATATAAATAAGTGTTTAAGTAAATAATGTATAATAGTGTTTGTGGTCCGGTGTTGTCAAGTGTTCATGATGGATTGCTTGAGGGAAGAAACTGTTCCTGTGTCTGGTCGTTCTGGTGCTCAGGGCTCTGTAGCGTCGACCGGATGGCAACAGTTCAAAGAGGGAGTGTGCTGGATGTGAGGGGTCCAGAGTGATCTTCTTTGCCCTTTTTCTCACTCTGGCTAAGTACAGTTCTTGGAGAGTGGGGAGGGTTGTGCCAATGATTCGCTCAGCAGACCGACTACCCTCTGTAGTCTTCTGAGGTCAGATTTGGTAGCTGAGCTGAACCAGACGGTAATTGAAGTGCAGAGGATGGATTCAATGATGGCAGGAGAGCTGAGTTAGTTTGGGCTGGAGGAGTGATGGGATGATGGTGTTAAAAGCAGAGCTGAAGTCCACAAACAGGATCCTCACATAAGTCCCTGGTCTGTCCAGATGCTGGAGAACATAATGCAGTCCCATATTGACTGCATCGTCCACAGACCTATTTGCTCGGTAAGCAAACTGCAGGGGGTCCAGTAAGGGTCAAGTGATGTCCTTCAGAAAAGCCAGAACCAGTCTTTCAAATGACTTCATGGCCACAGACGTTAGAGCCACAGGTCTGTAGTCATTTAGTCCAGTAATTTTGGGTTTCTTTGGGACAGGGATGATGGTGGAGCGTTTGAAGCATGAGGGGACTTCGCACAGCTCCAGTGATCTGTTGAAGATCAGTGTGAAGATGGGGGCCAGCTGGTCAGCGCAGGTTTTCAGACAGGCTGGTGAAATGCTGTCTGGGCCTGGTGCCTTTCTTCTCTTGTTCTTTCTGAAGACTGGCACACGTCATCTTCACTGAACTGAATTGCAGGTGTGACTAGAAAACTAGTCCTGTACTAATAGTGGTATAGTGTCATACTTTGATTTCAAATGAGTGTGAAGTTATCATTTGCAGTGTGTTTTTATATTTTAATTAACCTAATTATCAACCAATAATGTAATACTATGTTGTCAGCTACAAATATGCTGGCTTGATTAGCTGCTTCAGGTGTGTTTGATTAAGGGTTGGCACTAAACTCTGAAGCACAGTGAGTCTGCAATAAAAGGGTTAAATAACTGATCAAGGGTGTAAAACTCTCTCTCTCACACACACACACGCACGCGCACACACACACACAGACTGAAGGAGTGAGGGGGTGAGAAGGAGGGAGGGGGTAGAGGGGGTTGGACAGAGAGAGAGTCTACGTCTGTGTGTGTGTGTGAAAAATCCACATTCAAACCAAAATATCTTACTTCCTGTTGGTCGGAGCTAATGACTGAAAATTAGAAAGTTGTCCAGCTAAATGAGACCAATATGTGTACCGAGTTTGGTGACTGTAGTATAAACTAACCGCCCATGTTTGTCAAAAGATGGTGCTATAGAGGTCCTCCTCCTCACCTGTTTTTATGGTTTTGCCCATGTCTATTGGTTCTTTGACCTTTGTATCGAATTTCATGCAATTTGAAGCATGCTAAGCGTCTCAAAAGCATCTAAAACAAAATTAAAGTTTGATGTGTTGCCATGGCAACATTGTTTGAGATATCACGATTCTTTACACAGGTCTATATCTGCTGTGCATTGACATTACACTGATAAAGTTTGAAACAAAACGGATAAAAAAAAGAGGGTGATCTCAATGCATTTTGAAAGTGACACACTTCCTGCTGCCAATTGATGGCGCTATAACTTTGATTCACAATAGTCAGATCCATGTGTTCAGCATCCTATTACGAACACACAGCTGAAGTTTTATAAAAATCAATTAATGTATGCAGACGTTATATAACATTTCCTGTTTCCCTTTTCTCACCATAAATTCGTTGCCTCGCCATGGCCAAACCATTTGAGATATCAAAAATCCGCTGGCAATTTAGCACAGTGTCTTGACACAGTGTCTAAATTAGAGCATGAAAACCAAGTTTTTAGACACCGTTCAAGGGGGCGCTGTCGAGCCCCCCTGCCACGCCCGGGTACCAGCTTCTGCCCGGCCCTGATGGCCGTTGATTCTGATGTGTGTGCAAAGTTTCAAGAGTTTGTGAGCATGTTAAGGGCACCAAAAATGCCTGAATATTTGGAAAAAAAAAATTCCTAAGGAAAACAATAGGGCCTTCAGTCCTTTACAGGGCTTTGGCCCTAACTAAATATAATCATTAAATACCTGACAAAGCATATAATCACTTATAATTGATTCAAATTTAACAATTAACTATCTGAGATGCCAATAAATAGTTGATTAAAAAATGTAAAACGACAAATATAAAGTTATAAAAAAAATGATGATGACACTTTAGTGTAGTGTCCAATTCTCATTATGAACTAGTTGCCTATCATCATGCATATTACTAGGATTGGCTGTTTGTTAGTACTTATAAAGCACACATTAATGCCTTATTCTGCATGACCATATTCTAAATCCCTTAAAGGTGCGATATGTAAGAATTTTGCAGTAAAATATCCAAAAACCACTAGGTCAGTGTTATATATTTTGTTCACTTGAGTACTTACAATATCCCAAATGTTTACAACTGTTTGTAAATTGTGAGAAAATTGCAATTTTACCCAAGGCTCCGGGACGTGTGAGGAGTCGCCTGTCAATGGCGTCATACCCGCGTTACCCTCGGTTTCAGGTTTTATTTTGTAGAAACCATGGAAACACCAAAGACGCTTTAATATATTACATGTTTTAATAGACGAGAGAACAACTGTTTTGATATATTTACAGACAGAAAGCTAATTATTGATATATAGCTCAACACGTTTAGTCTTATTGTTTAGATCTAATTTTATAACATAGCATAATCAGATGCAGCTTTATTTTTAGTGACAGTAAAAAAAAAAGCGGAAGTTGGGCCGGCGACTGTGTCATAATAAAAGTTCTGCTGCTTGTTAGGCTTGTGTTGCGCAATCACTCCAGCTCCTCATTCAGCTCCCAAAATTTCAATTTCAATTTCAATTGAATCAAGCTACGCCTTTGTTTTGAATAGACCTCTAGCGACCTCTAGGGGTACGCACTTTTTACACCATTTGTCCTATTTCCACTTAGCAAGAATCATTTTTTATTAAAGGGTTAGTTCACCCAAAAATGAAAATAATGTCATTTATTACTCACCCTCATGGCGTTCCACACCCGTAAGACCTTCGTTCATCTTCAGAACACAAATTAAGATATTTTAGTTGAAATCCGATGGCTCTGTGAGGCCTTCAAAGGGAGCAATGACATTTCCTCTCTCAAGATCCATAAAGGTACTAAAAACACATCTAAATCAGTTCATGTGAGTACAGTGGTTCAATATTAATATTATAAAGCGATGAGAATATTTTTGGAGCGCCAAAAAAAACTAAGTAATTATTTATTTAGTGATGGCCGATTTCAAAACACTGCTTCAGGAAGCATCGGAGCACAAATGAATCAGTGTATCGAATCTGCTGTCACGTGATTTCAGCAGTTTGGCGGTTTGACACGCGATCCAAATCATGATTCAATACACTGATTCATTGTGCTCCGATCTTCCTGAAGCAGTGTTTTGAAATCGGCCATCACTAAATAAGTGTTTTTTTTGGCGCACCAAAAATATTCTCATCGCTTTATAATATTAATATTGAACCACTGAACTCACATGAACTGATTTAAATATGTTTTTAGTACATTAATGGATCTTGAGAGAGGAAATGTCATTGCTCCCTATGCAGGCCTCACTGAGCCGTCGGATTTCAACTAAAATATCTTAATTTGTGTTCCGAAGATGAACGAAGGTCTTACGGGGGTGGAACGACATGAGGGTGAGTAATAAATGACAGAATTTTCATGTTTGGGTGAACTAACCCTTTAACAAGTACATCCGCCCCACCCCTAAACCTACTCTTAGTGATTTATAGTGCATTTACACTTTATGAGCACATGTGTCCCCCGGGGATCAAACCCACAATCGCATGATCACATGATTGCATATTGTTATTGCAATGCTCTGCCAATTGAGCTACCCAAAACCCGAAATGTGACGCAGATAAAAGGGAACAATGCATTAAAATGAAAGTGTCCTGTTGTCGATAGGGGCGCAATTTTAGCAAACGGTCCAATGGGTCATATTTAAGGAAAGTGACAAATGACCTATATGGTCGTATTGGTTAGAGAACATGTTGGAGTTGAACCCTAAACTAAAGTGTGACCAAAATGATTACTAACTAACATAATTATGAAAAGACAGGGAAACACACTCTATAAAATATGTAAAAGTCTACTCACCATAAACAGTGACATTGTACATCTTGACTGGCTCCCTATTTCTGAACTTTATGCTTTGTGCATAAACTCCACTGTGTTCATGCCTGATGTTTGTGATGGTGAGAGATCCAGTGTGATTATCCAGCTGGAGTCTGTCTTTGAATCTCCAGTCATTATCATAATATGTTGTTAAGAAGGTACCGTTTACTTTCTTGATAATAGCAAGAGGCAGGTTTCCAGTCTTCCATTCTATCGTGTTATATCCTTGTATGTCAGCAGGCCTAAAATCAAGATTGTAACGTGACAGAATCTCCCTCAGTCACTGGCACTGGTTTCACTACATTTGTTTCAGCAACAAACACACCTGGAGGACAAGATTAAAAAAGGTAAATATTAAAAATGTGGCACTTTTCAATAACGTTGACTTGTTAACACTGCAATTCATTTGATGTCATTAACTAGCAATGAATAACAATATTTATGTCATGTATTAATTCATGTTGATATATAAATACACTTTTTCATTTTAAACTCGTGTGTCATAAAACATTAATGTTAATTTATAGTCTGCATTTTTAATATGTTAGTGTAATATCTAAATTGACTGTACCATAGATTAATCAATTCTAATTAGCCTATCTTATTTTGGTTAATGATACCATAATTTATTACCTAATATTTTCAGATTGAACTGTAGTGATCTAATAATGTAAATCCTTTGAATAAAAATATATTATTTCAGTGAAGTGCACATATAGCTACTTACCAACCAGATGACAAAAAACACAAGCAGAACCAAATAAACGCTTGGATCATTTTCTTCAATCGTTTGAGATGAATCACTTAGTCTGCAGCCGATTTCGACAGAATGTGTCATTTGAGGTTAGAGTCAGAGAAACTCCTCCTGTCAGTGCGCGTCCGCTATATGCGCGCGATTGTGTACGAGATGGCGCGGTTTAAAATCTTTGTGTAGATAGAGAAATTCTGCCTATTTACCACAGCTGCAAGACAGATTACAGAATACGCATTCATTTGAGTCAGTTGGCCACTAAAATGACCTGAATTAAACTACTGCAGGTTTCACTTTGACTCCTGAACCTGAGCTGGTCAAATGCATTTAGTTTAATCTTTCTTGCATGATAATTTTATCATTTATTATTTATCATACAGTAAAGCTATCTTGAGGGGAAGTCAAACCGTGAAATTCATGTTAGCAGAAAAAAAAGCCCTTCATACACACTAAACATACAAGCTCAGACATCCGGAAAGAAATTCACACATTTTATTTGTGTTCATCTGTGTGATCACGATGATGTGGTCTTTTTTCTGTTCTTCTTTTTCTTCTCAGTTCACTCTTTTACTTTTAATTCTAATAGTCTAACACCACCAGCTGCCAAGGCTGGCCCCGTCCATGTGGTTTAGGATGACTAAGATGGTTGGTGTCAGTGAGTGTCAGATCCAGGATATTGTTTTAAACTACTCAAGATCTCTCTTCAGGGCCATATTGGTGTCCGAGATGTCATATACGGCGCTCAGAGTCCAGAATCTCCTTGACGTCATACATGGGCCTATCCTCCAGGAGCAGCAGTAGAGCCTCTTAGTCGGGAACATTTGATACTCAGCGTTTTTGATCTGCCTGCATTGACACCATTGTATGAGAACAAGCTGGACAATGACATTATTGTTCACTATTGTTTACCAGAGCTGCTGTAGATAAATTAACTAAATTAATAACTAATGATTTTTACAACAAAATGAATCAATACTGAACTTACTTAAGCTGGACAATGACACCATTTTCTTCTAGAGCTGCTGTACAGCCAAAATTATTTTCCTGTAATCACTGTAAAGCTGCTTTGACACAATCTGCATTGTAAAAAGCTCTAGCCTATATAAATAAACTTGACTCTACTTGACTAATGGAGGACTGTATAGAAAAGTGCAGCCAGGTTTTTATATATAAAAAAGTATACTTTAAATAGTTTTATATCTTTCAAGAAAGAAATTGAACATTATATTCGACTCTATACAATTCTCTATGAAGCAAACAACAGCTAAAACTTTGGCCATTAGTAAACTTTTATGAAGATTTATATTAAGCACCCTCTGTAAATTATGTTTGTTACATGTATGATGTTATTTAGCTTGTGACACTGCCACATAATGAACAAGTTTTAACCACTCTGTATATAACTGTATATTTGTGTATCAGAGTTTTAATAGGTTTTACGTTTCGTTGTCCATTTACTCCTCTTAAATTGTGTGTTTGTCTTTAAGAACTGAGACTTCACCTGTCATGTGACCAATCACCTGACAGGTAGTAGGAAGTAGCCTCTCACTATAAAAGGAGCCTAAGATGGAGGCCTGAAAACACTTAGGTCAAAACGTTGCCTGGTTTATGGAGTACCTTTTGTGAACACTCGCTATTAGTGATGGGCAAATGAAGCCTCGTGAAGCACTGAGGCTTTGCAACCCATTGCTTCACCAAAAGGTTCATTACCCGAAGCTTCATTGAGCATTGCTCACTAGTGACACCTAGCTACTGTGCAAAGAAATAGCAGACAAAATTAATCCTGAGCCTATGACCTGAACAGACATTTGTGCATTGCCTGGGTATAAAATAAAATATGTATCTTTCTCTGTCTGACTTTACTTGTGCAAAGACAACTGTCACACACACACACCACACACCACACCACACACACACACCACACACACACACACTGTGTTTAATTATTCATAAATTGTTTGGATAGTGACAGTATGTATAACAAAATTGATGCTGTGTTGAGTGCAGTGATTATTGTGGAGGGACTGTAATACTGCAAACTGCAATAGAGCAGTTTGGGGTGGGAAAAGGTAAGAATTGTTACAGTTTTTTGGTGCAGCGAACAGTTTTAGTGCAGTGTTGTGCTTACTGGGGTTATGGAGCAAACTGCAACAGAGCAGTTTGGGGTGGGTGAAGGAAGGATTATAACTGATTTTTATTGAGGAACAGAATTTTTTTAAGTGTGTTGGGGTTTAGACGATTCCTCTTGGACAAAACCTCTCCAGCCTTGGAAAAGATCCTTTCGCAAGGACAGAGGATGCATAAGAATGCATAGTGCCAGCTGGTATAAATGAGGATATAGATGCTTCTGTTGAGCCCAATATATTAGTGGATCCTCAGATCATGAGAGATCCAGCATATTCCACAATGGAAAAGGGTTGGGAGTCATTGACGACCATGTTCACCAGGGCCTCATTCACCATTTATTTTTTGGAATCTATAATAAAATACAAAGCCGCATTGTAGGAGCCTAACACCTTATTTAAATAAAGAAAAAAAATATTATGTATTACTTTGAGTACTGTGTGGATTGTTACTAGTTTCTGCATGTTCATGCAGTGCTCGATAATGCCTGAGCATGGAGGAGGTGTTATTGCTATATGTCAGCTCCTTCAGGCACAGCAAGCATTTCACCTTGAAACATGAAATAATAGACATGAAACATTATACAGCCATATAGTGAGGATTATAATTATATTAAGATAGTAAAATACATACCGTATTGTGAGCAACCATTTCAAAATGCTCCCAGACAGGGGAGGATTTCCTCTTTCTTGCTGGCTCCATTAAGAGGTCACAAAAGAGCAAACAAATCCAAAAGGGCAATCCAAATCAACAAGCAGTCCAGTCCAAGTCCAAAAAATCCAAAGCAATCCAACTACTCTTATCTATGTAATATAATAATATAATATAACTACTATATGTAATAATAACAATATACTAACACTAATATAACCAAAGACTATAGAATAACACAAGATGTGTCACTCGTATTGTTTTGAATGGGAGAAAGTATAACGTGCAATATGGCGGAACAAGTCCCGCCTTCTAAAGCCAAGAGCCAATCGCCGACTGGTAAAGTCATCGCGTCACTTCAGCGGCCGTTAGAATCACCGGTTTCTATAGAAACAGTCATTAGCTTAATCCAGCCTGAAAAAAATAGAGTTTTTTTGTCATGATTCGAGCGTTTAGAAACTAAATTTATGAGTCGGTTGTTGTTAGATTTCATTGGTGATTTCAAATATCAAATTTAATCGTAAGGTTGACGAACAGTTTTGGAGAATCTGATGTTTCCCCATTCAAAGAGATAGGAGCTGCATGATGCCCAGGATGCCCGAGAGGCGTTTCAAAGATGGCCGCCGAGTGAAATGACTTGTCTTAAAGGGACTTTGATATAACCTAATATAATGTAATAATATAGTACATATAATGTATATAATAATACAATAACGACAATGACACAACTCTCTAACTCTGACTCTCCGACACTCTACTACTACTGGTTCTACTACTCCTGAAACACCCACAAGGTGGCGCGTGTTTCGAACCCCCTTTATCCGGGAAGCGACACTCAAACCGAACCAATGACGTATTCCATACAAACCGAGGCCTCCTTTGTCATCGGTCACGTGATTTCTACATTCCCAACACAAGCCTGGAATCGACGCTTCATCTGGCACGCCCATTTATGCTCGACACAAGCTCCGAAGCCTCGGTTCAAATGTCACATCACTACTCGCTATTCCAGGACTTCATTCTTACACTTACACTTTGGATTATCGCACATTGGATTGTATATACACGGGTGGACACTTTGGACTATCAACACACAGAGTTTCCTATGGATTGTTTTAGGGTATGGAACTGATGGACTCTATGCTTTTACCAGTCTATGGACAAGATGAATTTATCTTGGCATTGTTAAATAACAAGAGTTCAGTAAATGGAAATGACATACAGTGAGTCTCAAACTCCATTGTTTCCTCCTTCTTATATAAATCTCATTTGTTTAAAAGACCTCCGAAGAACAGGCGAATCTCAACATAACACCGACTGTTACGTAACAGTCGGGATCATTAATATGTACGCCCCAATATTTGCATATGCCAGCCCACGTTTCCAACATTATAAAGGGCATTAGACAAGGGCAGGATGTCTGGATGTGCAGAGCTGAATCATCAGACTAGGTAAGCAAGCAAGAACAATAGCGAAAAATGGCAGATGGAGCAATAATAACTGACATGATCCATGATAACATGATATTTTTAGTGATATTTGTAAACTGTCTTTCTAAATGTTTCGTTAGCATGTTGCTAATGTACTGTTAAATGTGGTTAAAGTTACCATCGTTTATTACTGTATTCATGGAGACAAGAGCCGTCACTATTTTCATTTTTAAACACTTGCAGTCTGTATAATTCATAAACACAACTTCATTCTTTATAAATCTCTCCAACAGAGTAGCATTAGCCGTTAGCCACGGAGCACTATCAAACTCATTCAAAATCAGAAGTAAACAATATAACAGTATACAATACTCACATAATCCGACGCATGCATGTCGCATGCATGACGAACACTTTGTAAAGATCCATTTTGAGGGTTATATAGACCCTTTTACTGTTTGTACACAATGATGACGTAGCAACGTATGCGCGCATTTTGGCAACGGAAGCGGTGTTGTTCCCAGTGCCCAAGGAAGTCGACCGGAAGTTGAAGTCGGCCGCGTGCCGCCATCTTGTAGCAGAACTTCACTTGCGTTAGCATCCCATTGACTCCCATTCATTTTGGCGTCACTTTGACAGTGAATAACTTTACATCTGAGGTGTTTAAAGACTCCATTTGTCCATTATTTATTTCTAAAGATACACGACAATGTATAAAGGGCTCCATTACCTTCTATGTTACATTATGGCCCCGTAGAAACAGTTTTTGTAAAAATAGGCTAACGATTGCGTCATAACCACTCGACTCTCTGTCGCACAGTAGAGAAATTACCGTACAGACAGGAGGAGAAGCTCGCAGGCAATAGTATGCATTAACTTAATATGGCGTACTGGCGTTACATTTTAAAATACTATACAAACTAATTAATCAGAATACTTACTCCTGCTCACTCATGCCAAAGAACTCCCCGCTCAAGCTCGCCGTCTCTGCAAGATTAACGATGGCAGTTTGCACGCACAGCTACTAGAAGATTTACATCTGTCAGACAGGTTGCTGACGTCATCAAGCTTAGTTTGAGTCTGCGCGTCAGAAACGGAAGTGCTAAAAATCACTAAAAATGGGCTTCACTTGTCTCAATTGAGTTCCAATGGGGTCGCTGTGTCCATTTCTTTTACTGTCTATGGTTGTTCCCCATAGGTTCTAACGTGTTAGCAACTCCGAAAGTGATATATATATCTACAGCTTCGCGAGCGGATTAAGCAACACAGACAGATAAAGTTATTTTAAAAAGTTGACTTTATCAAATGGTATCCGGCTATCAGATCCGTGTAGTTGAGTGGATAGAAGACGTTAGCAGATGCAGTGGCCAGATATATATACATAAACCAGGGCTCTCAAGTTTTAAAGACAGGCAAGAATGACAAATATCCAACAACATGACATGATTTTTAAAGTGACCAATAACATCGGCGATGTAATACACTATAATTTATTTAGTGCTAATAAAATTACTAAGCCTATTTGGAGAGAGAGATGTTTAATGTGACAAAATGTCAGTCATCGTGTGATAACGAAAATATAACTAGGTCTAGACTACTGAGCAGGTGTTTTCAGTGAACAGGCTGTAAAACTGTTGACTAAGTTCAGACACTCATGAAAAACTGATGCTGATTATCTGGGAAACATTCTCTAACAGCAGTCAAGTTGTCATTGTTTGTGTCAAACAAGCTTTGAATTTGTTGTAACATTAAAATAGGAGATCATGACTTATTCTGTGCTCAAAGTGATGCTCAGAGCTCCAGTGTTTCCTCTGTGGGTGAACGAGGATGATGGTGAACAATTCCAGGATATGCTTTTTTTCATTGGTGTTGCGTTAAATCTTACCCAGATACAATAGTGCTATTTTCTGATTGGCTACTGTGTAGCCTCTTTCTTTTTTTGATTGGCTGATAAGTGGCAGGCTACTCCAGGGGAGACGCGCTTGATTCCTGCCCGGCGCAGCGGCATATTAAAGGGGCACTCTGTAGGAATGACACCCAGTGTTCAAAATAGGTACTGCAGTCCAAATTCAAAATATTGTTTGGCCCGCCCCCTCGTTCAAAGACGCGGGTTGCCAGCTTTTACAGCATATGGTTGCCAGCAACAATAGGGAGTGCAATTGACAATGAAAGCTAAAGAGACTTAAACACTGTAAGCTGATGAGTTGATTTATGATTAGTTTTGATATGCTGTTGTTCATAGAGATAATTAGATGGATTCAGAGGCTTTTTAGTAGAGATGCACCGATTGCAATTTTCTTGGCCGATTCCGATTTCCGATTTTTTGTTAGTGTGATCGGCCGATACATATTTTTTGCCGATTCCGATTTTCTTTCTAAGAACTATAAATGACAACATATACAAACAAAAATCTACTTTTCTTCAATGCAGAGTTTTATTTTCATTAAAAAAAAAGTAAAAGTCAGTAATAAAATATAAACAGCTCAAATAAATGCAATAGAATAAAAAGAGCTATGAAACTAAGTTTTTCGGGTTAACTGGGTTTTTATTCAGGCAAGAAATACTACACATTGTGTTTTTGCATTGGTTACCTTAATTTCTGTAGTCTTTATTGCAAACAATTCTTACCATTAAAGTTATAAAACGTATTCAGTCAAGAGCAGAAAGTGATTTTCTTTGTCTTTTGTTCTTTGATTAACATGACAGACAGCAGCAGGAATATTGGACTGCTGTCCCTTTAAGAGTTTATGAACGGTGTTCAACGGACCCAATACTGTTACACATGACATGGGTTCACAGCTATTTAACGATTCAAAACTGACGGTGTTTATCTGTATACTCGCCAAGATTGCCTGTGCCGCTGGTTTTGACATACTTTTGTATGTATTTGACAGTTTAAGCGCAGGAAGGCGCTTATTTTGGTACTTGTGACTCTGTTTGATTCTGTCTCTGTTTGAGACTAAGCGTGGCTTGTTCGCTCCACTAATAGATCAGTAGTGCGCGCGCTTTCGGTGTGAGCGCGAGACCTGCGGGAATGACTAAAATTAATGCGCAATACAAGCACTACTTAACCGGAGCGAATGAGACGAGAGAGAGGAGGCGCCCGCGCGGGTGTGTGTCACTTCACCATGACAGAGAAGAGAGCATGAACGCGCAGCTGACGTTATTGCCTGATTCTCTGACCCAGTTTGTTTGCTGGTTTCCATGGCTGCAATACGCGGTGTTTTCCGCCAACTGGCAACCTGTGATGTCGAAATACTATTGGATAAACTGCAGCACATGGTTTCGCACAGACCAAAACAAAAACATACATTCCGACACCGAACGCACATTTTCAAAGTAGAATATCTGGCTGTAGCATTGTTTTTCTGAGAAACAAGTAGGTGAACTTAGCATGTTTCCTAAATATCTGCAAACATATTAGGGTATTTTTATGCTTTATTAAAGTAAAAATCTTACATAGAGCTTACTTTAAATATATGAAAAATAGTTTTTCTGCGTGAGAAATACAATGTGTGGCGGGAGTGCGTGACAAAAGACCGAAATGAGTGACTGTCACGCTCAGTGCGTTACACTTGAGAGCACTGAAAAACTTTCAGAGTTGCTAACACGTTAAAACCAATAGGCAACAACACCACTTCCGTTGCCAAAATGCGCGCGCAACTATTTGATCACGTGGGCTGTAAAAGGGTCTATTAGCTGTGTAAACTTTGTTAAGGCACTGTTCAAGGCAAGCGCGAGCTCTGTGGGCATGGACCACGGGATTTAAAGGGGCTGCAGCATAAAATCGGCGCGTTTATAATGATGCCCCAAAATAGGCAGTTAAAAAAATTTATAAAAAAAAAAATCTATGGGGTATTTTGATCTGAAACTTCACAGACACATTCAGGGGACACCTTAGACTTATATTACATCTTTTAAAAACATAAATAGACAAGGGCAGGATGTCTGGATGTGCACAGCTGAATCAACAGACTAGGTAAGCAAGCAAGAACAATAGCGAAAATGGCAGATGGAGCAATAATAACTGACATGATCCATGATATCATGATATTTTTAGTGATATTTGTAAATTGTCTTTTTAAATGTTTCGTTAGCATGTTGCTAATGTACTGTTAAATGTGGTTAAAGTTACCTTCGTTTCTTACTGTATTCACGGAGACAAGAGCCGTCGCTATTTTATTTTTAAACATTTGCAGTCTGTATAATGCATAAACACAACTTCATTCTTTATAAATCTCCAACAGTGTAGCATTAGCCGTTAGCCACGGAGCACAGCCTCAAACTCATTCAGAATCAAATGTAAACAATATAACAGTATACAATACTCACATAATCCGACGCATGCATGCCGCATGCATGACGAACACGTTGTAAAGATCCATTTGAGGGTTATATTAGCTGTGTAAACTTTGTTTATGCACTGTTCAAGGCAAGCGCGAGCTCTGTGGGCGTGGAGCACGAGAATTAAAGGGCCAGTAGCCCTGAATCGGCTCATTTATAATGATGCCCCAAAATAGGCAGTTAAAAAAATGAATTAAAAAAAATCTATGGGGTATTTTGAGCTGAAACTTCACAGACACATTCAGGGGACACCTTGGACTTATATTACATCTTTTTTTTTAAAAAAAGTTCTAGGGCACCTTTAAAATGCACTTCTAAATGTCTGTTCAGTGGTCGCTATGTAACTAACACAAGACAATTTTCAAATTGTGGTGCTTCAAGTGATAAAAAGTAGTTGCAAATGATGTACAAAATACACAGTCTACACATCTTTGCTTCAAAAAAATGAGCAACACTTTATATTTTACTACCAAAATTATATGTAATACAGTTGATTATTTGTTAAAATGACTAACATTTTTACAGATTCTGCAAGGGGTATGTAAACTTTTGAGCTCAACTGTATATAATTAAACTTACCATCGACTGTTTTCCTTGACATCTCGCGATTTTGGGGCATATGAGTTCCCGAACATTATGCATGATGGGATACACTTAGCCTCGAAATCATAGACTGTAAAAAAATATGGACGTAGTGTCCGTGACGTCACCCATAGAGTTCTGAACAGCAGTTTTGACGCAAAAATGAGGCCGCGGCCATCTTAGCAGCACGTGACTGCACGTCACTCCCGGATAACTGAAAATGGGCAAAGAGGCGGGGAGGTGGTTTGAGCTGATGCGACTGGTTGCTGAAACCACACCCACCTAGCTCCACGTGACCATGTTAGCAGTCAAAGCCAAGGAGCTATCTATCTAAGATACGATCTAAAATATTAATGAAGATAGGTTTTATCATTAGAAAGTTCTAAAGGTTTACTGTCAATCTACGGTGTTTTTTTTTTTTTTTTTTAAGATATAGATGCTTCAACACCAGTGTTGGATGTGCAAATAACAACATGGAAAATCAAATGGGACTTCATACCTTTATAATGAAATAGAGATCGCGAGATGAATCCAATCCGTGGAAATTGGGTAAAATATGAGTGTCCATTGCAAAACAAAAAAACATTTCACATTTCTTCTGAATGATCTGCTCTCTGTCATCGTTCTTCAAGAAAGGATGCAATCTGAGCAGCATTTATGTAAAAACTGTATACGATCGTATCAACAAACAAATGAGCCTGTGTCCAATGTATGTTTTTTTCAAAATAGTGCAGCAGTTTTAGTTATAATATCCAAGCAGTGCTGTCAGATTTGATATCCTCCCGCCATTGTCATTGTAGTAAATCTCACAACCAAAACTTTCAGCCAATGCCACGATCCAACAACGTGTGTTCTGTTTCTTCCGCATGCATGCACATCTACACAGACACACATCAGTCTCGAATATTATGCAGCAAGCCATATTTTATAATTGTATAAAATAATCGAGCACAAATACGGCTGAGATGCCAAATTCAGCGGCTGGAATTAGCTGAGGTAAAGTGACGGCTCACAGACAGCAGCGGCATCTACCTGTCACTCAAGTGACCACGCCCTTAATTATGCAGAACTTTAAGGCTTAATATAATTTAAACGAATGAGTTAGAAAAAAATTCACCCCCCTCAGAGTTGTCATGAAGGGCAACATTAGCAGTATAGACCAAAACCACAATTTGAACCAACTTGTAAACATGTTTTTTCTGCTATAAACTTGGCCAATTTAACATGGGACTCAATGAGATTCTGCTCTCTTTTGGAGCCTGTCCCTAGCGGCCAGTCGATGAATCGCAGTTTAAGTCACTTCCGTATTGGCTTCACGAGAGACTGGGGGAGGTTGCCGCTTGCTCGAAATGCTGCTCCAAAACGAGAGATAGTGTGGGCAAGGAATATACACTGACAAGAAGTGAAACTCAATAGACGGTTCATTGCAACAATAGCACCTAGCAGCTGCCCTGCGTTTCCGCCATTTTTGGGTGAAAGCAACTCGGCAGTCCATTAGCTTGCAATATCAGCTGCTTTGTTTAAAAAAAAAAACGTACATTAAAGCTGAAATCCAACCTGAATGATGACAACACAGAATAATGTACAAACACTAGACTATTGATCATCAAATCCTTTTAATGGTTTATTATACAGACTTTGTTTAAGTCTTCTTTTTCTTCTTTTTCTTTTCTTTTTTTCTCCACAAAACATTTGCTCTCTAGAAACCCAGTCAGTTTGGGTTGAAATTTGAAGTATTAGCATTATAAACAATTTAATTTCATATGTTGGTATTAATTCAGAAAAAAACATGCATCAGAAAAATTGGGAATGTTGGACAATAAATATATAACAGTAAATAACAGCTTGACACTTTTTTCACTCCCTTCACTGTAGCCACAAACTCTCGCCTATTTCAGGCGAGGCGCATCTCAATATGCCTATTCTCCACAGGCTAACCCTGGAACATCACATTATGTCGAACGAAAACATTGTCTCTCTTTGTATGAAAATGTTTGGCCTTTTAACCAAAGTTTAGGTTTACTGTGGGACACTTAGAAATAGAATGACGTAACACAACCACTTTTCCCAGAAGTCACGTGACTTGGTCGGTTTGCTACGAGCCCTGCGTCAGTACCAGTACCATTGATCTGCTGTCATTCAGCTCAGATTCAGTAAGAAAAGATATCAGTATGAGAAACCATTCTTTCCTCGCGTTGGTTTTACTACTCGTAGTCGGTGAGTCATATTTATTTATTTGTTGCATTTATCTTTTTATTTCATTACTTTCGGTTTCAGTATAACCCGGAAAATGCACAAATGTTATATATTTATTTATATCTTAATGGTTAATTAAAATTGATATCAATTATTGCCTTCCTACAAATAGACATTGTGATAAATCACACTGAATAATAACAGATGGCAGCACCATTATAAGTGTACTGTATTTTGGGGGTAAGTTGTTTGTGCATGTGTATGTTTATTATATATATATATATATATATATATATAAGTACAATATACGGCGCTTGACGACCTCAATAATCTACACTACAGCGAGGTGTACTTACATATTTTACTGGAAAACTGATAACACAGAGGCACCGGTTAGCGGTCTTTTTTGTTTTTTCAAAAGCATCCGGAAGCTTATTGATAACCGCTCCCTGACGACCGCAAACTAGCTACAGCCTTTCAGGGGTTCAAAACTACATTTCTGCGTTTTGGTCAAAGACTTTGGTTCGGAAGTTGTCGAGGCCCTCCCTTATTATTTATTCCGACTTAGGCCAACATGCTTAAATGCTATTTAAACTTCTTCTCCTCCTTCTTCTTCTGAGACTAACATTTCTGAAAAATTCAGCCTTGGGACTGTAGCAACACCAGCCCACATTACCACACCCACACAGCCCCATGGACACGCGCGTGCATTACCAGGTGAAAAAAAGTGCACTTCCATAATGTACTTAAAGTGCTTTATTTTCACAAACTAATTTGGTACTTAATAAACTAAAAAATCTTTAGTACTTCTTAAGATAATCTTAAGAACATCTAAGCATACTCAACATCTAAGTGCTATTTTGAGACACCATGAATATGTATTTAGTTGGTACTTGTAGTATACTTGAACACATACAGAGATAGTATGTCAAAGCACATTTTTGTTCATATTCATAGTGTCTCAAAATAGCACAGTTGAGTAAACTTTAAGATTATCTTAAGAAGTACTAAAGAAGATTTTTTGTATATTAAGTACAAAATTAGTGCGTGAATATAGAGCACTTTAGGTACATTATAGAAACTATTTTTTCACCTGGTTTGCTATATGTTTTTGACGTGTTAGACTATTTTGCAAGTAGCCTACAGCAGTCTGTTTACCCTAATCCCACCTTATCTGCTAAATTGTAACCAATTATCATGAAGCAATGACATTTTAAAATATACGGGGGTTGTACGCTAAGCTTACAAATATTTAATACAATAGGCTACTGTTAAACAAACAACCAACAAAACAAAAAAACAAACCCTGGAGCTAAATGGCAGAAGTAGCATGAAAATGACTTGAGCTAGCTGTATTTTCTGTTTTTTCTTACCTCTACGGCACTATCCTCTGCTGCAGCAGCCGGTCTTAGGGGTCTTCTTCCTGACAGGGTTTTTTTTAAATAGCTGCTGGATTATTTGGGGATGAATAGTCTCCTGATTTTGCTTCAAGAAGCAAAGGGAGTCTGCTGTTGAGGTTATTATTAAAGTGAAAACTGGTGCAGTCTACCTTTTGAAAGGAGTTCCCTCTCCCTACCTTGTAATTAAATGACAAGTTTGATTAGAAGATGCAAAACTAAGAACTGTTCAGGTCTCCATCTTCTGCCTTCTCCCCAACTCTACAAACATGTTAAAGTCTGTCAGACATAACATTTTGTATCATCTACCATTATCTTTTAAGTTAATTTATGAGCCAGTTTACTGTCTTATCTCAAAGTTAATTTTTGTCCTGTAAATGGACTATATGCACGGGTTACTTCCTGGTTGTCGTTAGCCAGCTAGGCACTTCCGGTGAACTGTTAGCTGTTCATTCTGTAGTCGTTGTACGTCGACCAAAACCATCTATGGTTGACTTTTAATGTTGTATTTTATATTTTAATGCAGTTATCACATTTACCTAATTTGCCAGTAAACCAGTTTATTGATTGCAATAAGACGAAGCTATTGGGACTGTTTAAAAACGCTGTGTCTGTAATTAGACGCACACACATTTTTTCCCCAACACTTCAAATGTTATTTTTAATGTGATGACCACACAACATTATTTGTTCATCCTTCTGAGATTGTCCCCATTGTAAAACCGAACGTTAAAATGTAGAAAATTTAACATTTGATAGAAAACACTTATTTAAAAATAAAAAAGACAGTAATTAGCACTTTAACCAGCAGGTGGCGGCAAAGTAGCATTTATTTGCGCACATATCAGCCATTTCCTCTAAACCAGTGCTTCCAAACTGTGGCCGCGGCCCCCGGTGGGGCGTAGCGGTATTGCAGGGGGGCCGTGGATAGGCTAAAAAAGATATTAAAATAATTTAAAAATTAAAATATTCTAATTGTTCTGAAATGTGATTTATTCCCTCCTTATTCCACAACATAAAACATATAAAACATAATTTTTTCACATTATAGCGAGGTGAGATACATTACTTATTTTCAAACTGACGTCAGTTGCTTAGCAGGAATTCACAGTTGGTCACAATTAACCTCCAATTCAATAATGCCACGGTGGAGCAGAGGATGACAATAACCCAATAACAGACCTAACTGCACTTCAAGTAAATGTAAAACTAGTAAGTAGCTACAGCGAGGAGTACATGTATCCTGTATGAACCTGAAAAGTTCATTTGCAAAAACCGATAAACGCCATTTTAAAATAAATAAATAAATAAATAACTGACTGCTGTGCGTGTGCATTATTCTCCACAGACTATAGCACGTTCTGAACTCAAAATCCGTTTTGTCAAAAAGCCGGTATTTTAGTCAAAGCTGACTAAAAGTGATCGAGGATTTATAATTTCGACTCCTGCAAGTCCTTGTACACCTTACACGACTTTTACATGCTGAACCCTTGTTTGTCCTTTTGCGTTTGTGTATGTGTGCGCGCGCGTGTATGCAGAAGTGCGTGGATGCGTGTGTGTATATGTGCCGATGTTAGCGTGTTTGTGTGCACGTGTGTTTGAGTGCGTTTTAAATTACTTGGTTTTGTTTAACTCTGAAACATGAAATGTGGAGTTGCTTTTGCCAAAAAACGACTGTTGGAGTTATCTGCTTTTGCTAAAACTTTTAATTTTAATTTTTATTTTTTATACATACTTTTAATTTTGTAAGTTACCTGTATTTTTTGGAGTTATTACTTAATCAAAACAACCCAACTGCAGTTTGATTGATAAAAAACATGATTTGTGAGAATTCATAAAAACGGAGTTATCTGTTTTTGCAAATGAACTCTTCAAATATATTTGTAAAGAATGTTTACGTCATCTTTCACAGGAATATAAAAATATGACATTTTATGGTAGTTTCTTACAAACTGAAAAAGAAATTCTTACAAACTGGTTAATAAATGTTGATAATTTTGTGCAAAGAGACTTTATGAAATATATCTAATATACAAATATATATATATATATACTACTGATCTATATATTTGTTTATAATGGCGGGCGGGGCGGGCGGGGGGGGGGGGGGGGGGGGGGGGGGGGTCGGGAGCTTTTGCTATGTTTTTTGGGGGGCCTTACCACTCTGAAGTTTGGGAAGCTCTGCTCTAAACGTTTTTCACTTCGTTTTTGACTAAATATTAAACATTATAAAATAACTAGGTTTAAAATACATTTTGTCAATGTGAAGTATGAAATACTCACAAAATCTTATGAAAAACAATAACTTTTATTGTGAATACACAGAAGCGAGCACCGTGCTCTCCCTTTGTAATCACAGCAGCTGTCAGTCAGTGCAGTGCAAGATCAATGATTTCAGCACACTTGTGAAACACACATTTTATTCAATTAATCTAACTAAAGTGCACAATAAATATTTAATTTTTGAAGTTTTGAACTAATGGTCGAATTGAATTTAGCCGAGGAGGAACATTGAGGTACGTCTTTATTTTTATTTTTTTTTTATGCTGTCTTACGTTTGAATAACTAAATTAATGCTATGCCCACTATTTAAGTGACTATATTCTGATTATAAACTAAGTATTACACTATTGATGCTCACACACACAGCAAATGACATCTCACCGGAAGTTTTCGAGCTGGCTTATATTAATGCGGAAGTTCTAAAGAACGCTCCGTGCATATAGTCCATTCTTCTTCTTTTTTTAACATAAACTGAGAGAGCCAAAAAGCTCTTTTCTATTTGTTCAGGCTGTACTATTCAGCTGAAAGTTATGACAGCACTTTAAAATAGTGTCAGTTTTATCAAGATCTTTTTTTTTTTTTTTTAAGTACAATCCATGGGGCAGTGGTATAAACATAACCATTATATTAAAGGGGACCTATAATGCCCCATTTTACAAGATGTAAAATAAGTCTCTGATGTCCCCAGAGTGTGTATGTGAGTTTTTAGCTCAAAATACCCCTCATATACATTTTTATAACATGTTAAAATTGCCACTTTTAGTGGGTGAGCAAAAACGCGCCGTTTCAGCATGGGCCCTTTAAATGCAAATGAGCTGCTGTGTTCGGCCAAAGAGGGCGGAGCTTGTCAGGATTCAGTCATGATGCACTAATACTGTCAGAAACTGAGAATATATGCTGCATGGAGATAGAACAGGTATAGTTTCGTTTAATTACAGTTATAACTTAAATTGTCTTCTTGTTTTTATCAACTATATTAGTACAAGCCAGTTGTACTGTCCGAATGATGGCCAAAACTTTACTGATGAGTTTTATGACGTTTATTGTACTTCACACAAAAGATGAAGTATCCATTTTCACTCTAGAAAAAATCACTGTAAGAGCTTAATAAAACACTGCAAGTGTGCATTACAATATTATCCATAAACTCTCTCTTATCCTTGTATTATCATCAACATACACAGCGAAGTTCACAGAAACACTCATTACAACTAACAGTAAACAAATATATAAAGACCTTATGACTTTTGGATGGTGCTTAATAAACTGGTAAACTTTATATCTGTAAATCTGTAAAAGCTCAGATGAACTGTTAGAAAGTGCCCTCACCTTCATTACTGCCGTATCCAGTATCACTCTGGAGACTGTAAGCTAGATGACAAACAGTTTTTACTTGTATATCCTTGAGTAGCACATTTTTAGCACAGTTTCTGTTTTGTATTGTCCCTTTGTATTGATATTTGCACTTATATTCATTAAGCAGTCTGGTGTGAAATGATTCACGCAGACATAAACAAATTTCAGTAGAATAAAGGGAGCTTTTTCCTGGAAAACCAAGTTAATCCAACTCATCTTCAGCACTCAAATTTAGAGAGTAAATGGAGAGAGCTACAGAAGCTACAGAACACATAAAACACTCGGGAGATGTTCTCGTCAATGCAGCAATGGCGGACTCGCTGTGAACTCGCTTAGGGCGGTTCTATGTTCAAACGGCAGTGTCTGTCAACATTCGTGGGCGGGGCCTGTGGCTTTTGTGACCTCACACTGCCAGGGATCTGGAAACGGCTTGTTCTGAGACACTGCTTATGATTTATGGGGATTAAAAAAAAGTGGATGAATTTTTTATCACTATAGGGTGGTTGTGTACACACAC
This sequence comes from Culter alburnus, assembly GCA_028476615.1. Lineage (NCBI taxonomy): Eukaryota > Metazoa > Chordata > Actinopteri > Cypriniformes > Xenocyprididae > Culter > Culter alburnus. The sequence goes on along the minus strand of JAOTNS010002110.1, from coordinate 545,978 downwards.
TGCCAACACACATTTATGTCCAAACACCATGCAAAAGTGAATTTTGCTTAAAAGGTCCCCTTTAAGACTGCATCTTAAGAACTAGTATGACCAACTAGCAGTTAGTTAGGGTTAAATTAGCTTTACTTTTCAGTATCAAATTAGACCAAGCTACGGTTTTTATTTAACTGACTTTAAAAAGTTATGAACAAAAATTATGAACAAATCAAAAAGTCTTGGTTGATTTGGTGACTGAATAACAGTTTATGCAGCTGACCCTAGTATGCTGCACTTCATTGTGGGATCCTGAATAATTGCCTAAATCTTATATATAATTCATGTTTAGAAACTGTTTCATTTTTGTTCCTCAGGTGTATTTGGTGTTACAGATGGAGTAAAGTCAGTGTCAGTGATGGAGGGAGATTCTGTCACTCTACTCACTAATCTTACTGAAATACAGACAGATGAGGATCTGAAGTGGAAGTTTCCAGATGACACTACTATCATAGCAGAGATTGATAGAGGAGACAAGACCCTTCAGTACCTGGGAATGATGAAAGTTTCAAAGGCAGATTGAAGTTGGATGCGAAGACTGGATCTCTGACCATCACAAACATCAAACCACAGATTCTGGAGTTTATAAACTACAGATCAGCAAGCAATCTTGGTCTGGAAACAAGGAAGTGTTCAGTGTTACTGTTGATGGTGAGTAACTCATATTGATCAGTGTCTGGATTGAGTGTCTGTGAAGATTAATAATTGTTATAATACACAACCCAAATAACGATCATTTATTTAATAAACTAAATGGATAAGCAGCAACTGGTAAAGATGTAATAATGTTGGTATGTTAAAAACATGAAGAAAAGATGTTCAGAGTAACATGTGAGATTTTTGTAAAGGAAATAATATTATCATAGGAATTGTTATCCTGGATCTTTAAAAGAGTTGCACATGCAATTGTTTTCCCATATAGTGATCATAGAATATAGTTTTCTGACAAAATATTTATATATCATTTAACATCAAAAACATAATTTAAATCACAAGAATTTCTTTTTATTATAAAAGTTTTACTATTGACAATTTTTGGAGGACTCGGACTCAAGTGAATGTCATTCACAATCCAATATTACTTCCAAAATGTGACTAATATCAAGTGAAACAGGATATTCTTTGAGAGAATATGTAGAAATTGATTTAAATGTCAGTTTACAGATTTCATATAAATTTATCCAAATATGACATATGTCCAATAACAGAATCATATTCTCACCATTAACTAACTGTAATTATACAGAGGGAGAATTAAAGATTTTATTTTATAGTATGATGTGTAATATTGTATGATATATTTTATCCAGCAAACATTATATTAAGGAATTGAAAAAAAGACAAAATATACTTTTGATTCTCTTATATTTGTACACAGATTTGTACATTTTACAGCACTACAGAAGAATGCACACTATTTTTTGAAAATAAGATTTTTGTCAAATTATTGAAATATTAACTTGAAATCATAAAGTTTCTTTTCAAATTTAAATTAGATTTTGAGTCACAGATTTTCAGGGTTCCAGACATTTTTCCTTAATATAGCACATGTAGATTTAAAAGTGATAATTGTAGTGTAATAAAGTGTTAGGAAAATCACTTGCAGCATTATAAGCTTAACCTTTTTTTATACATTCCTGTTTGTTCCTCAGGTGTGTTTGGTGCTGATACAGATGGAGTAAAATCAGTGTCAGTGATGAAGGGAGATTCTGTCACTCTACACACTGATCTTACTGAAATACAGACAAATTATCAGATAGTGTGGAGGTTTGGAGGCGTCATCATTGCTCGCTTAAACAGCGCTGATACAAAATGGAGTAACATCAATCTGAACAGTCAGACTGGAGACCTCAACATCAGAAACATCCCAAATGATCAGGCTGGAGTTTATGAAGTGGAGATCAACACTGGCAGTGTGATCTTATACAGAAAATTACGTATTACTCTTAACGGTGAGTAGCACAAACTTTCCATGAATGCTATAAGATTTTGGTAGAGTCTCATGATGATGATGTAAACATGTAAACTGACACTTAATGAACAGAATTACTAAATACACTAAATAAACTAGGGTTTGTGAGAGTATGCAGGGGGTTCATGAGTTAATGAAAAGCTAATTATTGCATAATACAAGGGTCAAATTAAAATTGTAGCAATATAGATATAAATAAAAATACAGCAGTTATCGATGTTCAAGCGCCTTAAGGCCTTTAAGCACATAAAAAGGTTTTATGTTTTATTTAGCAAGCATGTATCCACTTAGATCATAGATGGAAAAGACCATTAACAGCCAATGCAGGTTATTTATATCCATGGGAAATATATGGGTTTTAAAGCTTTTTAACAATTATAGCACCACCTATGGTCCGATCTCCATAAAAGTGTGCATGCTTGTTTAGAATCATGTCACGTGTGCTCAACTATTTTCGTGAAGTTTTGAGTTTTCGTTTAGGATTTATTGGCTTTTGAGTATATTTTGCTACGCCCCTTTTCTAAATGACCCCGTTATATCTACCCAAAGGGTAAAGTTCAACTTATTTTGATAATTATTGATCTTGAGAGTCCAGAGAACTGTACTGCACTGGTTTTGTTCTGACTAGTTCACAAAAGTAGGTTTTTTACATAATTGCGAAAATGTAATGAATGATTTGATTGACAGCAGTGGTTCTTCAGGCAAAGTTGTTCAGCATTAGGACATCTAACAAATTATATGAATATTGTGTGTATGTGTGAAACACCACGTGATTAAAGAGGCGTGAAACTCGTTAGCGCCAACTAGTGGCTACTTTCAGAATTCTTACAAGCCTCTAGGACCATGAGCCGAACATGCCCACCGAGTTTCCTTCAGATTGGCCTCTGTTAACCTTGTCTAATAGGTGCTCAAATTTCATTGGCTGATGACGGACATGTTTTTCAAGATATGTCAATGTCCTCATAGACAGTCATGGCTACTTGGACCAAGACACCACGTACCAATTTTTATGTCAATCGGACTAAAGGTTGCGTAGTTATATTTGTTTTCTTTTTTATTTCATGTTATAGCGCCACCAAGAGCAATTTTTTTTTTATTGTGACACAGAATGAGCTCTTACACAAGTGTATTGAGTTTGGTGAAAATATCTTATAGCCATTAAAATGGCATTTTAGTAAAAGTGGCCCCGCCTATTTCAAATGTTTTGACGCCCCTTAGCGACCGTGAATCAAAATTTCAAAACTTTTTTTGATAATATTTGATATTTAGTCTCCAGAGAACATTTCTGCACTGGTTTGGTTCTGATTGGGCGAAAAACCTGCGACTTGTTCATCAAAGTAGGTTTTGGACAAAATTCAAAATGGCAGAATTTTTTTCCAGGCACAAATTAAATCAGAGATATACTTTTTGAGCCAAAGATTCCAACAATATAAGGCACTTGAGTCCACAACATATGGTCTAGGAGTTATGAGAAATTTCAGGTTTTTGATCGCTGTAGCGCCACCTATTGGCTAATTGGGGTCATATTCTGTCAACCTCTCCCCAAACTGAGACAATCTGGCCTAGTTTCAAATCTCTAAGCCTTACGGTTTGGTCTACATGATCAGTTTTACGGCGGAAGAAAAATAATAAAAATTCTTACAATTACAACAGAGTTTCAGCACTACATGCTCGAACCTCTAATAAACTATTTAAAAATAAAAACAACCAAAATAAAACATGTACTAAACAGGCGACATGTTATTTGTTTGCCTGCATGTGACCATCAACCAACATCAGTGAACATGCAGATGTGTGTCAAATTGTTGAAATGTTAACTTCAATTTCAGAGGTTAAAGAAATTTTGAGTCACAGGTGGACTTTTTATTTTTTTTATTTTTTTTAATTTTTTTTTTTTATAATATTTGTCTGTCTGAGAATTTTTATGAGAATTGATCGTTCTGGTTTGTGAAGCACCCCTTGAGGAAGAATATCTTACCACAGTATCAGTCAGGGGCGTTTAGGGTTGGAAGAGAGAAGTCATTTCACACAGAGATCGAGTGCTTATTTGCCAGTAAACTGGATGCATTTTTACTGTTGTGTGAATAACTTTCTCATATATCTTTATATCTTTCTAATTAACTTTGGGTCTTGTCTGTCATGAGAGTATTTTAGCACACATCACTGCAGGTTATTATTTCTAATTGACGTGATCACTGGTGATTGTTTCTGAACTGAACTTGCTCATCTTTATTCTCTTAAGCAGTAACTCTGATCAGTTTAAATCATGTTTGTAAATTCTCCTATTCTCTCTGCCATTAACTTTTGATATATTTTTATATTTTTTTACTGCAATTATTAAAAAAATATTATAGAAATGCTTATAACTTCTTCTTCTTCTTCTTCTTCTTCTTCTTCTTCTTCTTCTTCTTCTCAAACTGGTCCTGATTGTATTCCAGGTGTGTTTAGTGATGATGGAGTGAAGAAAATGTCAGAGAGGAAGGGAGAATCTGTTATTCTACATACTAGAATTATTTCTATACCAGAAGACGATGAGATTGAGTGGACGTTTGGACCTCAAGACACTGCTTTAGTCAAAACTGACAGACAGAATAATATATATATATATAACGAAGATGTGACATTTAAAGACAGACTGCAACTGAACATCATATCTGGAGATCTCACAGTCAAGAACATCAACACTGAAATGTCAGGACAATATAAAGTGAAGATCATCAAGAGAACATATACATTACAGAAGATCTTCAGTGTTACTGTCGATGGTGAGTGCTTCAAGTCTTTTAAAGCAAAGTCTTTAGATGTGTGCTCTGTGAACAATGTTAATGGCTTATTAAAATTGGTAACGATTATTGCCTTTCTACAAATAGACACTTGAATAATAACATGGCAGCATCATTATAAGTGTACTGTATTTTGAGAGTAAGTATGTTTATATAGCAAACAATATAAGGCGTTTGACATCCTTCAATAATCTACACTATAGCGAGGTGTACTTGCATATTTTACGTGAAAACTGATAACACAGACGGTTAGTGGTCGTCTTTGTTTTGTTTTTTTAAATGCCTCACCCGGAAGCTTATTGATAGCTGAACCCTGACGACCACAAAATAGCTACAGCCTTTCAGGGGTTCAACACCACATTTCTGCGTTCCAGTCAAAGACTTTGGTTCAAAATTTGTCGAGGCCCTCCCCTAATTTTTAAAGCTGATTTAGGCCAACTTCCTGAAATGCTATTTAAAACTAACTTTTACTTCTTTTTTTTCTTCTGAGACTAAAACATTTCTGACTGCTACTTCTCTAGCTTTAAGCTAGAACCACCAAACTCGGATCAGACCTTCAGACTGTTCTGACATATAATATTTATTATCTATATCTATCTATATCTAACATGCTTTTGTGACACTAGCAACTTCATCGAAACAATCGAGCAACCACAACTAATCTTTACACATGACATTCATTTAAGACCACACTGTATACACATACGTTGCCGATTTGTTCATCAGTGTAAATCAGTGAGGGCATTGGCAGCTTGTATTAGAGCCTTAGGGGTCTTCTTTCTGACAGGGTTTTTTATTTATTTATTTATTTTTTTTACTGTTTTTAAGCTTTTTATCTATGTCTGTCTGCTGTTGAGGTTATTATTAAAGTGAAAACTGGTGCAGTTTACCTTTAGAAGGAGTTCCACTCCCTTTTAATTCAAAATGACAAATTTGATTAGAAGATGCAAACTCCTCAAAAACACCTCAGAGCTAAAACTACAAACTGTTCAGGTCTCCATCTTCTGCCTCCTCCCAAACTCTACACTGTGTACATGTGAAACATTATATACATTATATTTAACATTATATTTTGAATTCATTTATGAGCCAGTTCTGGAATTTTCTGTCTTATCTCAAAGCTGATTTTGTTTTTCTTCTTTTTACATGCACTGAGAAAGCCAAAAGCTGTGTTTTCAGGCTGTACTTTACATGACAGCACTTTAAAATAGTGTCAGAGTTTTATCAAGATCAGGACAATCCAGGGGTCAGTTGCTGTTATGTTAAGACTGAATCTTCAGAACTAGCAGTTAGTTAGGGTTATTCAGCTTTACTTTCAGTATCAACTTAGACCAAGCCACGTTTTATGTAACTAAAAATTATTATTATATATAATTACACACATATATAATTTTTTTCATTGTTTGTTCCTCAGGTGTGTTTGGTGTTGATGATGAGAGATCATACAAAATGCATGTTATTTTTTATTTAGTACTGTCCTGAGTAAGATATTTTACATAAAAGATGTTTGCATATAATCCATAAGACAAAAAAATAGCTGAATTTATTAAAATAACCCTATTCATAAGTATGTGAAGCATTGATTCTCAATACTGTGTGTGGTTACCTGATGATCCACGACTGTTTTTGTGTTTTGTGATGGTTGTTCATGAGTCTCTGTTTGTCCTGAGCAGTTTAAACTGAGCTCTGTTCTTCAGAAAAATCCTCCAGATCCTGCAGATTCATCAGTTTTCAAGCATTTCTGCATATTTGAACCCTTTCCAGCAGTGACTGTATGATTTTGAGATTCATCTTTTCACACTGAGGACAACTGAGGGACTCAAACACAACTATTAAAAAAGGTTCAAACATTCACTGATGCTCCAGAAGGAAACACGATGCATTCTGAATTCAAATTGTACTTTTTTTTTTTTCCGGGAAACATGCAAGTATCTTCGGTTGCTTCTGAAAAATGAAAAACAATGATATTTAAACAAAATAAGAAAAATTGTGACATCTTCATCCTGTTCAAAGGTTTTCTCAAAATCATACAGTCACTGCTGGAAAGGGTTCAAATATGCAGAAATGCTTGAAAACTGAAGAATCTGCAGGATCTGGAGGATTTTTCTGAAGAACAGAGCTCAGTTTAACTGCTCAGGACAACAAGAGACTCATGAACAACCATCACAAAACATGGATCATCAGGTAACACACACAGTATTGAGAATCAATTATTTTAATAAATTCAGCTATTGTTTTGTCTTGTGAACTAAATGCAAACATCTTTTACGTAAAATATCTTACTCAGGACTAGGGTTGCAAAATTCTGGGAATTTTCAAAGCTGGAAACTTTCCATGGGAATTAACGGGAATATATGGAAATTAACGGGAATAAACAGGGAATTTGCAAAATTACAGGATAGCCTATAACATGGTACTTAAATGTAGTTGAAAAAAACATCTTGCAGGATAATTTTGGTTAAAACAACCATATTTAATGCAATTTTAGTTTAATTTTTACCCTGCACATTCCTCAATCACATTCACACAGCACATGACTCACTGCAGGGCTATTGAGGCCACACCCCCTGCATGCACTGTGCATTCCCCCAGTCCATAACATGCACATTTGATCAAAAATACAGAAAAAAACAGTAATATTGTGAAACATAACTACAATTTAAAATAATGGTTTTCTATTTTGATACACATAAAAATATAATTTATTCCTGTGATCAAAGCTGAATTTTCAGCATAATTTCTCCAGTCTTCAGTGTCACATGATCCTTCAGAAATCATTCTGAAATCAACATGCTAACACAACTGTTTTCAAACAATGATAATAACAAATAAGTATCAAATTTGCAAAATTGGACTGATTTCTGAAGGATCATGTGACACTGAAATAAATATCATAATTGCTGCAATAGAAAATATGTTTAATTTACATATTTACTAAATTAGAATTAATTGAATGCGAAATAAATAACTGTTACTTCATGTTATGACCAAACAAAATTATATTTGTTTTTATATGATACATTTTATATAAATATTATAAATCTGTATAAATTTCCTAAAATTTCCCATTAATTCCCATAAATTCCCGTAAATTCTCATTCCCGTAAATTAAGTTTCCAAATTGGAATATTTCCAAAATTCCCCAGGTTAAGTTCCCGTGGAAAGTTTCCGGAAATGTACCAGAAACTTTCCGCCCCTTTGCAACCCTACTCAGGACAGTACTAAACAAAAAAATTAATATGCATTTTGTATGATCTCTCTTATTTTATTAAAATTATTCACATTTTCACAGATTCTGCAACTGGTTCACTTACTTTTTCTTGCAACTGTAGCACTGTTTACAACTGAATACAGTTGTTTAAGCTGCATTTTATGGACACAAAAGCAGTCATGTTTGTTCTGTGTACGCTCACTTTGTCTCAAAGCATAGTGGCACATCACAACATATTATAAACAATAAACAATATTTAAGTCATAAAATATGCACTATGCCCCCACAAATCTACTTTCCCCCAACAGTCTGCAAACATTTACATCATTGCCTGTGTACAAACTTATAGTTCAACTAAGGACAATGGCCTTTTACTATGTGCCAAATTATAATGATTGTTGCTCAATATATTACAGAATGGCATACATATAAGGCATGTAGCACAGTACAGCACATTTCTCACTAACATATGTAGCTTTCTCAGGTACTTTTCTAACAACTATTTACACACAACAAACTCACATTCAGGTTTAGTTCTGGAAAAAAAAAAAGATTTTCACCATCCAGTTAATTCTTATGTTTAAAATCAGGGGCCGTATTCACAAAACATCTTAAGGCTAAAAGTAGCTCCTAAATGGCTGATTTAGAAGAAACTCTTAAAAATAATGGGCGTGTCAGTCCTAATTTTAGGAGTCCTAAATTTTTGCTCTAAGAGTATTTCACAAAGCATTTTAGCACTAAAACTAGCTCCTAAATCTGTGAAACGTTAGAAGTAGTCAAGAGGACTCCTAAATCACTAAGACCAAATCACAAACAGTCCTAATCCACCCAAAGACACTGAACACCATTGAGACAATAGCGATAGAGCCTTGGGTGCTGAACCTTTTCTTCATAAATGCAATACATTTTGATTTATAGATTTGAATCTATGATGAGACACCAAAAATAAATCTTTAACAAATAAATAAATATTGTCTGATAAATATTGCCTATTGGCACGGACGAGCCATGGAGCCGCCATCTTGGACCGGTCGCCAGCTCCACACAGTGTAACTTGTTTGACAGGTGCAATGATCTGTCAGCGCATTTAATTAATCATATCTCACTGAATACCTAACTGATTTTGACACGGGGTTTTTTGCTACAAAGGTCATTCATGTAGCTATGATACAGGACACATTGTTCAGTGTATTTTAATATTCATAGTAGGCTTAACAGTTATATAATATTCTGATATAAGATATAAAGTGACCAGACGTCAAAAGTCAAAATATGTGATAAAGTAATTTATAAATCACACACTATAAATATGATAAAGAAGCAGAAACAGATAGTTGCAGTAAAATAACATATAATACTAGCAGAAGTGGGAGGGGTAACTCGATTTGCGCTTTGCCATCATGTGTGTACATTGCTTCCTGATATCACGTGCACAAACACGAATAACAGTTATTATGTCCGGTCGAACAATGTATGTATTAAATTCAGATTGGATTGTGTTGGTAAGGCACTTAACGTTACCTAACGCTAAAAGTAAGTTTCGTGCATTGAGCGCATTCTAACAAGTGCTTTCGAACTTCTTTCTGAATAGAAGTTATGTGGAAAACACTTGCGAGGTCCGACGGTTAAGCAGAGCGGTTAAGATAAAGGGGCTTGAATAATTAATAATCAATATAACCTGACGAAAAGATATTTATTAAATGTTATCCACATATATTTCATCTGCAACAGCATTGTGAACTTTTATAACGATGCGTTTGGTCATTAACTTAAATGCATCATTATGCAAAGATGAGGAGAGTTCTCTGCATGAAAGACCCATGACTGGCAGATCAACGTGCGACTACATTTCTCTCCGAAACGGTAGGAAAATAAATTTAATTCAATGTGGAGGATTTTAACTGTGACAAGATGATTGACAGGGTAGTTTAAACAGTTACAGGTTGCGTAAATAAGCGACAGAACGTCCGTTAAAGACGCAATTATGACGAGGTAGTATGTCCCAAAGCTTGTCTACTCTTCTGCTACACACTCAAAAGTATGTACTTTTTCTTTACAAAAACAGTAAATGCTTTTAGGACGTAGTATAAGTAGGCGAATTGGCACGCAGCTTAGGAGTACGACCGGTCTAAGATGGCGGCCGCAAATCTCAGCGCCCAGCGGCCAATAGGGCGTCTACCTATATGATGTCTATGGTATAGAGTACCTCAGGGATGACGCATTTTTGTAGGCAAAACCCGGAAGCGAGTTAACATTGTAGGGCTTCCGGTTCCATCGCCCTAAAGTCTATGGGATTTTTGAATGGGTTTTTGCTAAATCACCTGAAATAAGGTTTGTGATTAACAAAGCCTCTAAATATTTTCACGTTTTGATCTATGACATAAAACACACCAGTTATAACCTGCTTGTGATTTTTTTTTTTTTTTTTAAACCTTTACTGTGTCTTAAAAACGGCATTTGCTAACAAATTGCTAAAATGGACTACTTCCTTTGGCGGGGACTTTAGACGTCATCATGACAAACAGGACATTTGGACAGCATTTCTCATGAAAAAGTGGATAAGTTTTAATAACAGCACAGATCATAATCAGTGAGCATGTTTTTAAATAGAGTTGTGTTTGAGATCAGACACACTCACACTAATGTCTGTCTTTATTGTCACAGATTCACAGGAGCGTTCAGGTTCTACAGGTACAGGTGTGTCAGTGAAATATGGAGCCAGTGTTGTTCTGGCTTGTACTGTGGCTGTTCTTTTGCTGCAAGAAGTATAGACAATCAAGACTAACGTGTAAGTATCACATACAGATCATTTATCAGGAGACAAATATGAAGTTATTTAGTTTTTAAAGGCAATGAATAACCATAACACAAGCTGTAATTAACAGTGTTTCTGTTTTTAATGAAGAATAACAGAAGACTGTCTCTGATACTGTGAGCTTCATCTGTCTGTAGAAACATCAAACTCAGTTATCACAGACATGATCTGTCTTTTATTTCAGCAGCATTTGCAGTATGGTGTTGTGTATTTAGTGATTTCATCAAGTTTATTCAGATATTAAACCTTGATAAGAAACACCATCAATATAGACATTTTAAAGGCTGATCTTGATTCTTCTGAAGAACAATGTGTCTGAACTTCATTAATACAAATATAATGACAGAAATGACCTTGATCTGGTTTTAATTATACAGTTTACTATTTTTGTCTTTTTTCTGACTTCAATACAGAGAATCCTTATAAATATTCTCTGGCTTTTATTCAGATATTAATGTTGTGACATTCAAAAAGTAATTTTTACACTCAAGCTGGACTCCCAACTCTGTGTTAATAACACTCAGCATGTTAATGTTAATTTACTGTTATTTCTCCTCTTTTAATTTTTTCTTCTATATTTTCTCATAGGAGCTGAAAGCATGTTTTGAAAAAATCAACTCCCAACAGCAGTATCTTGTGGTCACCACAACACAATACATATTAACAGTTTTGAAATTAACCCATGTGTGCTTTTGACATGTGAATGTGATAAGTGAGAATATCATTTGATTTGGCATAATTAGAAAAATGTGCTTTCATTTATTATGAAGTTGATGTAACACTTAAAACACGTAAAACAGTACATGAAAAGAGTATTATGTCTGAAATCTCACTATTCAAAAAAAAAGTACAAGAAACACCCCAATAATAGTGTAAATGCCGTAAGTGCTTCTCTGCCGCCATCTAGTGGTAATGTCATGTCTTTTTTAAAGTTTTGTTTGCCTAGAAGTGTTATTTTTCCTTAGTCTTTAAACTTTGTTGTCATCTACAATGATATTGATCAGGGGCCGTATTCACAAAACATCTTAAGGCTAAAAGTAGCTCCTAATTGACGATTTAGGAGAAACTCTTAAAAATAATGGGCGTGTCAGTCCTAATTTTAGGAGTCCTAAATTTTTGCTCTAAGAGTATTTCACAAAGCATTTTAGCGCTAAAACTAGCTCCTAAATCTGTGAAACATTAGGAGTAGTCAAGAGGACTCCTAATCACTAAACCAAATCACAACAGATCCAACCAAAGACATGAAAACCATTGAGACAATTGCGATAGAGCCTTAGGTGCTCAACTTTTTCTTCATAAATGCAATAAAATGCAATAAAAAAAATTGATTTATTGAATCTATGATGAGATGCCAAAAATGAATCTTTAACAAATAAATAAATATTGTCTGATTACCTCTGGCAGTGGTTTTCATGGGTTCACACTTACAAATAATTTGAGTAAAAAAAAAAAAAAAACCTTTATGGCAAAAATATGTCAACATTTTATTTTGACTGTGGCAACATTTTTATTAAAAATATTTATTTGAATAGGGCAACATTTGTATTTTAAAACCTTTATTTTAATATGGAAACATGACACCTCATTCTACAATATTTCTATGATTAAATCACTGACTCCTCCCCATCAGCCAATCACTGTGTGTTTACTCCATAGCAACGAGGTCAACCCCGCCCCTAACTCTTAGATTAAGACTTCAGTCTATTCCTTAGTAAAAGTTTGTCTCAGCAGCTTTGTGAATAGGTTTTAAGAGAAAACTCTTAGCTAAGAACTTTTACTGCTATTTAGGAAAACTCTTAGTGGTAAGATAAAATGTTTTGTGAATACGGCCCCAGATTCCGTTCCTGTATTAAGAGTCAAGACTGATTTAGTGTAATTCAGCATGTGTGCTCTGTATGAAGGTTTGATAATTGTTACACTTTTACAGAATTTAGCAGAAATAATCTCATGCTAAACTTAACATGTAAATAGTTTTGCTCTTGTTTGCTTGTTTTTTATTTGATACTCTTGCACTGCTAATTTCCACATTTTATATATTTATATTATATACTTTATTCAATTGTTGTAAAATCTACAGAAGCTCAAAAGGAATAAACAGAAATTTGCAGGAGATTCATCAATAGATGCTGATTATGAATCACTGAACGAGGATCTTGTGTTTGTGTGTAATGGAGACGTTTCTCTCTTTTATATTCTTAGCACTTTATTATGAAATTTAAGTATGAGAATGTCTGGGTGCGTCCAAAACCACACACTTCCCTACTATATAGTATGAAAAAAGCAGTAGGTGAGCGAATAAGTATGTCTGAATCCCTAGTATTCATAAAAGAGTAGGCGAGAATTACCTGGTGACACTAATTCTCGCGAGATTCTGACGTGTGCATACTTGCCTAGGCAATAAATACCCAATAATAAAGTGATTATTCATTGTATTTACCCAGTTAATCAGGTTATAAAAAGATTTAAGAAAGATATTGTTTTGAAATGTTTTGTAATCTGTATGATGAGACTATTTATCATCTCTTTTTGAGTGTATTTGCACTAAATTGTTCTGTTTTTTTTTTAAGGAAATCTCTGGAACTTACATTAATCTGGAGAACAAAAATATTTTATTTTTTTATGATAAGCCTTTAGAAAAGAAAATTAGTTTTGTTCTTAAATTATTTTAGGGAAATATATTCATAAATGTCTGTGGGCAAAAAATACACCTAGTTTAATAGTTTAAATTTGAGCTTTGTCATGATCTTAAATCATTGGAGGGTGTAAGAAACACCAAACAGCAAAAAAGACTATAGACTGTTGTAAGGCCTTGAAATTATATCCTTTTTATGAATCTTTGTTTTTATTTTGTTATGAGAGAGATATGCATTTGATTTCAATACCCCTGTGGATATAGTTATTTTTCCTTGTATTATCAGTCTTCAATTTATTATTTTTTAATTTTTTTATATATATTTTTTGTACTATTGTTATTTTGTTTTGCAATGTATATGTTTTTACTGAATTTCTTGCTGTTACTTTTTTGTTACTGAATAAAGCATTTATATAAAAAAATAAAGACTGCAGCTCGTGAAAAAAAACAATAATAAAGTGTAAATGCCATAAGTGCTTCTCTGCCGCCATCTAGTGGTAATTTCATGTTTTTTTTTTTAAGTTTTGTTTGCCTAGAAGTGTTAGTTTTCCTTAATCTTTTAGTTTTACAAATCATCACAATAAAATAGGATCATATTTAGAGGTTTTAAGTGCTGAATCACTCTAAAAAGTCCTTGAAAAATGCTCGAATTTCACTTTCAAAAGTTTGCATGAACCCTGACGTTAATGCAAAAGCATTCAAGTATTTCTGCCACAATACCACAGTTTCAGTAAGAATTACTGCATTAAAGGAACACTCCACTTTTTTTTTGAAAATAAGCTCATATTTCAGCTCCCCTAGAGTTAAGCGCTGCACAGCTCAAACAAGTAGCGCAGTTTTGTTTCACTTTCAGGTTGATGTCTCTCATATGCAACAGAAATGGCAGCTTTTATCAGTTGTGCAGAATGTTGCTCGCACCAGTGTGACCTCTGACAAAATTTAGTCACACTGGCAGAAAAAAGGTCAAAATGCAGCCATTAAGTCAGTCTGGAGCCCTGAAATTAATTACTTTTTTACAGTAACATACTGACCCAACACTGTTAGTGACACATTCAACTAATTAACTGTTCGTTTACAGAAATGTTTGACAAAAAACAAGAACACACACACAGGATACTGAACAACTATTTATTTCTCTTGTTGAATAAAAAGCTCAGTTTGCCCCGTCTGAAGCCCTCTACGAGCACACCATGTACAACTGCTTTAATTCAGAAAAACAAAGAAACAAAATAATAAACCTGCCAATCAAATTCCTCCAGAGGACTGACCACAACAATCCCATCAACCCTGTAACACACATCTGTCCAGCTTAAACTCTCACACGAGGTTCGATTCGACTTCATCTCGGTATCAGGATTCGTTTCACATCTCAGCACCAATATCTGCGGCTCGCTCAGAGGTTTCCCATCATGCCCTGGTCTGAGTGATCAGACTGCATTTCACTAGCTGCCTGCGGGGACATCTCTGCGATTCGTAGTGCTTTTTCAAGGGAGCGGTTTAGCTAAGTAGAGTTGAAAACTATGAAACAGACGAGAGTCATGAGAAAAATAATGCAGAACCGGCTGAGAGAGCACTTCTCCTCCAAATGTTATCCGTAATTCGGTCTTTGGATCTCTGAAACACAAATTAAAAATATGAAGCACACCAAAAAACAGTTACTCCCATCTAACAGTGCAGGAACGAGTGCTTCAGTGACATTCAAGGGGAGAGACGGGATCATGGGTAAACAAACTTCATTAACAGAGCAATAGACAGCTGGTACCTGAAATAACACATTAACATACAAGTGTATCAAACAGGAACTTCACAATAGAGGGGTTTATGGACATTATTTCAGGTGACACTCGCCTCCTATTCAGACTAAATGCATCTGTCCTTTTATCCCGTTTATTAGTATATGAATTGATGCTGAAATACTGTAAATGGGTGCGATTGACGCACATCTGTCCACCTAAAATATCACTCCACAGTTTTGAAACAAGGTATACGAGCGTTATGACATCAAATTTAGCCTTCGCATCATGTGTGACGACTTTAAAGTGCACATGAAAGCAATTTCGAGACGTCCAATCTGATTCTTAAAGGGGTTACAGGATCTTTCCAGAAGATCTTGGCGTTAAACGGTGTGTTTAGGGGGTGTCGAGTTTATATCAAAAAGCCCTCTTAGAAATGTACATAATCGACATCAAAAGGCAAGAATAACTGGCACTCAAATAGCAAAATACATTTTGAAGACAGGAACAGCAGTCTGATCCAGCAGGGAGAACATGAATCGTTTAAAAGAAAGAGTTGAATTCATCAATACATTCAATCATGAACCAGGATGTTTTTGTGAAATGACCTACTGCTAGACAATGTTGTCTGACGATAACAGGGAAGAATGCACCAAAAAAAAATTAGATAAATTGCAAATTTGGGGGCTGAAATAAACTAGTGAACTAAAAAATGATTACAAAACCTAGTACTACAAACCATGTCGATCTATTCAATGAAGCAAAGCACCTCTGTTTAACAGACGGACGAGCACGAAGCCGTCGAGTTAAACTGAAAGTTTATTTCGTTTCGGTGGCGGAGCTCGGACACAAACTCCACCGCCTCTACGCTGAGATTTGGTGCTTTAAAAGACATTAGAGAACAGATTCCCAAAAAAATAAATCATAACATAATAAAGCTATTTGACTGAGGAGCGCTCACAGTATCAGCGGGGTTCTGTACACCTAACAGAATAATATCAAATACCATCCTCTGTTTATTACCAAAGGAACTAAAGGTTGATGCAAAAATACCAGATAATAATCATCATCGGCGTTCCATGGAAGTTACGGCATTTTGTACACAAACTCTCCCCTCCGAACATATTGAATGCAGATCATTCGTTTCCGAAAAACATCAAATGTTTTTTTTTTCTTTTTCTAAAAAAGGAAGAAAGGAGAAAAACTCAAAGCTGCGTGTCCAGCTGAAGGCAGGCGTCACCTGCGCTGGTGTTAAACAGAGGCAGTTCCCGTTAGTCAGGAGTCAAAACCAAAGCGTTAATCTAGACGTGATGATCGGAGATTCTTGGCTGTTCGGATGATCTCTGGTCTTCTTCATGTTGGACTACGCCGCCACTTTGTTTTCCTTCTGAAACAAACGTGAAACAAACAAATATTAGAAAAGCACAACACAACACAGATTAGGGCCGTATGAAATCAGTTTTACTTTTTCCCCAAATTCAGTCCAATTTAAATTCTGTGATATTGAGCGTTATACTGTAAATTCCATTTTTAAGACTGGATTCCACAATTTTGTCAATTTATTACGGCCCTAATAGATGAACTAGTGTTAGCATTTTTCTGAGACATCTTTAAAATCAATTTGCTCTTATTTTATTGGTGTAGAAAAAGAGCAAACTATGTAAGTTTGTAGGAAAAGCAAACAATATCAATATCAGACGAATAAGACAAAACTCTAAATAGCTGATTATAGAGATTAACTGATGATCAGTTATCGGTTTTGTAATATCTGTAATAGTGTTAAAAAAATATGTTCAGTGCTTTTATTGTGTCAAAAACAGAAATACAATAAATAAATATTAGTTCTGCAATATCAGTATTGGTCGCTCTCTAGCTGATACCGATAATTAGTGATGGGGAGTCGACTCCAAAAGAGTCGATTCCTCGACTCTAAATAGCCCCAGAGTCGGGGTCGACTCCAGCACAGGAATCGACTCTCGGTGTCGACTCTGTTGCTGTGTCCGGAATCGCTCACTTGTTTACTGATTCTTGAATCCATAGCCTACATAATGCATGGCAGTTCAGTGCATAATGTCTATGGTTAAGTGCACTAAGCAAGGAGTGAACGAAATGAAGCGATGAATTCGGACACTGACGAATCACGTCAGAGAGCTGTCACAGAAACTTTGTCACATACATTAATGTAGCTTACTTTAGAAATAGATAACAGTCATAGTGACTTTAGTTTGTAATTATACATAGGCCTACCTCCATGTCAGCTTTAGTATTGATGGTAGATATTATTGCAATAAATATATATTTGATTTTCCATAGTTAACCCTGTTCATTAAACTAACCATACATAAAAATAATAAACTCACACCAACAATAAACACATTAATAAGTGTACATTTTGTAGCCTATGTATTGTATTAATTTTAGTATCTTTAACTCTCGTGTCCAAGCACTTTTAAGACAATGATCATGTGCATTTAGCGCCATCCCCCGACCATTATAATGAGATGAATTATTAAAGAATCCCTGCTTTCTCGTTTATTTAATTCTGACCAGAGCCGTTGATTCTGACATAATATTCGACCACAGATGTTTTTCATGACTTTTCTCTCGGTAAAATTAGGTATCGCAATCAGAAACATTGATCAATCATCTCTAAATTGGACTATTTTGGACAGTCTCGCTAAACGTGTGTTTCCCTTCGCGTCAGGGAAAAATAAATTAAGTGTGTAAGGACTGCCATCTTGGCTTATTTATGACTGTTTTGATGTACAGTAAATAGAGTCGATTCCATCGACTCCTACAGTGGGAGTCGGGAATCCAAGTCGACTCCAAAAAACCTGGAATCGAACACCCCTACCGATAATCACAATATTTTAGTATTATTTATAAACCATTACAGTATTTATAAATACTTTATATTAGCTTTTATTTTTATATTATTAATTTTAATTTAATTATAACTATATCAGACTAATAAGACCATATGCCAAACTCTTAATAGCTGATACTAAAGATCGACTGATAATCAGTTACCGATATTTTCCCGATTTAAGAATTTTCCCATAATTGGATATCAGATTCACCAATAAATGTGAGTGCTTTGAGAATTGAGTGCATTGTTCAAAAGGTAAATAACTCGCTTCCTTATTAATGAACTATTAATGCACAGCCATTAAATTATGTTACATAAAGCTTGAAGTCATCTTAAAAAAGACACTTTAGTGACAGTGAATTTTTTCTTTCAGACTTAAGATGTAGAATTGCTGTTTTTTTTGTATGTGAGGGAGTGAAATTACATGAATCACAGTACTGATAAAAGTGTTAAATAAAACATATTCAGTCCAGTGCTGTTATCACTGTGTCAAAATCAGAATAATACAATAAATAAATATTGGTTCTGCAATATCGGTAATTTGGCACAAAAAAGCAAAAACCATTATCAGTGGCTCTCTAGCTGATAGAGATATAATCACAACATTTTAGTATTTATATGCCATTTACAGTATTTATTAATACTTTAAATTAGCTTTTATTTTTATATTAGTTATTTAATTTTACTTTAAATTTGAATACATTTGTTATGAGCCTTGGTAATTATATTTTAAATATATATATATATATATATATATATATATATATATATATATATATATATATATATATATATATATATAATATATATATATATATTTCTGTATAGTTTCAATATATTTTTTATTTCAGTTTTAGTACTTAAACTTACTTCACTTAGTTGCCGAGGCAATTTTTTTCTCATATAACATTTACATTTTATTTTAGCTTTATTTTAATTACCAAAAGTGATTTTTTAGTTAACAATAACACTGTACAATGCATCATGCATCTCTAATATCTATGATTGGCTCATTATTGGGGTAAAAGAGGAAGTACTAACCCTGTACTCAAAGTCAGAGAATTCCCGTCCTCCTCTGCCGCCTCTAAACCCGCCCCTGAATCCTCCTCCACCCCCACGGGAGGGCATGAACGAGCCCCTGCTCGCCGCACGCCCCCGACCGCCACGGAAGCCCATGCCGCCACCTCTGCCACGGAAACCCCCGCGCCCACGATTGTGACGCAGTGGAATACCGAACGTCTCCGCATTCATCCTCCTCTCCTCCGCCCAGGTCTGCCTCCGTTCCCTGAAGATTAGAGATAAAAAAATACATCAGATTGCAATTCAAGAGTGTGTCAAAATAATCCACGTTTGGCAGGAAGCCTGTCTAATCTGCAACATGTTTACACGACATTCATCTTAACGCTGGAATACACTACACCACTTTTAAAATCTGCACAGATTTAAAACATTAAGCATCATACACTAAACGATTATAAGGGGCTTACGCACCGGAGGAACATCTTCATAGCTCCTATAATTATTGGCAGAGGTACCCACTTTTAGCTAAGTTTGCACGGCAGGAACTGGGAACGATTTTATTTTTAGGAACGCCCTTTGGGGGACTAAATTAGCTCCTGTTCAGAGTGGAGTCTAACCCAGCACAATATGAACTATCAATGATGTAAGTATACGTTGATTGGCCGAATGCATGGCATATGAAACAGCACCTGCCATTTTTAAAAAGCCGTGTAAACACAGTTCACATATATTTAACTCCATGAACATTGAAAACAGCGATTAAACATAAATATACAGAAAGCTAATATTAACGGCATTTACCTGTCGCCTCTGTCTGTGGCGTTGTGTTCTTTTCTCAGCCTCGATGATATGTAGCACTGCAAGTTGTCATAGATTTCGTCTCTTAGCCCTTCTTTTTGCTCTTTCAATCGCATAACTATACATCTACATCTGTCACCATCCTCCAGTTGTTGACATTGTTGAATGCCGTGCTTAAATGACATCGCTTATGGGAAATGTAGTTCTCAGCGGACCGCCCTGGTGGCTAGTTCCAATAACTACCCGGTGCAAAAGACCCTACACACTACCAGACTTTCAAATGGTTCTGAACACAACAAAAAAATGTTCAGAAGGTGAATGCGGTAGTTGTAGCAACTCTGTGTGCGGAGTCACAGAAGAAGAAAAAACAGTCAAGCGCAAACGGATGCGGTCTTGGGTGGGCAGACGCGGTCAGTATGAATATTAAGGTTAATTTACTTTTGTATTGTTAGGGCTGGCATTGCAAATCGAGAACTGATTCTGGATCTAGGGCTGCACGATTAATCATTTTTTAATCATGATAACGATATCTACTTCTCTCGATTAATTACAAATAATCACCACGATATTGGCCCGCTCGTTATTTATCCTGAAAACGTGTTTTTCCTTTGGGATATGCTCGTGGTTGCCAGATGCAAAGAGCTTAAATCCCCCAAATAGAGTTTTTCACCCTAAAAGGATATACTTTCTTCCTGGTGTTTTACTTAAGCTGTGCAATCTGGCAACTCACGCTCCCTCTATATGCAGAAGAAGCGCTGATGATCTGAAAACAATCATGTGCGCCCGAGTTAGCGATCAACACAGCGAAATTCTGCTTCAATGAAAGTGTCATACAGCCAATCTTTGTTTTTCACAAGCCACTCGTACTATTTCTGTGACTAAATCTGCCTTGATCAAACCTTCAGCGATGAATTTCAACAAATGCAACACGGATCTCCACCTTACTGTTTGCAGAATGCACTTTGTGACAATTCAATCGGGAAAATTAACATAATTTGGAATTATTGGAAATAATATTAAGAGTTTCACCATTTTATCTTTTGAAGTTCCTAGGGACATTTTTTAATATCAAAGAGCATCGTTCTTTGCTTTTTACGAATTTGCAGGGCAATCTGGATCTGTGGTTTGTCTCATTTGCAAACGAATTGTGTTGCTTTAAAAATCTTGTGTGAATGTGAATACAGATTACAAAGCGCTCACCAAAACCATGTGTTTTGTTGATTTACCATCTAAGTTATCATAGTTGGTTAAATGAAGTCGGTGTGCCACCTACAGGCCTTTTGGGTGAAGTGTAGGTTGGTAAAGAATGTGCAAAATGGCTATTACTACATTACCCTTTTTGAAAGAATAATTGTGATTATAATTTTGAGCAAAATAATCGTGATTATCAGTTTAATCATTATCGTGCAGCCCTATCTGCATTGATTCTGAGAGTTACCGAATGCATCATGATTCTCTCTCAAATCAATTCTGAGCTTAGTTTTTAACAGCAGATGGCACTTTAAAATAATCATTTTTAAAGTCTGAAAAGGTTGAAGTGAATTACAAGTGTGTTTGCAGTGGGCTGTTTACATTAATCGAGTCATAAAAGCATTCTGAGGTACATTTTCAGACTCAGCCGAACGCACGAGCGCCCTTCTTTGTGAGCATTTGAGTGTGCGTTTAAAATAGAGCGCCATCTGCTGTTAAAAACTAAACTCAGATTCCAGAGAGAATCGCAATGCATTCAGAAAATCTCAGAATGGAGTGATGCATCGATTTATTGTCCCAGTCCTAGTTATTGTATTTTAATGCAACACTGGTAGAGAGAGGACAGCTTCGGTTTCAGTAGCGACGTGTCATTTGACTATGATGTGTACTAAAATCAGCTCAAAATATCAAAC
The DNA here is from genome assembly GCA_028476615.1 of Culter alburnus. NCBI lineage: Eukaryota > Metazoa > Chordata > Actinopteri > Cypriniformes > Xenocyprididae > Culter > Culter alburnus. The sequence goes on along the minus strand of JAOTNS010002110.1, from coordinate 524,229 downwards.
ATGTTTGATAAAAATATACTCCAACAGCATGGAATCATAGTCTGAAGCTAAAAAAAAAAAAAATCACATACTATGCGATTTTCTGTGAAATCTGTCAACTCTTGACTGACCAGATATCTGCAGACATTCAGCAACTATTATCGACTCATCTAGACTGCAAATTTCGGCAAAAATCTGAGCAAAAGTAGTGTAGTGTATTCCAGGCTTTGGTTCTGCTTCAAAAAATAGCTGCTTTGTAAGATGTCATGGACAAATTTGCAAAAGGCAGGATTCATTGCATGAATGCACAAGAAAATGTGTAGTAGGCTAATCGTTTTACATGCAACCTGAAAACACAAAGTGACATTTTTGATTTGCCCATTTGTTGCTTTGGTTATATATCATTTGATCAGGGCTTCAACACTCTGACCAATTCATTTCAATGACTTTAACTGTTAGTAGTAATAGTGGTTATTTTTCTACATTTTATACATTTAAGAGATCAGCTGATTAAATAATCATGCATGACAACATGTGAATTCTGGGTAGTCTGAATCATAAGCATTGCTTCAGAAACACATTAGCATGTTAAAACTTTATATATATACACATATAAACAAGACTGTACCTTCCAAAAGCACCTCCCGATTTCTCCTTTCTAGAAAAGCCAGAAGAGTGCACGTCTGTTAGATGATTCATTCACAGTTATTTTTAAACTTTACAACAGCAAATTACTACATTGAACCCAGAGTGACTGAATCACTCAAAGCATTTACACCCATTTGAACCAGGTGAGGCATGAAAAAGCATCAACATTTAACATCTTTCATGACTCATTGTTGGATCAGACTGTTAAAAAGACATTTTTTACACAAAACTGGACTGAAAACGCAAAATAATTCCAAGGACACCACATTCTGACCTAAACATTGAAGTGAGGTCATGTGAAAAATGTAGTATACTACTTTTTAAAACACCTACGCTGTGTCCAAAATCGAATTCTTCTCGCTATATAGTATGTGAAAAACTATGCCAAAAGACTATTATGTCATACATTTGCCTCAGGAAAGCCATTCAATGTCCATAGCTCACAATTCACTAGAAAAAAGAACTCCAGACAGAAGCATTTTGCTTAAATATGTACTATTTTATATTTTAATTATATTTTTGCCTGTTAGTGATGTCTTAATGTATGTTTGAATACATCAGTCATGAAATCATTTATGACAGCCACCATATAAACATGAATTTATCAACAACAAATTGGAGTAGAAAGATAGTTATATCAAGAACTGCCTCATGTGCAATTTAAATATTTAAATATAACATTTTTGTATCAAAAAAATATAGCAATAGAATTTAATAATCATTTGGGCTCTGATGTTAATTTTTAAACTATAATATTATGGTATTGTACCAGGTGAGATAGATCCCTGTATAGTTTACAACTCAAGTTAGACATCATTATTTAGGTTTTTTCCCCCTCAAGAAAAATAAACACGAACCAAAAACATTTCCAAATGAATTAATATCCAATCGAGAGCTTGTAAATAGGAATCAAATCATAAAATCTGAGCTCTCACCTGGTGTCGTCACAAGAGATGTTGTCGAAGAAGGACTTCGATTTGTCATAGTAACAGTTGGGTCCCAGTGGATCCTCCTCTTCAACGTTGCCTTCGCTGTTCTGCGTCTCCACACCCGAGTCGGCCTTCTCCTCCCCGTTCAGAGTCTTCTCCGACTTCTCACTCTTCTCATCTGCAGCGCAAAGTGACATTAAAACTTGCATCTGGCAATAAACAGTCAGTAAAAATCACTCTAATGAAAAAAACATTTAATGTACAATGTCATGATCCAATCAAAAGCCTGAAGTATAATATCATACTTTGTTTAAAACCCGGAAAAAGCATAATGATGCATATTAACGGTACCTTTAATCTTGAGTTTGCTCTGGAACTCGCGGTCGATCTCCTCCTTATTGAACTGGGCGTTTGCACTCTCAAAGTCAAAGTCTTTCTCAAATTTCATTGGTCCATCTCTACGCCCGTTAAACCTGCCCCGCCCACGCGGACCGCCACCGCCACCTCCTCCGCCACCACTGCCCCGCCCCCTTCTCATAGGAGGAGCGCCGCCTGGAGAGAGAAACAACCGTTATCACAAATGATGCTTGCAGCCCTGATCGTGATCATGGGGATATTTGTTTTCCAATCATTTGTTTACCATCAAAATATGAGGTAAGTTTAAATATGAGGGAAGAACAAAACACTAAACTTGGTGTTTATCTGACAAAATTATTAGGCAACAAATGGAAAAACTACAGCTACAGGTTTTATTTTACACAAAAATAAAATGCATAGAAAAACAAAAAGCATACATTAGTTATTAATATTCCATTAGTTCTCTTGTTTTTGCATGCGTTCATAATTTCTCTGTGTGATAGCCAGGCCAAAAATTATGTCCGCACAATTTGTCATGTTTCATTGAGTTATTTTCACAAATACAATTATTGACTCGAAACACAAATGTGCTTATAATACTTGAATAAAGGGTGAAGATGTCAATTTTCCATCACTTTTGGCCACTAAATACAGTGAAGATGTTTTAAAGTGACTTACCGCCAGAGTGCCGTTTGTTTGGGTCTTTGTTATCAGGCCTGTTTGAATCCGATTCTGACCGAGGAACCTTCTGGACATCAGACGCTGTAGATGAACAAAAGATATCACAATTAATGGCTGCAGGTGAAAAACTATTATTATTAAAGTGCCCCTATTATGCCATTTTAAAAGTTCTTAATTCTGTTTAGGAGGTCTCCTATAACAGGCTTACATGCATCAAAAAGCGCTTTCATTTTCTCATATTATACATTGCACATCATTACATTTTTCACTAATTCTCAAATGACTCGTCTGATGTCTCTCTAAATCCCTCCTTTCCACAAGCCTGCTCTGCTCTAATTGGCCAGACGGCCCAGTCTGTTGTGATTGGTCTACCACTGACAGCGCTTGTTGGAAGCGAAATGCCTTTAACCATAGTTGAACTTCAGCTTCCTAAAGCACAGCGATTGTACACACTGTACACAGTAACAATGGCATTGATTTTACCATATCAACCTGAACCTCCATCGCAAGGAAGACTTGAGCAGGACGTTTCTCTTGCTCCGTCCTTAATCACTACTGTTATAAGAACGACAGACAATCTGCATTAATGGACACAGTTTTAGGTAATAGTGAGCCACAGATGATTTGCAGAAGTATTTCAGTAAGACAGTGATAACGTGAGTTAGCAGAAGAAAACACAAAACTACGTATTTTGAACACCCAGTAGGAAATATATACATCAATAATTAATCATACTTACAGGCTGTGATTCTCAGGAGCAAGTGAGTCAAAATAAAGTGGCTATTGTTCTATCTTTAATGGCGTTTTGTAAATCCCATTCAGACCTCTTGGAGATTTGAGAAGCACTTGTGAAAATGTTATTCTGCTGTTGTATTGCTGTGGTAATTTTAACCACTGACTCTTCACATCCTCATCCTTTGAGAGGGTTTTCAAAGAGAATTTGCTTTTGCAGAGCAGAAAACAGCATCTTTTCGGTATGTATACACAACACGAACCAGCTACAGTGTTTGAGGGCGGGTCAAAGTAGACGTTCGCAGACGACCATAGGCGGGCATTAGGCAAATGTGTTACTTTGTGACACGTGGCCGTCACGGAAATGGGATTTGAATTCCTAACGACTCGTTTATGCTGTTCTGTGTTGATTCTTTCTTTTGAGAGACAATAAATTTGTGCACTTTTGGCTTCACAACTTTGCAGATCGTTTACATTCACAGCTACATTACACATTGCATGAAAGGTAATATTCAAAAAAAGCATAATAGGGGCACTTTAACCTTTCAGAAAATAAATAAATAAACAAAAATTAACCTTTTTAAAATTATGTTCATAAATTTTCAGCTCTGAAATGCCCTCATTCTCACCTTTTTGCTCCTGGTTTTCAGCAGATTTCTGGGTGTTGAGGGCCGGTCGGGGGGCTGCAGGGCTCCTCTGACTCGCTGTACTGGTTGCAACCGCGGCGGGAGCGACCGGGGCCGTCTGGACCGCATGCTCCTGGGTCGGGGTCTTCCTCAAATGCTCCGCAGATGGGCTGGAACGACCTGAAAGAGAGGACACAATTCAGATGCACAAAATTAGCAACGAAAAAACACCACGCGATGTGGACAAGAGTTATATGATGGAAACGCCAGTTTTCTGTATCATTTCATACGGTAAATGTTAACCCTTAAAACGCAAAACCTCGGGTCTTTAGCGACCAGTACGATCATTCATTCATTTTTTAAAGACAGATCTCAACCTTCTTTGTATTCCTCAATCACTGCATTCATTATAAACAATATAACAAGAGGATGCATTTTCAAATTTTTTTTTGTATAAAGTGTATAGGGTCGCTAGCGACCCAAGGTATGTAATAGTACAAGTATATTTTTTTCTGTGCAACAATAATTGAATGTCTAATACACAACAATGATGGCGTGATGTTTCACTCATAATTACTGCAGGTATAAAACAAAAGAATACAGAAGCATCATCAGAAAAAACTTTAAATGGCTCAGCGATTTAATGCAGAGCAAGTATGCAATCAAATATTAGTGTCAGTCACTTGATGGTGGATCTGGTGAAGAAGCTGACAGCGATCAAAATATCGATTTTGAAGACGAGAATATGGTTGAGATGGCGAATCTGAGCCAGGTGCTGGGGAAATGAGCTCTGACGATGACCGTGATGATGGTAGAAAGCATCTGCTCAAATTGAACCCTTTCATGTTACAAAAGATAACAAAATATGCTTTATTTTATTCTTTTGTAATTGTTATTAAAATTTCAAGAGAGTTTTATACTAATTCTGCGAGCCGTACGTGTTCTGGGTCGCTAAAGACCCAAATATGTAATAATGATTGGCAAAACATTCATGCATTTAAGGATTGAGAAGACAACATGAAATATGCATAATTTGCAATGCATTCAACATCACAGAGAAGCAACTTTTATCCATTCAAATTGGATTGTGAGAAGTGGCTATGATTTCTATTAATTTTACTCATTTGTCTGGCATTGCTTACATCAACAGAACAGAAGTTCTTGCAATTTAATGAAAAATTGCAAACAAACATTTCTCTAGAATAATATGCGCTGATCAGCTGTGCAATAAGACCATCTTTATTAAGTATTTTGATTTCATGTTGTCTTTAAAGAATGAAAGTCACCAACTGACTGACCAAAGAATGACACTCGAGTCATAAAACTACAGGGCTGTCAAAAGTACCAACTTCGGTACTGAAAGCGTTTCCCTCTAGCATTTTGACCTCTGTTGAGCAGATTGTTAAACACCTCTGATTGGCCATTGTGTTCACATCCTCAACAGATATGTCTGTGATTGGCTACAATGATTAACGCTTCAAAAACATGTTGTAAATAGACATCAGACGCCCGCTCCCATGTGTATCTGTGCAAGCGCTCAGTGAAGAGTGTCAATTTACAACGTGTTTTTGAGGATTGTAGCTAATCACAGACATATCTTGACTTGGTAGCGAAGTAGCGGTACTATTGACAACCCTATAAAGCTATCACACAGCAAAGACACATGCTGTAATCCTGCATAATCACGGGCCAGAAGACGAACACACTAAAGCCAGCGTCGGTCCTCCGGTTACCTTCGGGTTTGTGAGCACTCAGCGAGCGAGTGTGCGGGGGAAGAGCAGAGCTCTGGGACAGAGGGGCAGTAGTGCTCGCCTCGCTACCGAACGCAGGACCTGAGCTGCTTCCTGTGAGGGGAGGAAGTGCACAACTTTAAGTGTGGGCTTTAACACATCACACTGGGAGAAAAAAATCTCATATCAAGCTTATGCAGCAGCCAAACACTCATGCAATCAGCCTTTCTAGAAGATCCGTCTCCTTGCTTAACTGTTTCTCACTCAGACAGGATTTATTAAAAAAAAAAAAAAATCTGTGCCTCATGAAACATCATTTTACTGTATTTCCATCCATTTAAAATTATTCAAGCACACAGGACTTTTTGATAAAGAGCAATAGTCTGTCTGATAATGTAAGAGATGGCAACAGTGGTAGTAGTTTTCAAGGCAGGACTCAAGAATGGCTGCATTTCTTTGTTTTTTCATGGTATATTTTGGCATATATTATGTATGTGCAATATAATATGTTTCAAATGAAATTATGCACGGTATAAATTGTCTATCCAACTATATTTATTTAAATACGGCCAGCTATCTTGCACTGTTTTTACACCATGTTAGCATTTCCATGGCAAAAACAGGACACTTCAAAATATAAGGACAAACACTAGATAAAATCTTAAGGCAAGGCACCACAGGTTAATAGGGTAATATTTTTCAGAAATGTTATGTTCACACATGCAAATGAGGCAGTGTCTAAATAAATATGCACTCATTTTTTTTTTTTTACATTTCCAGAACAGAAATCTGAACATTGGATAAAGCCAGGTTCATTATATTTTGAAGAAATATTAAAGTCCTACTGAAGTGCCTTGAAATGCGCAGGCCCGCTATTCAATGTGTTGATGTAATTTCCACTGAAACAGGAAGACAGGGTGGAACATATCAAGTCGTCCACTTTTTAAAAATAGCCAAAAGCATTTAGTTTATATCATAGCTCGGCCATTGAGTTTGGCAAGGCTGCATCTGTCAGCTATATGACAGCCACAGTCAAACAGATTCACCTTTTATATTTAATATGAAACTGTTAGTAAAGCAAAACAGTGAACAATCATGCTGAGGATGTGTAGTCTGAAAAATGTGACTTCATTCACACCAATAGAAAGCATATTTACACTGTCTGAATCATTCCCTATCCCCTATATAGTGCACTATGTGCCATTCACCATGTAGAAATTAGTAATTGTGTGAACAAATGACCGATTTCAGCCGCAGCTTCAGCGTCTGTAGTGTAGGGGGCGGGACGCTTAGATCATTTAATTGGACAGAAAATCTGATAAACTGAACTGCAGAGTGATCTGATCGTTGATCGATATTGGTGGAAGTGAGAGACGCTTATATTTTCTAAATGTGATTTTTTTCCATTGTTTTGGAGCACACTAGCTTATAGATAACGGTAAGGCTAGCACATGGGACCCAGAATTAGACTTTTGTCCTCTGTAGTGGACATTACACTTTAGTGATTTTCTCTGACATCATACATGTTACAGTTTTAAGTCTGGATGTCCTGTAAAGAGCACATTCAGGGCTTTGCAGAGAAACCAAATTATTAGAAGTTTTTTACTATGACAATAACAACTCCTTGGTCTTTAAATATGACTGAAAATCAAAATTAGCACTCTAATGGAAATATGATAATATTTTGTAATTATTTAAATTGGATTAATTTTCAAATTCTTTGTCATAAATCAAGATCTCAGCAAAATGCTATGGGTTTATAATCAAAATATGACTTTCTGTTATGAAACAGGACATCGATTTTATACATGTACTCAATAGAGGACACCAGGACTTAAATCATGTTAATCAGGCATTTTAGGAGACACAACAAGTGTATAATATATCAATATTCCTATTAATTATTAGATATTATTATGAAAATGTTGCCAATTATTAGGGGTGCAACAATACATCGATCTAATGTCTAACGATACGATGCATCGATGCAAAGCGCAAAAAAAATCGATACCTGTGGGCTATTTATAGAGGCACATTTCTTTTAACACTCTCCACATTTTCACACAATGAGAGTCTGTGCATTATCGCCAACATGTGCATTCTCGTTTAAACTAACTTTCGGTACTTGTGAAAGATGCTCAGGACAGTAGATGGAACTGTCACTGTCCTGATCGAGCTAGTGCTGAATCTTCATGAAAGTTTAGAATTTGCTCCTGTTTAAAGCCTGGCAAAAAGCAGCGCGCACACATCTCAAACAGTGTCTGTTAGATCACAACACTGGAGAACAGAGCGCTATGAATCATTCTTCACACACAGTAAATAAAATTTAAAACTGTTACAAGAAAACGCACAATAAACTGTTGCATAGGTGCGCCACGCACTGTGACTCTGTATTGCTTCAAGCGCATCATTCTGCACACGGGATGCGTATAAGTGCTTTGTAACGCTTTGTAGCCTTTATAATAAATTTGCACAATGAAAGAATATTAATAGCCTGTCTTGTTTTGTCCTACCTATAATACAGTATGTTGTTGCTTTATTGAAAAGCTGCGCTATACATTTGAAAGAAATGTCTTTATTCTGTGTGTATATGTCATTTGATTAATGTGTGAATTTTTTATTTGTGGATGACCCAATCAGGTTCAGGATGTAAAATTTTGAAATAAATGTTTGTTATATATTTTGGTTGCAGTTGTGAGTTAATAAAAATTAAACTGGTTGTGTAAAATAGGCTCATAATATCGAAATACTGATCAAATCAAATCGTATCGTAATCGTAACGCAGAACTTTTTGAGGTATCGGAAAATATCGTATCGCTGGCTATGAGAATCGATATTGTATTGAATCGTGAAAAACTGTCCGATTTTTCACCCCTATTATTACACTTGTTTTTTCTTTGCATGTTGTTCCAAGAACACATTAATATGCAAATTAGATACAGTGTATAGATGCATTGTATTGAATGTGAAAACCCATGTATGGCTATTTTACCCACATATTGCATGAAGTAAAATGTTATATCGATTCATTCCGTTATATCTTTCATAACATAGTTGAGATTCATCTTTATACAAAGTTTGGTTAAAAAAAATCCTGAAGCCTAAAAAGTTTTGCCTATACATGTCATTTTGTTGTTTAAATAACTTAGCCCTGGTGTCCACCACAGAGGACATAGCATAACATATGAATAAATTATATTTTTTCAAAAATGTTTTTTTTCTCTATTTGTTTCTTATGCTCTAAACAATGTTATGACGTGAAAAAATACTAAATTCAAAAAACTTTCTGGGTCTCAGGAGGGTATTCATACTAAATTGATTTCATGGGGACTTTAAAATTTTTACAGAGGATTTTGTTTCTTTTTATCACTCCATAAATCAGAATATATGGTCAACAGCAAGAAAAAAAAACATGTTTTAAGAATAAAATGTTATCAGGTGAATGATTTAACACCTCCTGTAAAAATCTTCACAATGTATATTAGAATAAAACCAAGTAAGTGCTGCTGAAGTGGAGATTTCAGACCGATTTTGAGAAAACAGCCTTTAAAGATATGAACTAAAATTAAACTGTTAGTGTAAAACAAATACTTTAATGTGTATTTTGGAAGCTTTCTTTCCATTACTCTTAAAGAGGGCATGTTATGGAAGTACTTTAAAAAAAATAAAACAATAGTTTGACCTGTAGTGTCTTGCCTTAAAACACTTTAAGATATTTCAATTTGATTTTTGGCAAAAATAAAAATAAGCTCTGTCTGCATACCATCTTCTAAACACCATCATGGAAACTACAAGAGCGAGTGTGAACTCACCACCGGTGACCGCTGCTCCGAACGGCTGGGATACCAGAGAACTGGAGCTGAACTGGTTGTACGGAGCCCGACTGAAGGGGGCGTATGACTGGAAGGAAGGAGCCGCGGGACCGGCGGTGGATGCCAGAGAGGACTGCGCATAAATGCAAGAACATCACAGGTCAGTATTCACTTGGCTTTATGTTCTGCAGATACACCTGAATGTGTCCAGCTCACCTGCACTATGGCAGGATCCTGAGGAAGGTTGCAGGTTGGTTTGGGCGGCTCGCACACAGTCAGATCTTTGATGTCACTTCCCCTAAATATGATGTACTCAAACACATCATCTCGAGGGGGGATAGGTCTGTCCGTGGGACGATCCTCAGTGCCAAATGACTTCACTAGAGGAAAAGGAAAATGTTAAAATTCACAAAACAATGCGATTTTTTTTTTTTTCACACCTCCAGGTCCTGTAGCAAAGTGTTTTTACTAGGGCTGGGTAAAAAAAAAATATCGATTTTAATCGATTCTCATTTTTACCAACCAATATTGTTTCTTAAATCCCAAGGATTGATTAGTCTAGTCTGTTTAGCAGAATATGTAGCGCCTCCCATCCAATAAATCGCAATAATCTTTGTGCTTTGTTACTTTTGATATGAAGCAAAGTCTCAGATTTCAAATGACGTCCATCTTATTATGAGATTCAAAAAATAAATACCATTTTGGCGCTGTTTAATGTGGCGTGACAGATCGCTTTAGCGCCTCAGTTAAGAGAAGCATGTGATCATCCTCTCCTCCGCTTTAATACCAGTTACAGCACGAAATAAACATGCATGAACATCTGAAGGTATGTTAAAATATACAGTACAACTTACTGAAATCTGTATCATGTCTCGTGTAATCGCTCAATCAGTGTTTCAACCTCGGAAAGACGTCAATAAAACGTCACGTTTACATATTCAGTGACTATAAACTCGTTAGTCAGCTAGAAAAGTGTGCCCTAGAAAGCGACATTCTGATAAATATAGCTATGCACCGTTACATATTCATTATATTTTTAATGTTCTTCAATATTTAATGCATGTTTGAATAAATCAGGCACGATTTAAACGTTTATATTTAAAAAAAAAAAAAATGAATTGGAGAAGAAATATGATTATGTAATTCTAAACTTTATATATAATAAAAACATCATTGAGTGTAATTTAAGTGTTTGTATATAAATAAGTTAATTTAACCTTCAATACAGCATTAGTTGAGAGACTTTCTTCGTTCTAGAAAATTTGCCATGTACTGTAACTGAAATACTACATCCAAAATAATCGAATCGGAATCGAATTGAAAGCATGTGAATAGTAATCAAATCGAATTGTGAAAATTGTGCCAGCCCTAGTTTTTACTTTATATTTTTAATTGAAAAGTGATGTTTTCAGAGTGTAGCTAGCTTGAATTGGTTATTAGTTGTGTGGATATATTGAGTGTTTATTGTGTTTACATTTAGCCAGAGCTACAACTGAATTCTGTTTATGTGAAACTCCCTCATATTTGTTCTCTGTACGTATATATGCAGTGAGTGTACATATATATATCATATTGAGAGTGTGTATATGTACCTTTAGCCAGAGCTACAGTGCTGTTCTCAGTGTCGATCGTGTATAAAACTCCCTCATATCGGATCTCGGCCTTTGAGATCAGACTGATCTTGCTGCCGATATAAGGCGTCCCTCCGCTCATCTTTCCGCTCGAATTCACTCCTTTACAGCTGCTCGATTCCTCTGGTCTTCTTCGCGCTGGGTTTTATCGGACTTAAGAGGGTTTTTCGGTGATTTGACGTCGTTTTCTTTCAGCCTGTGTTTAACACGACATGGCCGAGTTCATTTTCCTCCGCACTGAATCGAGATGCATGCTGGGAAACGCGCCTCCCCCCCTCCCTCGCGCCCTCACGCTGGTATCGCGAGAGTTCGTGGGGTTTTAGTGTGACTCCCGTTACATTGGGAATTATGTAAGAGGAAAAATGCGATTTAACGCGTATTATAAATAAAATGAAGTAAATAAAGGGACATTTTGAATTGGGTTTGAGTTAGCCTAAACCTAACTTATTTTACCTGAATGGCTGTAAGGAGATTAGTATATATTCTCAAGCACAATCACAACTTCTTGTGCATCTTTCATTGAATGTTTATTGCTTTATTATTTTATATTAGCCTATATAATATAATATAATATAATACAATGTTGTTATGTTATGTTGTTATATTATAGTATATTATATTATATTGTCATGTTATATTATATTATATAATGTTAAGCTATGTTATGCTATTGTTTTATATTATATAATGCTAAACTATGTTATGTTGTTGTAATATAATGTTGTATATAAAATTGTATTATATTATATTATATTATGTTATACTATGTTATGTTGTTATATTATATTATGTTGTTATATTATATTATGATATATTAATATATTATGTTATATAATATTAATGTTAAGCTATGTTATGTTGTTGTTATATAATGTTGTTATTATATTATGTTATACTATGTTATGTTGTTATATATATATGTTTTATATATTATTTGTGTTTATGTAATATTATTAATGTTATGTTATGTTATTTTGTTATGTTATGTTATATTATATACATTATATATGTTAAGCTATGTTATGTTATTGTTTTATAATGTTTATGTTATATTTTAGTATATTATTTGTGTTGTTATATTATGTTATATTATATTATATTATATAATGTTAAGCTATGTTATATATAATGTTATGTTAATTTGTATATTATATGTTGTTATATTTATATTTATTTTATTATATAATGCTAAACTGTTATGTTGTTGTTGTTATACTATGTTATGTTATATTATATAATGTTATGTTATTTTGTTATGTTATATTATATTATTATATAATGTTAAGCTATGTTATATTGTTGTTATAATTTGGTATGTTATATATTATATTATATTATATAACGTTAAACTATGTTATGTTGTTGTTTTATAATGTTATATTATATGTTATATATTATGTTACATTATATTATGTTATATTAGTATATTATGTTGTTGTTATATAATGTTGTTATATTATGTTATGTGATATTATATTATATAACGTTATGTTATATTATGTTATATTACAAAATAATACGTTAACAACAATAAACCCTGAAATCCTAGCCACATTAACAGTTACTGCAAGTAATCAAAATGTGGGCTTATTTATGTATCAGTTGATATTATAACAGCCCATTGTTAACAGTGTCTAATATATGCTTAAATGTCCATTTGCTTTGAATTTTCTGCATCTTTTGCCCTACTTTATTTGGAAGTAGGCTAACTTTGAACTTTCGCTTGCTGCATGGACCTTTCATTATTAAGAGAGATAGAATGCATATCAATGATTTTAATGAAATCAATAAATGGTATCCAAATTATCGCAAATGAAAGTCATAAAGCTTCTTTCCCTCCAAACTCGTGTAGTATCCTCGACCGCCTTGAGTTGTAACAGGGGGACAACTGTTTGGTTTTGGCCCTCTGACGTCATATCCATTCCCACAATGCCATAGTAACACGACTGCGCACTCGCGCTCGTGGACGCGCACCAGCAGACAGCCCATCACACACAGAGCGAACATGGCGGGCGCCTCCGACCCTCTGGAAGACATGCTCTTCTCCGAGGTGGACGAGAAAGCCGTGAGCGATCTAGTGGGCTCGCTGGAGTCTCAGCTGGTGGGCCAGAGCGACCCGCCCGCCGCGCAGCCCGAGAACGCTCGCCCGGGCAGCGCGAAGCAGCAGCAGCAGCAGCAGGCAGGAGGAAGAGCGCAGCTGCCTGCTCATGTAGACTCTCCATCAGAACCACAACAACAAGCACAGCAGCAGCAGAACGCGCGGAAAGCGGCGCGCAACCCGGATTCCGACCCGAAAGACGCCAGCATGGATAAGCACGCCAAAGCCCTGGAGAAGGAGAGCCCTCTGAAGTCACATGGCAGCATCATCATCATCACCACGGCTGCAGCATCCGACGGGGCATCCGCTCCTGCACCGGGCAACAAAGGTGAGAGCCCGAGGGACACCCGCAAGAAACACCCGGCGAACGCGCGCGCGCGGCGCTCCTCAGCGTCCCACAGTCTCAACGGCAACGGAGGAGGCGCAACATCAGCATCAGCATCACCCAGCACCTCCAGCCCGAGCAGCACGACTTTCACCGTGCCCAGTAACCCGCAGGCGATCGCCCTGGACCGCGGGACGCCCACCATCGCGCTCCACCGGCTCCCGCGTCACATCATCGCCAGCATCGCGCAGAATGGAAACGGCACGTCCGTGTCCGCGCTGGTCCAGCAGGGCGCGCGGATCGGAGCTGCGGGCGCGCAGGTTAACCACAGCAAAGCACCCGGGAACAACACGAAACCCCCGCCGACCTCCTCGCCTCCCACAGCGGCCACAGCAGCGCCTGTCAAACCCGCTGTCAGTGTCAGTGCGGCTCCGGTCATCAGACCTGCGCAGACGCAGCCGCAGCCGCCTGCGCAACAGAGGGTCGTAACGCCGCAGCTGATTGTCAGACCACCGCAACAACAAACTACAATACAGCTGCCGCCCGGATTCACCATCCCTCCAGGTACTGAGACTTTTCCCACATGTTAGAATAATGATGCAAACTCTGGAATGACACGAATGGAAGTCTGGGAAAGATGTGGTGACACAAATGAAAACTGTTATGCACCACTTGTTGATGCTCTTCCTTCACTATCTGCTTTCATTCATCCTGTAAAACAACTGAAATTAAATTCATATGCAGGCACAATTCATATTTGTCTACAAGAGGATTTACAATAATTTTTCTTTTGACATTTAGTGTGTCTAAACTGCAAGTGTAAAACTTAAACCTTTTAGTTCCATTAAAAAAGTGTTTTACAGCCTGGTGCCTTTTTAAAAATTGAACTTTTTAGAGACTTTTAAAAACTTTATTTAACAAATATCAAATAAATAAAAATATATTCAGTGGCCAAAAAGTGTTTAGACACTTACAGTTGCAAGAAAAAGTATGTGAACCACTTGCAGAATCTGTGAAAATATGAATAATTTTAACAAAATAAGAGATCATACAAAATGCATGTTATTTTTTGTTTAGTACTGTCCTGAGTGAGATATTTTACATAAAAGATGTTTGCATTTAGTTCACAAGACAAAACAATAGCTGAATTTATTAAAATAACCCCATTCATAAGTATGTGAAGCATTGATTCTCAATACTGTGTGTGGTTACCTGATGATCCACGACTGTTTTTGTGTTTTGTGATGGTTGTTCATGAGTCTCTTGTTTGTTTGAGCAGTTAAACTGAGCTCTGTTCTTCAGAAAAATCCTCCAGATCCTGCAGATTCTTCAGTTTTCAAGCATTTTTGCATATTTGAACCCTTTCCAGCAGTGACTGTATGATTTTTAGATCTGTGTTTTCACACTGAGGACAACTGAGGGACTCAAACTCAACTATTAAAAAAGGTTCAAACATTCACTGATGCTCCAGAAGGAAACACGATGCATTAAGAGACGGGGGGTGAAAACTTTTGAACAGGATGAAGAAGTCCAAATTTTTCTTATTTTGTTTAAATTTCATTTAGTACTGCCCTTCGGAAGCAACAGAAGATACTTGCATTAAGTACAATTTACCTTGATCTTCAAATTCAAAAGTTTTCACCCCCCGTCTCTTAACTCATCGTGTTTCCTTCTGGAGCATCAGTGAATGTTTGAACCTTTTTTAATAGTTGTGTTTGAGTCCCTCAGTTGTCCTCAGTGTGAAAAGATGAATCTCAAAATCATGCAGTCACTGCTGGAAAGGGTTCAAATATGCAAAAAATGCTTTAAAACTGAAGAATCTGCAGGAGCTGGAGGATTTTTCTGAAGAACAGAGCTCAGTTTAACTGCTCAGGACAAACAAGAGACTCATGAACAACCATCACAAAACACAAAAACAGTCGTAGATCATCAGGTAACCACACACAGTATTGAGAATCAATGCTTCACATACTTATGAATGGGGTTATTTTAATAAATTCAGCTATTGTTTTGTCTTATGGATTATATGTAAACATCTTTTATGTAAAATATCTCACTCAGGACAGTACTAAATAAAAAATAACATGCATTTTGTATGATCTCTCTTATTTTGTTAAAATTTTGCACATTTTCACAGATTCTGCAACTGGTTCACATACTTTTTCTTGCAACTGTAAATATGTAAATGTCATTCATTAGATGAAGGGTTTTTATCTGCGCTCAAATGCGTCAGAACTGACTAAATTTCGAAAGTTTTTGTTTTGCTTGAGAAGTGTGTTTTTTGTCTTTCTTTGCACTGATGCTTTTGCATAAAACATAATGACATTCAGACATTTTTATGCATGACCAAATACTTTATTCTCCATGATTTATGTCAAGGTTTCCGTATAAACAAACTTATCACAGCATATGATGCTGCAGCATTGATGTTCTGAACCCAGAAACAAACACAGATCTGAAGATCCTTTAATGCAACATCAGTAACTTCAGTTTCATCTCAAGCAAACAGGTGAAAAAAAGTTTATGGATGAGATTCGAACCTAAAACCTTTTTAAACCTTTGTTTCCAGCTCAGATAGGCTGGAGTTTTTGAACTTTTCACAGGTGTGTTTGCATGCAGACTGATGAGTTTGAGTTATTAATGAGCAGAAAGGAGATCAAAAAGTGACTGGACAACTTTCACAGATAACAGTTTCAGGTGTACCATATTCATTGACTGAGTTTAGATTTTAATTATGAAGCATGATTCATCATGAAACAACAGTCTATCATTACTTCAGTTTAGGAGCTCAGACAGATTCACCTGTTGCCTTCTTTTAAAGCACTAGTTATAAAACAACTGAATAAACTTAATCTCGACTCTGATCATTATTTCAAAATGATGTGAGTTTGGATGGTGAAAGCTGTCTGAGTTTAATTGTGTGTGTAATCAGTGATACGCTGTCAAACGGGTCGCTGGATCTGTTTATAAAAACAAACCGCTGTGATTAAAACATCAGACGACACTCTGAGTGTGTTTACTGTACACTCTCAAAATAACACAAGTTGAGATAATATGGACAAACCCACTGATTGGGTTGTTTTGACCCAGCAGATGGGTTAAATGTTTGTTCAACCTGCTGGACAGTTTTATTTAACTCAACTATTGTTTAAAAATTACTATAATGCTTGCTTAAAATGAACCCAAAGTATGTTGGAAATGTTCATTTATTAATATGTTTAATAAATATTAATTAAATAATAAACATTTATTAAATTTCTTAGTAATACATGTTCACCTTTTGATTATTATATTTGCCTCTAGTAATTATGTGTCTGAATTTAAATTTCAAACGTATTTTGGGTTCATTTTAAGCCAGACATATAGTCATTTTTAAACAATAGTTGAGTTAATAAAACTACCCAGCAGGTTGGGTCAAACTTTTAACCAAGTCGCTGGGTTTGTGCATATTTAACTCAACTTGGGTTATTTTAAACCCAACATTTTTTAGTGTAGTTCACATATAGCATGTCCAAGGCAAGCTTGTTTATATAACACATTTCAAAAATAATGTTAATTTAAAGCGCTTTACTAAAAATGTGTTTTAAAAAAAATCTAAACAACAAGAAAAACGACAAGAATTACAAAATAAACACTTATAGAATTGTTTCAAATTTCCATGAATTCTTTTAACAACATTGAAATGTAAAAGAATCAGTATTTCAGGTCACTATTTCTTTTCTCATTCGCATTTTCTCCACGTTTAATCAGCTTCAGAGTTTATAGCTCCTGTGGTGTGACAAATTACAGTGTTGCATTTAGTCTTTCAAATAATATTAAATCTGCATGTGTAATAATTACAAAAGAATGAACAACTGTGATTTAAAATGATGATGTTTAGACACACTGTCAACTTACTAAAAGTATTTCATGTCATTTATCCAAATGCTGTTTTTAGGGATGCACGATAAATCACCCACCATATCAGTATTGACCAATATAAATTCATTTTTAATGTTAGCGTTATCGGCCCAATAAGAAAATTTGTCCGATATATTAAAGCTGATAAATAATGGATTATTATTTATCACTTTAGATGTGCACTGTCTGCCATGATGGTTTTGAATTGCTTGAAATATGATTGAAATCAAGTCAAGTCTGTCATATAGACTACATAATATTATAATGCAGGACATTACTTTTAATGGTGAGACTCTTGTTTTTGTAATCAGGCACTCAAAAATTATATAAAAATTTGAATTTAGATTTTTCAGCCAATATATCGGTTATCGGCTTTCAAATATAAAGAATTATCAGTTATCGATATCGGCCAAAATGTTCATATCGCTGCATCCCTAACTATTTTTCATGTATTATTTTGAGGGAATGCATGCAAATAAAGACATCAGACAGACATATGCAATGTTCAGTTATTCATAAAAGCTGTTGATTGTAACTTTGTTTCATGGATTGATGATGCTTTCTGTATATTTTTTATTGAATATGTGAATAACTCATATTGTGTGTGTGTGTTTGAGGTATGGTGCTGGTCCGGACAGAGATGGGTCAGCTGGTGATGGTTCCTCAGCAGGCTCTGGCTCAGGCTCAGGCCCAGAACAGCATCTCACCGCGACCCTCCACGCCCACCAGCGTGGCCACATTCAGGGTCACGACCCCGCAGGTACACCCCACACACACACACACCTGATGAATGTTCTAGAGCCGCTGACCACCCGTCTGATAACAGCTCTGCACTCACTGAAAGTGATTTCTTAAAGCGCTCCTATTATACTATCTTAAAGGTTCCTAATTGTGTTTCTGAGGTCTCATGCATCACATGCATCAAAAAACACTTTCATTTTTTCATCATTTATAATGCATCATCAGCTGTTTTCTCGCAGTGTCTGAAAAGGTTCGTTCAAAGATTCGGTCTCTCTAAACCCCGCCTTTCTGAGAGCTGCTCTGCTTTAATTGGTCAGATGTTACAGTCTGTTATGATTGGTCAGAAACCAAACGCTCATTATCATATATGAATCTCAGCTCTTTATACGAACAGGCGTCGGTTTTTTATCGTATCAATCTCATCAAAGTGGATTTGCTATGGCAGCAGAAAACAGCGTCTTCTCGACATGAACAACACGAACCAAACTCTTCCAGACACAACTACACTGATTGAGGGCGGGGCAAAGAGACGCTGTTCAGCCAATGACGATCACAGGCTGGCATTATGCAAATGAGTTACAAACCTATGTAGGTTCAGAGACTGAATTACTGACGACTCGTTTCAGTTCAGAATCGATTCTTTAATTTAACTTCATTTATTTGCACTTTGATCAAATGCAGATTTTTCAAACTTTTTGAATATAATACTGTTTTAGCGAAGGCAATACTGCAAAATGTTTGATATGACTGATAAAACTGAACACACTCCTCCACAATTAAAGATGCATTTGCTTGCTTTTCCTGCTATATTCTTAGATTGAAAATCAACATCATGCATTAATATATAAACATCTCTCTTTTTTATTTACGAATGCATCTTTGGTGAAAGGAAAATATCATGATTTTCCAGTAATGTATGAATCTAGAGCAGGGTCACGACCCCCACAAGGGGTCACCAGAGGTCTCTCAGGGGTCACCAAGCACATTTGAACTAATGATGATCTCATTAGTAACTCTAATCAAATCATCTGCGCAGTAAACACAGACAGTGTCTTTTTGAGCTCAGTGAGAGCTACTGCTGTGCAAAAGTTTATTTCTCTGTGAAAATCTGTGAAAATGTGATGGTTGTTATCAAGATAATGACACAAAACAGTGAAAGTGAGTGATAATAATCATATTGTGATTACATTGTGGCTCTCAGGGTCTCAGTAAAGATGAAAAGCATGTAATTTGATGAGATCATAATAATCTGTGCACATGTGTCTGTGAAATTCAAGGATATTCAAACTCTGAATTAATTTGTGTGCAGTGACATTTTCAAATAATGCATTTATTGTTTTATCCATGAGTCCATCCAGTTGCTTCACAATTTAGATTAACAATTTATATCAAGATTAACCTCTTAAGCATCAGGCATCACTGCTGACATCTAGTGGCGCGCTTTAGTAATTACAACCTGAGATCAGCTTTAGACCTGAAACTGATGAAGCTTTTCAGTCACACTTAAAATGAATTTAGTTCTTCTCATGGCTGTAGATTTAATAATCCTCTTTCTTCAGTGTTGTGTAAATTAAACACTATGTTATCTGTTTTGATGATTTGTGTTAAACGCGTCTCTTCTTCACAGTGTTAGTCTATCAAACATGAATAAGTCCGCAAGATATTCTCTGGTGTTTTTCTGTTCACATATTAATATCCATGTGCAGAATATTCCAGCCAGTAAAGTTGTCCCTCTTGGTTTAAAACTAAATTTGAATAGTATTTTTTGCTTTCATAATAGTTGGTCATACTAAGACCATATAATTATTGTACATTATAATTATTTTATATGCATGTAAGTATGGATATATTTATTTGAGCAGAATTTACAGTAAACGGCCACATGAGGGCAGCAGCCATTCTGTGTTTTCCTATTGTTTCATTACTATGTTATTTATTTTTGTATTTCTTTTGTTAAATTATGCAATATTTTACTAATAAGCAATGGCTATAATTCTGGCTTATGATATAATCATAGTTTGTATAATATAATGGAGTGCCAGTGTATCAGTGTAATGTTCACTCATGGCCACCAGATGGCGCCAGACACTCGGATTTATCAGTGGCTCTATGTTTGAACTCAACACTGATGCTAATAATAAATCAGGCCTTTTAAAAGTTTTTAAAACTGTGCAATTAAGAAAACATTTCATTTCTAATATTTAGCAAATTAGTATGTTTTTACATTACATTAACATTCATGCATTTACATGCTTTTGTCCAAAGTGACTTGCAAGCAATTTGTCACAGAGCCAGAACAAAATAAACGTTTATTAGAAAGCTACATTAGGAAACAAGACAGAGATGAGAGGAAATGCAGAGAAAAAAAAAAAAAAAAAAAAAAAAAAAAAAAATTTATATATATATATATATATATATATTATATATAATATTTTTTTTTTACAATCAACCATTAAATTAAAATTGCAGGCTTATTTTTTGTTTTTGTAGATCTATGAAACTATGAAAAGTCCTATAGACTTTCATTGAGGGGGTCAAAACATTTGTACATTAAGACTTACAGAGAATTTCAGCTGTCTGTCACTAGAAAAGCTTGATGACTTATATAGGACAACATGCTAAAGGTGCGTTCAAGTCCTCCTGGGAAGTTCGTATTTACGAGGTGGGAAGTCGGGTTTATGTTCAAGTCACTTTTGTCGGAGTATGATGGTGGTGTGCCTTCTCTAAATTAAGTACACAAAATAACATCACTTGTACAGCAAATGTAGAGCAAAGAATGTGCATTGGTTGTGTGTTGCTTTTTTATGTTTTTAATTAATTTATGAAGCCATTGTAAACTTTATCGTTTCATATTATATTGTTATATTATGATGCTATCATATTTTTTTGCTGGGAATCAGCTTACTTCGTTGTAAATAGAAAAGCCTGACAATGTCACTACTAAATACCTATTGTATTACCTAAGTATTGCACTTATACACTAACACTAGCACTGTATATACACTTATACACTATACACTATGCACTTATACACTATGCACTTATAAACTATACACTTATACACTATACACTATGCACTTATACACTATGCACTTATACACTATACACTATGCACTTATACACTATGCACTTATACACTATGCATTATACTACACTTATACACTATGCACTTATACACTATGCACTATATACACTATGCATTATACACTATGCACTTATACACTATACATATGCATGCACTCCATGTAGTGCGTGAATTGTATAAGGTTATTTTGTCATTTAACATTAGAGTCTGACAGCCCCTTCCCCTTTGCTACGTAATTAAAACTGCGACAGTTGAGTGCATGAAGTGCCCAACATTCCACACTTCATTTTTTCCGTTAATTTAGTGCATCATTCATCCGGGTATTTAAGTGCACTTTTTCTTTTTGGAATTTTCAGTGTGAACGCACTACTTGCACTATTTATACTTAAAAACGTCATAGAATAGTGCATAAATATGCAAATTGGGTTAGCAACAGGCTAGCAACATGCTAAAATATGTTAGCATCCTGGTAAATCATGCTAGCAACATGCTAATTCATGCTAGCAATAAGTTAAAACATGTTAACATCGCCAATTCAAACTAGCAACGTATTAAACCATGTTAACATGTTTAATCATGTCAGCAATATGCTAACTCATGGTAGCATTGTGTTAAATCATGTTAGCAACATGGTAACAAAATGCTAATAAAGCTAGCAAACTGTTAAAATATGCTAGCAATGTGTTAAATCATGTTAACATCATACTAACTCATGCTAGCATTGTGCTTAATCATGCAAACAATATGCTAATCATGCTAGCAAACCTGTTAAAACATACTAGCAATGTGTTAAATCATGTTAACAAGATAGCAATAGGTTAACAACATGCTTATCATGCTAACAAAGTTTTAACATGTTAATCATATTAGCAACATGCTAGCAACATGCAAATCATGTTAACCTGTTAATAACATACTAATCATGTTCAAACATGTTAACAATGTGTTAAATCATGTTAACAACCTGTTACAAACATGCTAATCATGCTAATCAACACGTTAAATCATGCTAAAACATATTAGCAATGTATTAATCATTTTAGCAAAATGTTAAAACAGGTTAACATTGTATTAAACCATGTTAGCAACATGCTAAAACATGCTAGCAATTTGTTAAATCATGTTAACAACATGCTAGCAAAATGTTAATCATGTTACCAACGTGCTAGCAACATGCCAATCATGTTAACAACATGCTAGCAAAATGTTAATCATGTTACCAACATGCTAACAACATGCTAATCATGTTAACAACATGCTAAAACATGTTAACATTGTATTAAACCACGTTACCAATATGCTAAAACATGCTAGCAATGTACTAAATCATGTTAGCAAAATGTTAAAAAATGCTAAATTGTGTTAAATCATGCTAGCAACATGCTAATCATGCTACCAACATGTTAGATCATGCTATCAACATGTTAATCATGTTAAAACATGTTAACAATGTGTTAAATCATGTTAACCACATGCTAAAACATGCTAGCAATGTGTTAAATCATGTTAACAACATGCTAATCATGTAAACAACATGTTAAAACATGCTAAACTGTGTTAAATCGTGCTGCCAACATGTTAGATCATGCTATCAACATGCTAATCATGTTAAAACATGTTAAAATATGTTAACAATGTGCTAAATCATATTAGCAACATGTTAAAACATGTTAGCAATGTGTTAAATCATGTTAAGAACGTTAGCAAAATGTTAATCATGCTAGTAACATGCTAATCATGCTAAAAACATGCAACAACATGCTAAAACATGTTAGTAACATTATTTGACTTTCTCTCAATAAAACCTTCAAACTTCAAGCATTTCTAAGTTATTTTAAACTTTCAGACCTGGATTTGTCAAGCCAACATCAAAGTTTGTCATCAAACTTTACTCATCTAGTTTTAGATGTCACTCTACATACAGTAGTTAAAGCTTACCACAGAAATCATAGTTTCAGCCAGAATAGTTCCAGTTATTATTACTACAGTAAAATCCTTTTAATGACAGTAATAGGCTTACTTGTTACCACAGTTTTACTGTAGTAATTTAGCAATAATTCTCAATAAAGTATTATTACAGGAGCAGTACTGCTCATTGCGGTAATGTTTTTCCCTGATAAACTCTGTTAAGGACAGTGTAGCGTTTATGAGGTGAGGGTTTATATTCCCCGGCGTCTCCCTTCATCCTGCTGTCAGTCATTCTGCAGTTCTCTGCGAGCGGAAGACGTTCCTCTTTCCCTCCGAATGCGTTTAATCATTTATCCTCCAACTGCCTGAGCGCTTTAAAAGCCAACTCAACTTTCAGTGTGAAGCGAGAGACTCGTTCTGATGGCATCGCCGTCAGTGTGCGTGTGCGCGGCCGCGAGCTCTTCCGTGTCTCGGGCTCTGCTCTCTCTCTCTCTGTAGGGGCCCAGAGACGAGCATCTGCCCTCGTCATCTCCTCCCGGTGAATCCTCAGAGCTGTTAAACTCTGGCTCAGTTTAACAGAGTCCTCTCCTCTCTGTGTTTAGTCTCTCTCAGTGTAGCGCTGTCCCTCAATGGAGGGATTTAACGCGTTTTCCCTCTAAACACGTGATCTTGAGTCTGTTTTTAGCATATGATCGATTGTGGTGAGGGATGTGTGACATTCAGGGTTGAAGTGAGTTGAACTCTTTTTAAATTCCTGGTACCATTTAATCTGCTAATCTCTCCAGGATGTCTGACCCCATAGATGTCCACTGTAAGTTCATTATTGCAAACATGATACCCTCGCCCAAGACAACTGTTATAATCAACATTATGCCTTAAATTCTGTTAAAAGAATATCTAGTTCAGTCATGAAACTCTAGAGGGCGCCTTTACATGCAATATGCAGGCAATCACATCATTACCGCATGGCGCAAGCTGATTGGCCTCTGCAGCCAATAATATTGTTTGTTCAACATTTAAATAGTCTGGTTCATTGTATGCTGTAAACTAGTCCTTCAGCGCACATGCTAGCAATGTGCTAATCAATTTTAGCAATAGGCTAGCAACATGTTAAAAGATGTTAGCAACCTGTTAAATCATGCTAGTAATGTGCTAGCAACATGCTAATTCATGCTAGCATTGTGATAAAACATGCTAGCTACATTTTAACAACATGCTAATCATGCTAACAACCAACTAAAACATGCTAACACAGTGTTAAATCAAATTAGCAACATGTTAGCAATAGATTTGCAACATGCTAATTATGTTAATAATATGCTAGCAACATGCTAATCATTGTAACAACATGTTAACAACATGCTAATCATGCAAGCAACATGTTAACAACATGCTAATCATGTTAGCAACATGTTAACAACATGTGTTAATCATGCTAGAAACATGTTAAAAAGTGTTAGCAATGTGTTAATCGTGTTAACAATAGGCTAGCAACATGTTAAAATATGTTAGCAACCTGTTAAATCATGTTAGCAAAATGTTAACAACATGCTAATAATGCTAACAATCAGCTAAAACATGCTAACACTGTGTTAAATCATATTAGCAACATCAAGTTAGCAAAAAGCTAGCAACATGCTAATCATGTAAAATGTTAGCAAAATGCTAATTATGTTAATAAGTTAACAAAATGCTAATCATTGTAACAACATATTAGCAACATGCTAATCATGTCAGCAACATGCTAACAGATGTTAGCAACCTGTTAAATCATGCTAGCAATGTGTTAAAACATGCTAGCATGATTTAACAACATGTAAATCATAATAACAACCAACTGGAAATGCTAACACTGTGTTAAATCAAACGAGCAACATGTTAGCAAAATGTTAGCAACATGCTAATCATGTAAAATGTTACCAACATGCTAATTATCTTAATAATATTTTATCAACATGCTAATCACTGTAAAACATGTTAACAACATGCTAATCATGTTAACAACATGTTAAAAGATGCTAGCAACCTGTTAAATCATGTTAGCAATGTGCTAGCAACATGTTAATTCATGCTAGAATTATGTTAAAACATACTAGCAACAATCTAACAACATGCTAATCATGTTAACAACCAGCTAAAACACGTTAACACTGTGTTAAATCATATAAGCAAAATGTTAGCAAAAGGCTAGCAACATGCTAATCGTGTAAAATATTAGCCAAATGGTAATTATGTTAATAATATGTTAACAAGATGGTAATCATTGCAACAACATGCTAAAAGATGC
This sequence comes from Culter alburnus, assembly GCA_028476615.1. NCBI lineage: Eukaryota > Metazoa > Chordata > Actinopteri > Cypriniformes > Xenocyprididae > Culter > Culter alburnus. The sequence continues at coordinate 498,760 of JAOTNS010002110.1, read as the reverse complement.
TAGCAACCTGCTAAATCATGCTGGCAATGTGCTAGCAAAATGCTAATTCATTTTAACAAATGCTAAAATGTTAACAATGTGCCAATTCAAGCTTTCAATGTATTAAATCATGTTAACATGTTAAATGATGTCAGTAACATGCTAACTCATGCTAGCATTGTGCTAAATCATGCTAACAACCTGCTAAACCATTTTAGCATTGTTAAATCATATTAGCAACATGTTAACAACAGACTAGCAAAATGCTAATCATCTTAACAACATGTAAATAATGCTAAACAACATGCTAGCAATGTACTAAATCATGTTAGCAGCATGTTAACAGGCTAGCAACATGTTAATCATGCTAAACAGTATGATAACAACATGGTAATCATGCTATCAACGTGTTAAATCTGCGAGCAATCACATCATTACCACACGGCACAAGCTGATTGGCCTCTGCAGCCATTGATATTGCTTGCTCAACATTTAAATAGTCTGATTCAGTGTTTGCTGTAAGCTAGAGTTCCTCTGAACCCCTCCACCTCCCCAGCTCCACCTGCCTAGATCTGCTGTGGGATTAATGTCTGTCTATTTATACAGCAGCAGCAGCAGCAGCAGATCCTACATGCTCACAGCAGAGTGTCTGTGTATCTGTTAGCCGCAGCAACTCCATACTCGCTCTACAGCAGCAACATAGTGACCAAATACATTCACCATATTCCATTACATGCTAAAATTATTCCGTTATTGAAATTTTAACATGTACTGAACTCATAATGTTCCTTTAATGCAGCCTGAAGACAACACTGAAGAAATAAGCATGTGTGTGACTCTGTGTCCAACGAAACTCTTTCAAAGCTCCAGTGTCATGAAGTTACTCACCCACAAGCACTCTGTTTTTCAAATCCTATGATTTAACTTTTCCTCTGTAATCTTCTCTGTATTTCCCCCTCTTTTCTTTGTTCTCTTTCTCTTGCTCCTCTCCTCCCTGCAGTCTCCTGTTAGCACTCCGGCGATTCGTCCCGCTCCTGCGGCTCAAACTAAACTGGTCCAGTCCAGTTCACCGAGCGCCGCGGCCCAGACCAGCACTGCAACCGGCCCCGCTGTGAGCACCTGTCCCATCTCTCTCTCTCTCTCTCTCTCTTTGTCTCATCTGCATCAGTTGCTTTTATTTTTATGTAAGCATTAAGATGGTAGAGAAATGCCAGCTGTATCTGACCATAGAGTTTCAGAGGAGATTTATAAATTTAATGCATTACAAAATTCTGTTTTAAAATTTAATTTTAATTTTTACAAACGAATCAATAAGATACAAGAGGCAGTACTGTATATTAAGAATATTATTACAAATTTAGAAGGCAAAATTTTCCACAAAAACTTTATTTTATTAATAAAATTATCATCTTCTGCTAATACAGTGGCACTCAATAGGGGGCCTCAGCAAACATCCAAGACTTTTCAAGATGACTTAAAATGATTTAAAATAAGACAAAACAATAAAAGAGCTTAAAATCAAGATGCAAGCTGACATTATATTTCTTTATTTTAATTGGTTTCCTCAACAACCGTCACTTATTAAAGTGACAACATATATAAAACCTGATTATATGAGTGCATTTTAGACCTGAAAAGTCATAGAAATTAATAAAATCATTTTAAAAGCATTTCATAATCAAAGCATTCACTGCACTCTCCCAGCTAATTAGGTGCTGAGACCTATATTTCATTTTAAAAATATAAAAATGTTCTGCACACAGAAGCACTTTAATCATGAAACACAGGAGATAATGATAACAAATGTGTTTTAGCTCTTCGCCTTCGTCTCAATAATAATATAGAAAATGTGCTACAAGTCCTCAGGTGATCATGATCATAATTAAAGTGTAATTACAGCATATAATTAAATTTAATTGATAATTTGTTACGGTATATTTGCTTGCGCCATTCACACAGGACGTGTTTTCACATTCATCAACTTTTTTTTAAAAGCTGTGATTTTTATTAACATTTATTCTTTAAAAATAAATATTATTTTAATTTAAAAAAATTGAATTACTAATTTACACCAAAAGCATTTTATAATGAATTTAATTTTTTTTCTAAATATTTTATTGGGTAGAAGTTGCTATTTCAGTAAGAAATCATTTTAAAAAACAAAAGTAATCATGACATTTAATGACAAATGTAATCATGAATGACTAGAAATGTCATGTAAATTAAGAGGTAATAAAAATGTAAAGCCTGAAGAACATTTAGATATTTAAACTTCTGGAATTATGTATTATTTGATTATTTTGTTTATTTCTAATTATTTTATTTAATTATTTAAATATATTGCCACTACTGTAGCTTCTATAAATGGAAAAGTTTGAAAATGAGCAGCTTTGTCATTACAGCAGAAGTACCAGAAACATTTTGGTCAAAAAGGTTGAGAACCGCTTGGCTTATGCTAATCCTAACATGCACAATTAGGTCAATATTTGGTCTCTAAGGGTGTTTTTGTGAGATTTAGCAGAAGTGGATCACTGTAGGGACTGATCAGTCTTATTTGCATGTAAATCTACTCCTGCACTCCTGTGCTTATCAATAAAGTCTTGATTTCTTGTAGATTTCTTTTCAAACACTCTTAAAAATAAAGGCATAGAAGAAACATATGTGGTTCCCAAAAGAACCTTCCAGTGAACAGTTCTTAAAAGAACCAGTTTTTCTTAGTGTGAAGAACATTTTAAAACTCTAAATAGCCCGTTTCTCACTATAAAGAGCCTTTTGTACAATTGAAAAGTTCCATTGGTGTTCACGGAATCATAGATGCTGATTTAGAACCTTTAATTTTAAGAGTGTAAAGACAAAGAACAGACAGCGAACGAACTTTGAGTTGTCAGGTGCAGCGATCACGTGATCCAGTTCTTCTCCTCCTCCATCTGTCTCTCTCTCTCTCTCTTCGCTCCTGTCGTCCTGCGCTCTCTCGGGACACGCGATGTGACAGGGCGCGCTGTGGCCGTCTCTCCTGTTCTCTGTGGCCTTGCTGGCAGGCAGACGTCAGCTTGTGTTTATCTCTGTGTCTCTGTTCCTTCCTCCTCTAGAAGGCCCCTGTGGCAGCCGCCGTGGCAGTGACAGCTCCCCAGCAGGTCCAGCCGGCCTTGGGCCCCCAGGGGGCCCCTCACTCAGATGCCACTGGCCCCGCAGAGCGCAGCCGCCCCGGCCCCCGGAGCTCCGGTTGTCTCCCAGGTCTGTGTGCCCTCCCGTATCGAAGTTTCTCTCTCTCTTTATCTTTTCTTTTTCTCAGCTCAACTGAGTGACTGTTGGACCCCTCAAGCATCCCTGGTTAACTGTCAGGACTTGGTTAAGCGCCACCCAAATCACACACACACACACACACACACATACAGCTGCAAGCAGACACCAGGGTAACACATCTGGATGAAAAACACACACACACAAATATGTACAAACACACAAGTGGCAGTGCCAGCCTATAGACATCTGGACATCACATCTGCACTCATGTTCACATACACACATATACACTACTGTTCAAAAGATTTTGGGGTATTTTTTAATGTTTTTGAAACATTACAGTCTCTTCTGCTCACCAAAGCTGTATTTATTTGATCAAAAATACAGTAAAAATAGTGAAATATTATTACAATTTAATGTAACTGTTTTCTATGTGAATATATAGTAAACTGTAATTTATTTCTGTGATCAAAGCTGAATTTTCAGCATCATTACTCCAGTCTTCAGTGTCACATGATCCTTCAGAAATCATTCTAATATGATGATTTGCTGCTCAAGAAACATTTCTGATCATTATCAATGTTGAAAACATTATTTCAACATATTTTTGAGGAAACTGTGATTTTTCAGGATTCTTTGATGAACAGAGCAGCATTTATTTGAAATAGAAATATTTTGTAACATTATAAATGTCTTTACTGTCACTTTTGATCAATTTAAAGGGTTAGTTCACCAAAAAATGAAAATAATATCATTTATTACTCACCCTCATGCCGTTCCACACCCGTAAGACCTTCGTTCATCTTTGGAGCGCAAATTAAGATATTTTTGATGAAATTCGATGGCTCAGTGAGGCCTCCATAGCCAGCAATGACATTTCCTCTTTCAAGATCCATTGATGTACTAAAAACATATTTAAATCAGTTCGTGTGAGTACAGTGGTTCAATATTAATATTATAAAGCCACGAGAATATTTTTGGTGCGCCAAAAAAACCAAAATAATGACTTATATAGTGATGGCCGATTTCAAAACACTGCTTCAGGAAGCTTCAGAGCGTTATGAATCAGTGTATCGAATCATGATTCAGATCGCGTGTCAAACTGCTGAAATCACGTGACTTTGGCGCTCTGAACAGCTGATTCGACACGCTGATTCATAACGCTCTGAAGCTTCCTGAAGTGTAATGAATGAAGGTCTTATGGGGTATGGAACGACATGAGGGTGAGTAATTAATGACATTATTTTAATTTTTGGGTGAACTAACCCTTTAATGCTTCCTTGATGAATGAAAGTATTTCTTTCTTTCATAAAACACTTACTGGTCATATTTAACCCCCAAATCAAAAGGAATATAAGAAATTAAGGTTTGCATAAAGAAAATAAAGCCTATTAATATGATTTGCATGGTGAAGTTATTTTCATTCTGTTCAATTTTTGGCATTTCCCTCCCAAATTCTCTTTACTTTACTGCAAAAAAATTGCATTTTAAAAAAATCAAATAATCATGCATTAATTAATTCAAGAATAATGGGAATTACAATAAAAAATTTTAAAGAAAGAAAGTGTTGTGCCGAATTTCGACCCCCTGCCAGATTATTACCCCCCTGGGTTAGGTTTAGGAGTAGGTGTGGGGGAGGGGTTAGGATAAGGGGCGGGGTTAAGATTAGGCAATCAGGTAGCGACTTCAACGAGGGGGTAATAATTTGGCAGGGGTGTTGAAATTCAGCACAACACCGGATCCTTTACGATAATGAAGTCACAGTATCACTTCTGAAAATAAGCTTCATTTTCTTTTGAATTTGTGGTGAAATGTGACCTAGAAATGTTTTAATGAGATCCACCCATTCATGTATTATTTCAGTTCAGTGTAGTCATCAGGAAAAGATGATCAAGCGTAACACGCCACCAGCCTTAAAAAAGACTTTTGATTGACACATTCTCTAACCTCAAATGATTGACGGTTTTGTAGCATTTAAATGGAATTTAGAGGATTTCATTAAAATACTTTATTTACCCGTGAGGGCTGATCACTGATTATGGCAACAAAAGCACAACAGAGTGCGTCTGTGTGAGTCAGAACCGGATAAACTGTTTACTAACACGAGGAGCCGTCCAAATCAAGACACACTGTTCGGCTCGGCCTGTGATGTGTCATTATGAGGCACGTCTAATTGAAAACGCACCATTCCACGTGTCTTTCAAACTAACAAACTGTCTCACTCCGCTCATCAGGAGATGCAGGAGAACGTGAAGAAGTGCAAGAACTTTTTGGCGACGCTGATCAAGCTGGCGTCCCATAATTCCCCTTCCCCAGAAACGTCTCGAAACGTGAAGGCGCTGGTGCAGGATTTACTGGTACGTGTGCCGGTTCTACTCCAGAAACATCAGCTTTTCCTTGAAATGTTTGAGAAGGGCCTTGTTTTGCATCCCCGATATAATCTCTGCTTTGGAAATGAATTTTGACTCATTTGTTTTCATCCTGCACTAATCATCTCCTCTTCCTGTAGTTTGCATGTGTTTTCCCTGTACACACTCAAATCCAGCTGAACATCTGCTGTCGCTCCTCTCAGGATGCAAAGATCGATCCGGAGGAGTTCACCAGCCGGCTACAGTCCGAGCTGAAGTCGTCTCCGCAGCCTTACCTGGTCCCTTTCCTGAAGGTACGTTAGCACGCACACGGCTCGCGTTCCTCGCGGTCAGTAGCCGGCGGGCGTGTCACATCCTGCCCGGTCCGAGCTGGCACGCTAATGCGGCCGCGCTGTCATGTGATGTTAGCTGGCTTACGTCAAAATCCTCCAGAAATAGACATCGGCGGCCTGCGGTGTCCTCACAGGGGTCTGGGACCTCAGCGAGATGTCTTTGATTACTGAGGTTAATGATCTTTGTCGGACTGAGGAAAATGACAGTTCACACACACAGAACTTTCTAAACATTCCAAAATGGAATTGGAATTTCACATATAAGATGTTTTTGTTATTGTGAATGATTCATCAGTGCACATTATTCCACAGAAAGAAATAAAATAAGGTAATTCGGACCTTCTGAATCTATGAATTTAAAAATCAGACTAAAGTAAATGTGAGCGAGGTTCATGTAAAATGGTTGCTAGAGTGACACATTACTAGAGCTGTGTTGCCAGATTGGATGGACGATTTCCAGCCCAAAAGCTTACCAAAACCCACCCAAAACTTTAACTGTCATAATAATGTGATAGAATTGTACTGCTGTGTCAATCAATGTTAATATGGACAATTTTTAAACCATTAGTTCACTTTCAAATTAAAATTTCCTGGTAATTTCCTCACCCCCATGTCATCCAAGATGTTCATGTCTTTCTTTCTTCAGTCGAAAAGAAATGAAGGTTTTTGATGAAAACATTCCAGGATTTTTCTCCTTATTGTGGACTTCAATGGACTCCAAACGGTTGAAGGTCAAAATTACAGTTTCAGTGCAGCTTCAAATTGTCATATACAATATGCTAGTGCAAGTATATAACAATTAGTTCAAACTTTGACCTGTGGAGGGCAGTAATACACTTCTATTAGGAATTCTAATAGAGAAGAAGAAGAAGAGAGCTAGTTCAAGATGAGCATTTATGGTTAAAATGTATATAATTTAAATTTTTTTTAGAAAATGAGTGATGGTTTCTCTAGATAAGACTCTTATTCCTCGTCTGGGATCATGTAGAGCTCTTTGAAGCTGCAGTGAAACTAATTTTGACCTTCAACCGTTTGGGCTCCATTGAAGTCCACTATAAGGAGAATAATCCTGGAATGTTTTCCTCAAAAACCTTCATTTCTTTTCGACTGAAGAAAGAAAGACGTGAACATCTTGGATGACATGGAGGTGAGTAAATTATCAGGAAAATTTAATTTGAAAGTGAACTAATCCTTTAACTCAGTAAAACAAATAAGTATTATAAAAATAGATACATTTCACAGGAAAACAGATCAAATCAGGGCAAATGCATTAAAGAGAATGACCAAATATGACTATGTCAAAACGGCAATCAAGAAATTAACTGATACCCTTGGAAAAACAAATGCATCATTAGCGGGAGGAGCCCACTAGGGGGAGATATTTAAAGTATCATTTCCAACCTACGGTGCATTCCAAACGGAATATATCGGCTGCGTCCGAAAACTGTAAAATGCTGCCTTCAGAGGACACATTTCAAGGTAGGAAGGCATCAAGGCACGTCCAAATCCAATGTTAGCTTCACTTCCTGTCTCATGAGATACCTTCATCTGATTGATTTTTCAAGGCAGCATAGATGTATCCTTCACTGCCTTTGATATCCCATAATCCTGTGCTTTCCATTCTGAAAAATAAAGATGGCATCCGAAAGTTGCGTTTGCTGGTCAGTTTGTGAGTAAATGTACATTTTTGACCAACATTTTCACTTTTGATGTCATTTCTAGCTTGAAATTACTACTGTAGTCATTAAATATATGTTTAGTTCTCACCAAAGCTTGCGCTATATTGCTGTAGATCATTAAACTCTTATGCTGCCTCAGAAGTCTGTCTGAAATCTGTTTCATGAGGTGCCTTCATGCACAAAAGCAATAAAAAAGCATGGCCTTCATATTTTACTTTGGGACTTTATGTTTGCAGAAAAGTCTCCCTGCGCTGCGTCTGTCTCTCCTGAACAGCCAGCAGTCTCTCACTCAACCTCTACAGCCCAACAAAACCAGCGTGACGCCGGTCCAGACGGGTGTCAGTGTGCGTCCGCACCAGCCCAACAGCACCGCTGTACTGCCGCAAGTATGTTCTTATCACTCACTCTCTCTTCTCATCTCAAATATGGTTCTCTTTTTCATTCGTACAATTCAGCAGAAACAACAACTAGTATCTTGTGTTAGATCACAGCATGGAAATAAGGATCCCAGACAGCATGTACATCTGTTAAAAAGGAATCATTCTGCAAAACAACAAATATCTGATGCACTTATTTTAAAAAAGCAGATTCTTAAAGACATTTGACAGGATATGTTTTTAAGATAAATTGCAAACGCCCTAAAAACACATCTTCTTCCAGATGAAAACGCACATCAAATCTATGCAATTTACATGTGCTTTCAGGGATTTTGCTCTTTTGAATAAACAAGTTTGATGTACTATGAGACTGTAATGTTTGAAACTCAAAACTCACTTCAGTCACTCAGAACATTTATTAAAACTAAATTTTCTCAGTTGGACATCATCATCTATGCCATGATCTCATTAACATGTGACCAACCTATATTTGCATATCATTATTATTCATTCAGAAGCTTGCTGAGGCTTGCAAAAGATTTATAAATGGTAAATATTGCTTTTTATCATATTGTATATTGGTGCAAAATGACTTCTTTGTGTTCATTTATTTTAGAAATAGTTTATTCCTATTGAAAAAATAAGAAAAATCTCCCTTTTAACCAAAACCAATGCAAAAATATACAGATATGCACTACCGTTAAAAATTTGGTGTCCTTAAGATTGTAATTGATTTTGAAAGAAGTCTCTTCTGCATTAATTTGATAAAAAATACAGTAAAAATGTGATATATTTTTTCAGTTTAAAATAAGTGTTTTCTATATGAATATATAGTAAAATGTAATTTATTTCTGTGATCAAATCTGAATTTTCAGCATCATTACTCCAGTCTTCAGTGTCACATGATCCTTCAGAAATCATTCTAATATGATGATTTGATGCTCAAGAAACATTTCTGATTATTTTCAATGTTGAAAACAGTTGAGCTGCTTCAGATTTTTGTGGAAACCATCACATATTTTATTTTTCAGGATTCTTTGATGAATTAAAAAGTTTAAAAGAACAGCATTTATTTGTACGGAGGACAAATAAAAATGAGATGTGATGAAAAATTATAGCACAAAAAAATGCAAAACATTTGCAAGAGAACACAAAAGCATTGACATATAAGTTTTCCCCCCATATTATATTTATTTTCCTTCACCAAATCCCTTTGAAGCGCTGAATATTTTAAATAGAAATGTGTTGTGACATTATAAATGTCTTTACTGTCAATTTTGATCAATATAATGCATGAATAAAAGTATAAATTTCTTTAATTTTCTTTTCAAAAAAATCCCACGATAGTGCATATTAAACATCTTCAAAAGGCTGAAAAACATTGAAATATATTTTTTAGCTATAATCGCCCAACCCTAAATAAATGTGAAACACTCATAAATGTGTTGAATATCGACGGTGAGTTTGTCTCTTGCTGCGGAGCCTCAGTTTGTGTCTGAGGTTTTCCGTGTCTTCACAAGGAGATCTCCTCGAGGTTTGTAGGCTCTGAGCTGTAATGTAGCGACAGTGTCCGGGCACAAGAAAACAAGTCAGAGAAATATGCAGGCGGAGGGAAAGTGGACTGGATGGATGGGATTTGCTCAGGGCGGCACTGAGGGACTCACGGGGGACGGAAGCGTCTCTATTAGTGCTGTTCCTGTGTTCTGCCCCTCTCCTCACTTTGTCACTACCTTGTTTTCTTCCTCTTTCTCTCTCTCTATTGTGCTCGGAAAATATCAGCCTGTGTATTTCATACCACACCCAGATGTGCGTTTCATTAATGCACACATTTATCTCCATGAAAACACAATTCTGTGAATAAGAACTCAACATGAATTTAAAAAGGTCTCTATTTTATTAATACATGTTCTTATTTTTTTATAATGCAATTTACAAATTTACAAAAGCCTGACATGTGAGATAAAAGTCAAAAATTGAACAGTTTGAAATTGAAGACAAAATATTAAAAACAAATCATGTATTTGTTTTTTGTTGAGTATCATATTTGATACATCAGAGCTTTAATGGCTCATATAATATGATATATTGAGAATATGGAGGAAAAAACAGCTCAATTTTATTCAGAGACAGAGAAATATGCAATTTGGTGCAGATGCTGATATTAATATGGACAAAAAGTGATGAAATTCTGATGCTTGTAATGTAAATCAATGAGATCTTTATAACAGTATTGCAGATACTTACATTAAAATGCATTTAAATATCAATATCTGCCAATAATATGTCTTAGTAAGATGATATTTAACTGATTAGTTTTATGATCAAAGCTCTGTATAGTTTTAAAACATATAATGCAATGCAATACAATGATGATGAACAAATAAACCTGATGATCATATTTGAGTCTCAAGATTTTTCTAAAAATAAAAATGTCTGTATAATTAAGTAAACCTGAGCTGCTTCAGTCCAGTAAGTGTTTATCTTGAAATATTACTAACAATATAAAAGCTATTCTTATGTTTTCTTTATAAAAACCAGTGCAGATTTCACAGCAGAAAGACACGTGAAGCACGAGCTGAAGGAGGATGTTTGTACAATTACACTAAAAGACTTTTACTTGCTAAAAAATGTATTACTATCAATCAGACGACAGAAGCATGTGGTAGATTGCGTGCAACGTTTTAATCATGGCCTTAGAAATTGCATATCAAATATGCAAAATAGGCTTTATAAATCTGTTGATTCATGTCTTAAAGGATTAGTTCACTTCAGAATTAAAATTTCCTGATAATTTACTCTCCTCCATGTCATCCAAGATGTTCATGTCTTTCTTTCTTCAGTCGAAAAGAAAATTTAAGGAAAACATTCCAGGATTTTTCTCCATATAGTGGACTTCACTGGGGTTCAACAGATTGAAGGTCCAAATTACAGTTTCAGTGCAGCTTCAAAAGAGCTCTACATGATCCCAGACGAGGAATAAGAGTCTTATCTAGAGAAACTATCAGTTATTTTCTAAAAAAATATAAAAATTATGTATTTTTTAACCACAAATGCTCGTCTTGCACTGCTCTGAGATGTGCCACGCATGACGTAATCATGCATCATGCGTAATCAATATTAATTCTGAATTAATCCTTTAAGTTCCAGACACAAAACTGACCCAGACTGTAAGACTGTTGTTCAGATATGAAGGTGAAATGGTGTAAATCTTTGTATGTTTGTAGGGTATCAAGAGGGCGGCGGGTCCTGGAGGTCAGATACGGATGCCTGTGGTCATCACGCAGACGGTGCGAGCGACAGGTGAGACGCACAACACAACACAACACCGATGACTTTCATTTATTTATGCATTCATCAGCTCTGTATGAACCATCTGATCTCGCACACACACTTCTGTACAGGTGTGTGCATGCAGATTTGATCTGTCTTTCTTTTCCTGCCCATCTCAGTCTGATGTGTGTTATATTTTTGCCCTGAAAGTGGATTTTCAGGGGGATAGTTTCTAAAAATACCGTCTCCTGTAGCTGTGGGCCAAGAACATGCCTCTTAAAATCACGTTCAAATGCACCCTGGCAGTCGCTGTGTGTGTGTGTGTGTGTCGACACGTTGAGGAGTGTATAGGGGAACTCTGAGAGACAGACAGAGGAAAATATAGAAAGAAGAGCGAGATGCATGAAGACAAAAGCAGAGAATCAGTAAAAATGGCAGTCTCTTTTCGGGGGAATCTCATGAAACCTGTCAAGAACATGCCCGGGTCATGCACTGAAAAAAAATGCTAACCTAAAAATGGAAATCAGCATCACTGAATCACACTAAATGCAATGATTTATACCAACAAAGTTATTTTTTATGCATTAAGTCGTAGAAATATCTATCAAATGTGTGTAATGTGAAGAAAATAATAGAAAATCTTAATGCTTCTAATATAGGCTTCATTAGCTTTATGCAAAATACATTGTCTTGGTGTGAAATGTGACGTGCACATCTGAGCTGAGCTGGTTGAGCTCCAGACAGAATCAGGTTTGTTGAAAATAGGTGTGTAGGTTCATGATAATGTTGTCTTGTCTTTTCCCAGGTACTTTAGGGAAGCCTGTAGCTTTCCAGACGGGCAAAAGCCCTGCGGGCGTCTCCATACAGCTCTCAGGAAACCAGAAAAACAAGCTGAATGACCCGGGGGGAGGCTCGTTCAGGTACGGAGATGTGTGCTGTAACGCCGGCCGCTGGCACACGGGGGCAGCGTTTCACCAAGCTGCTCCTGATGACTGCGGGCGACACTCTCAGCGAGGGCCGACCGCTGCCTCTCATCCTCCCATTCCTTCTCCTTATGCTTTCTTTTCTCTCTTGTTTGCTCAAAAATGTCGCTCTGTACGTCAGCGAGACTGAACACATGAGAGAGCTTAATGTGAAATAGCTCATGGCTTAAGTGTCTGCTTTACCGGATGCTGCTTTTTCCTTTTAATGTGCGTTAAAAACAAGCTAAAATACTTTAAAATCAACATAAAATTATAGTAACTATATACTTTTAATGTTTTAAAATTTTAATATTTATATTTAATATTATAATATTACTATATATATATATATATATATATATATATATATATAGCTTTAATTAATTTTTCTTTTATTTCTAGTAATTTTAATACTTTAACTTATTTATTTGCAACAATTACAATTTTCGTTTAAGTTTTTTGTTTAATTTTTTCATCTCATATTTATATATTATTTCAGTTTTTTAAATGTAATTTAATTTACCAAAGATTTTGTTTTAATATTGTAATATATAGTTAAATATTTATATTTAATATTATAATATTTGTATTTATATTTTATTTTAGTTTTAGTAGTTTTAATACTTAAATATTTATTTGCAATAATTAAACTTTTCGTTTTTTGTTAATTTTTCATCTTATATTTATATATATTATTTCATTTTTTTATTTAATTTACCAAAAAACTTTTTTTATTATTATTTTAATATATAGTTTAATATTTATACTTTATATATATATATATATATATTATATATATATATATATATATATAGTTTTAATTTATTTTTATTTTAGTTTTATTTTATTTTTTATTTGCAACAATTACATTTTTTTGTTTAGGTTTTTGTTAATTTTTTCATCGTATATTTATATATTATTTCAGTTTTTTTATTTAATTTAATTTATTAAAAGATTTAGTCTACAATTGCAACACTGTTTTATATACTTGAAACATATTTAATATATTTATACTATATATAAATATTTATATATTATATTTATGTTAATATATTTATTTTTAAATTTATTGCTAAATATTCTTGTTTTCATATATGATTGATTATTAAGTAGTTTAATTATCATGGGATGATGATTCATGCAATTATTTTCAAATACTTTTTCTTCTTAAAGATGAAATACTTGAAAAGCAAGTATTTCAAAAATATTATTTAGCTTCAAATGAACACAAATGAAGTCAGCGAAACCGTACACATGACAGAGCTTAATGTGAAATAGATTTAGTGTCTAGTTTACATTTCAAAACAAGTATTTTTAAAGTAGTTTAACTTTGGTGACTTGGTATTCATTCATTATGGCTATAGTATTTGTCCCAAACTATAATTACCATGGTAAATTGTACAGTGTCTGTGTTTATGAGGGACAGATATTGTGCTCAAGCTCTGGTCAAACTTGACTGGAATCAGCTGGTGAGCAGCACTAGAATGAGCTGCTGCCTATGTAGGGTGTTTCATTTCAAGATGCTCCCTATGTAGACTGTGAACAGCTCACTAGGGTTTGTGACAGAGCTATTGTGTTGTGTCACAGCAGGTCACAGAGTTCACAGTTATGGCTCTCTCTCTCTCTCTCTCTCTCTCTCTCTCTCTCTTCGGGCGTCAGCCGCAGGCGCTGATTGATAAACCAATAAATCTTTTAGCAGTGTAGCTAATTAAGCTGTCAGGTTTGCTTGTTACTGACGACCCTCTACCCGACGGCGTGTTTCATGACCAGGAAGTTTTTGATTGGCTCTCGGACCCTGATCAGACACAACCACCCGCCGGGTAACACCAGGACTTTTAGTTTAGTTTAGTTTACACTCTAAAAAATGCTGGGTTGTTTCAACCCATGTTTGGGTCAAATATGGACAAACCCAACCGTTGGGTTTAAAAATTTCATTTAAAATGTAAACAAATGGTTTGGTTTGTCCATATTTGACCCAAACATGGGTTGAAACAACATTTTTTAGAGTTTAGTTTAGTTTAGTTACTACAGCAATGATGCCTAATTCGTAAAAATACTCATTTTGTGAATCAAAGTATTATTTATATACTATTATAGTGTTTATTAATATTTTAAATTAGCTTTTTGTTTTTGTTTTTATACTTTCAGTTTTAATTTTAATTTAATTTTAAGTGCTTTTCATTTTTATTAGTTTTTTTAAATATTAAAATATATATATATATATATATATATATATATATATATATATATATATATATATAAATATATATATATATATATATCTATATATATATATAAATATAAACTTTTTTTAATATTAAAATATTATATATATATATTTAGTTTTTTTTGGTTTTATACTTTCAGTTTTAATTTTAGTTTAATTTTAAGTGCTTTTCATTTTTATTAGTTTAAATATTACAATATTATGTACATATTATATATTATAATATATATATAAAATATAAACAATTTTTTTAAAGTATTATATATATATAAAATATTAAGTATATTTATTTATAAGTATATATATTTTTGTTTTTGTTTTTATACTTTCAGTTTTAATTTTAAATATTAAAATATTAAGATAAAAAATATAAACAAACAAAAATTTGAATGGTTGAAATAACTAAACAAACCTAAAAAATAAATTAAACATAAATATTTAAATATATTTAAATATAATATGACATATAAATTTTAGCAACATTTTAATATTTTAAAAAACTAATAAAAATGACAAAAGCACATAAAATTACTTCAAATTAAACAAAAATTAAAAACTGAAACTCTAAAAACAAAAACTATATATGTATATTATATACATATAAGTTAAAATATATGCTTTCATATATATGCTTTTATATGATTTTTTTTAAGTTAATAAATTAATAATTTTGTTTTGTTTTTTGATTATGTCATTCAGTACATCATGGGATGATTGTTCAGTCAATGCATTTCAATTTTTTTTTGTTGCATCAAATGAGCATTTTAATGAGCTGGTTGGTTTGGTTAAAGGCTTTAATAATTCTTTGGAAAAGAATCTTTATCAAGTAAATAAATGGGCAAAATACTTGACACTGAACACAGTTTTGGTGGGAACTATAGTAAGTTTTTATGGGACAGATGATTTATGTCAGAAGAAAGATAATAACAGTCATGAGCTCTACTGAACTCCTCTCATTCATCTCTCTGGCGTGTGGCGGCAGCTAGGCTAACGTGCTAACTCTGCGCAGTGCTAACCGCCTCTGTCAGCTCCTGCCGTGGTGTCAGGACTCATATACACCCTGCCCAGCCGGCGAGAGGCAGGGGGCGCGACGGGGCCGCACGCACACACACGGGCACCGGGGGTGGCGTGGACGCGGGCACAAGATGCCAGGGGGTCAGTGTCAGAAACAGAGGTACAGACGCGGACGTAAATCAGAGTGGAGCTGAGTGAACTTTGACCTCTGTGACCATAGCGATGAAGTTTTCAGCAGCGCCCCGGGCGCAGGAAACTCCGCGCTGCTCCCCTGCTAATGTGCCGTAATTAGGACACTGTTACCAAGGCAACGGGAAAAAGGGAGAGTAATGATTGGGTGAAGAAGCTGCCAGTCACACTGATGGAATGCGTCACGCTTGACTAATGACATTAACATTCCCATGGATCAGTGTCAGTTCACTATTATAGTGTTTATTCATGTTCAGAGTTAGCTTTTGATTTTATGTTTTTACTTTTCATTTTAGTTTTAGTCATTTTGATATATTTCTATTGAACTATTTCAGTTTTAGTTTTAATGATTTTAAAGACGTCAAGGATGACGTTGACATGCAGCTTGTATGTTTACATGAGAAGCGCTGCTTGAACTCTTGTGTTTTGTTAACTCAAGTCATCACAATGAACATTTTTTTTTAGATTATAGTTGGAAGGTCGAACACACCAGTAACACACTGAGCTTCTCTTCTTCAGTCAGCTGAACTCATTCACATTCTCTACAGATTATATATGATGCACATATATATATATATTATATATTTATTTATTCATTTCATGTGCACATTCCTATTCAGTTCAGAATACATGTGATGCACACGGATAGTCTATCTATCTATCAATCCATCCATCCATCCATCTGAATCATCCATTCATCCATCCATCCATCCATCCATCCATCCATCCATCCAAATATCCATCCTTCCGTCCGTTTGTCCATCCATCCATCCATCCATCCATCCATCCATCCATCATCCATCCATCCATCCACCAAATATCCATCCATCCATTTCCATTTCCATCCATCCATCCAAATCCAATCCATCCATCCATCCATCCATCCATCCATCCATCCATCCTCATCCATCCATCCACCTCCATCCATCCATCCCATATCCATCCATCATCCATCCATCCATCCATCCATCCATCCATCCATCCAAATATCCATCCTTCCGTCCGTTTCATCCATCCATCCATCCATCCATCCATCCGAATTCATCAATCCATCCCCGTCCATTCATCCACCCATCCAATTTCCATCCATCCATCCATCCATCCATCCATTCATCCATCCAAATTTCCATCATCCTTTCATTCATCCTTTCATCATCCTTTCATAAGTCCATCCATCCATCCATCCTTCCATCCCATCCGTCCATCCAATCCCATCCCCTCCATCCATCCGAATATCCAATCCATCCATCCATCCATCCTTTCATATATGCATCCATCCATCAAAATTTCGATCCATCCAAATATCCATCCATCCCTCCATCCAAAAATGTATTTATTTATTTATTTATTTATTCATGCTCATTCTTATTCTGTTCATAATTCATGTGATGCAAATGTGGGTAGCTGACAAAAAACATATCCATGAATATTTATTTAATACTTCTTTATTTAATTTTTATTTACTCACATCCACATTCCCATTCTGTGAGATGCACACAGATAGTGGAAAAAATATTTAGATTTATTTAATTTTTATTTTCATGTTGATATCTAAAAATTTAAAATGTTTAAAAATATAATAATTGTTTATTCAACATCACCATTTTAGGTTAAAAAGCATAAGAATGTATGAGTGAAAGTGAATATTATAGTTGCTGTAACTGACCATTACTTTTACGATTCTCTCCACTCCTGGTTAATTTCATCCTGAATGAACAACTTCCATAATAATACATACAAAAACACTTTTTAATGTAGTTAAAGTTGGGTATCTGTGCATGTAAACATCAGTGGCTGATTGTCAAGTGCTTTGAATATGCATTTATATGTTGATTATATTCTATAATATGATCATGTGCTGTTATTTCAGAGACGATGATGATATCAACGATGTGGCGTCTATGGCCGGCGTGAACCTCAACGAAGAGAGCGCTCGTATTCTAGCAACCAACTCTGATCTGGTGGGGACGCAGATCCGCTCCTGTAAAGACGAGGCCTTCCTGCCCACAGGTCTGTTACACCGGCGGATACTGGAAACAGGTAGAGTATCTCCACATCTGAACCTTACAGTTAATAGATGTTTTTAGTGCTAAATATATGTTTAGAAGAGTATAAAAAGCTCTCACAAGGACACATAAACCCGTCTCATTGTTCTGTGATGATATGGAGTTATTCTGGAGAGCCTGGAGCTTTTAAACGTTCTCTGTTCTTGTAAATGTAGGCCAGTCCACGGTCGCTTTGGGCCACCAGGAGAGTGTCCTTATTGTTCCACCAAACTCTCGCTGTATCAGAATTGTGTTGACCATTTTTATTGTTGTCCCCAGTTGAACACTTTTTTACATTTGTGGTTTTGCATGGTTAGCCTTAAACCATTTTCACATTGTTATAACATGGAAAAATGGTCCACACAAGTCATTCTGTCGATTACCACAAAAATTTCAACTCATCCTTCCGTTTTTGTGTAAATAAGCACATTGCAAGAACCACTTGTAATGAAAGCTGAATGTTTGTCCGCCTAGATTTGCATCGTATCCGGATATCTGTCAACATGTTTATTTAACCTGGAACATTCCTCAACATATGACCACCAACATTTATATAACAAAACAAATGCTAGACTATACACTACCATTCAAACGTTTGGAGTCAGTAAGATTTTTCTTTTTTAACCCTTTCATGCATGAATTATGATGACCTCAGTCAGGAGTTTTTCCCTATGTGTTTTATTGCTCTTAGGGCATGAAAAACAAGATTTGAAAATTTTTTTTTTTTACACATATTTTTTTACACACAAGAGATTTTCAGATCTCCACTTGAGTGGACAGTATGCGTTTATGGTTTTAACTGAAGAGATACTTTATTAAACATAATACAGTAATAACACAGCAATATTGGTTGTATTTAACATGAATAAATAATTTAATATGAATAAAATTTTATAAAATGGAATTGAACTTCATACAAGTTGAACTTCATGTGTCTTTGATATCCAAACATGAGGATGTGATTCCACCAGAGATCTCTACAACATGACAAGGTAAAACTGTGGAAACCCAACACAGATTATGTAGAAAATGCTCATGCTCCCTCCAGTCTACTGGAGTATGTTTAATTATAGCTGATAATTCTGATTATGTTCAAGATGGCCACATTTCTACCATAGCTGTCCTCTTAGAAAACCTAGCGATGAGGTGTTTTCAATCTCATCTGAAATGAGAAGTTTTGGGGTAATGCATTATAAGTAACATGCATTACGTAATCAGATTGCTTTTTTGATGTTACGAGTAACGTAATACATTACAAATTACATGCATTATGTAATCAGATTACTTTTTGGTGCAAAGAGTAAAGAAACGCATTACAAGTAACGCATTACGTAATCAGATTACTTTTTGATGTAAGGAGTAAAGTAATGCATTACAAGTAACATGCATTATGTAATCAGATTACTTTTTGGTGCAAAGAGTAAAGAAACGCATTACAAGTAATGTGCATTACATAATCAGATTACTTTTTCGATGTAAGGAGTAAAGTAATGCATTACAATTAATGTGCATTACATAATTAGATTACTTTTTGATGTAAGGAGTAAAGTAATGTATTACAGGTAACATGCATTACATAATCAGATTACTTTTTGTTGATGTTACGAGCATGCTTTATAATCATATTACTTTTTTGATGTTATGAGTAAAGTATTGCATTACAAGCAACATGCATTGTGTAATCAGATTACTTTTTTGATGTAAGGAGTAAAGTAATGCAATACAATTAATGTGCATTACATAATTAGATTACTTTTTGATGTAAGGAGTAAAGTAATGCAATACAAGTAACATGCATTATGTAATCAGATTACTTTTTGATGTAAGGAGTAAAGTAACGCATTACAAGTAACGTGCATTACATAATCAGATTGCTTTTTGATGTTATGAGTAAAGTAACACATTACAAGTAATGCGCATAGTGTAATCAGATAACTTTTTGATGTAAAAAGTAAACTAACGCATTACAAGTAACATGCATTACGTAATCAGATTACTTTTCCGATGTTACGAGTAAAGTAACATTACATGTTACATGCTTTACTTAATCATTTTACTTTTTTGATGTTATGAGTAAAGTATTGCATAACAAATAACATGCATTGTGTAATCAGATTACTTTTTTGATGTAACAAGTAATGCAATACAAGTAACACATTACTTGTACATTACGTATGTAATCACATTACATTTTTGATGTTAATGCAAATGACATTCTAATAACACAAATACATTTATTTACAGTCAAAAAAGTTACTGTAGATGAAGTATTTTTAAAAAATTGTCAGAGTAATAGTCTGAATTGTAGCTGAAATATACCTTTTGATGCATGATGACCAATTTAGTGGACAGATGATTAATCAGAATTGCCAACCAATCTAAAATCAATACTTGGAAAATTTAACTGAGATATGACTCATTAGATATTGCTTGATGATACTACATTTTTTTTTTTTACCAGCACAAGTCTCCTAGGATAGAACTAATGGATGGATATTCTGGAGGAAGTTGGCAGTTCTGAATGGCCATCGGCCATCTTGGTTTGGAGGGCCACTTGGTAGAGGTTGATGTGCATCTATGCAATAAAAACCCATGCAAACACAAGAAAATGCTTTTTGAATAGCTGTCCACTGCTAAATGAAGTGTGATTTCTCTCACAAAATGCAACATTTTCAGACTAGAATCTTATGAGTTGTGTGAAAGACGTAGAAAGTTTCCTCACAAACTAGTTTAAACTAGCACTTGTTCTGTCACCCTTGTGTTCGCTACACATTAGATCTCAGTTAAGCGTCAGGAGCCCTAGGGTTATCTGTTTTACTGCGCGTTAGCGTCGGCATCGAGCTGTCGCTGGGAGCGCGCTGTGCGTTAGAAACGTGTAATTCTTCTCAAAGGTGCAGGAGTGTGTGTAGGAGGACGAAGCGCCCCCTGCTGGGCCGCAGCGGTGTGGTGTGGTGTCGTTGATGGGCTGCCGGAGAACTCTTAGGTGACAGCAAACCAAGGGAGGCACAAATCCTGCCAGCTCGGCTCAATCTGAGAGAAATGCACACACACAACCCAACAAAACACAATGCACACAAACACCGAATGCCCTGATTCACCCTCATACACAATGTTCACATCCACTCAGTCTTTCTTAAAAGTTATCATGTCTTTTACCTATATGAAATCAAAAATTGCATGCTTTTTACTTTGTGTGTGCATTCCTGCTCAAACAGTAGAGCATGAGGCTTGCAACTCCAAGGTCATGGGTTCGATTACCAGGGAATGCATGACGCTTTGAAGAAAAGCATCTGCCAAATGCATAATTATAAATATACTTAATGCATATCACCATGAGAGGACCAAGCCTGCCGGTCTAATTTTTAAAACAGGTAAACCTGCATTAGGAGATTAACCAGAGATTTTATCCTCCGCAAAAGCAGCTTGTTATTTTTTGGACCGAATAGAAATTCTTCAGTTCATCTAAATCTTTCTTGTTTTTTTTTAAAGAGCCATGGCCTTAAGAAACTCCTCATGTTTTGGCATTCCTAAGATGTTTTCAGCATTTCTTTTTTACCCTTGTAAGATCTCGTTCGGAGTCATTAAGGACACTCTCGGCACGTTTAGCGGCTGATTTAAATAATTGGTGTGATTTTCTTAAAATAACAGTGGAAGAAGAACTTATGTTAATAGCAAATTAAAGATGGGGATGTTGTAGATAGAAGCGCTGTGAAGGTTTGCAGCGTACTTATAAACTCCAGCACTAATTATCCTTTAAAGCAAAAGTTGTCAACTCAAAAAAAGAGATGTTTTTCTTTTCCCATCTTCTCTTTTTCATATAGGAAAGAAAAATCACATTAAAACATCAATAGCAGACATTTGCTCTTGTTTCTCAGATGTTTCTCCTGATAAAAAGACCCTCGTAATGTCTTATGTTTCTCAAAAATTTCACAGACTGTGTTCAGATTTGCCAAGATCCCAATATCTGCAATCAGAAGTCAAAGATCTCAATATAATTTCAATCGCGATTAATCGATTTGACAGCACTAGTCTGTTTATTTTTCTTAAGAAATTTTACGAGAAACAAATGAGACAATGTTGCTGATTTAAGTCTCCTGAGCTCTTCTGGGTGGTTGCATCACATTTGCGGACCTTCCAAACCACAGAGGCTCATCCAAACTCAATTTTCTGAAATTTCAGGAAATCAGGTTTGAATATGAGCCACAGAAGCTGCAAAACTACCTCTCAGCATTTTTGTGTTTTAAATGCAGGTCGTGTCAGTTCACCATAACAACCTTTTATTTTCTCAACACATATTGGACCTTTTTGTGGAGGATTTATAAGATAGGACAGATGTAATTGTCTCTCGCTGAACTTCCTTCCAAACATCTGCGTGGTGATGTGTTTTGTTTGATTATTGATATTTTCATAACATCTGTCTTTCTTGTTTCAGCTAAGAAGTTTGGAGTGACGGACGTACCGCTGGAGGCTGTGAACTTCATTTCTCACGCCACCCAGTCCAGATTACGGACGGTGCTGGAGAAAGTTTCCTCCATCGCCCAGCACAGAATGGACTCGTGTAAGGTACGAGATGGGATCAGTCTTCAAGAGGCTTTTATTTATATATGTATTCTGTGTTGCTGTAAATAGTTTTCCTACAAATGATGCAAACATCATTTAGTGTCACAAACACACATCATTTCATTCATCTGCTGACAGCAAAAACTAATTCAATCATGGAAATCATTTGCTGTTCAACACTTAAAATATATGCTAAAATATCAGAGATTTGAAGAGAGCAACAATGATTGATTTAGAAACACTTTACATGATGTTCTATATGTTAACATTAGTCATGCATTGGGTATTTATTCATCTGTTTATTTGTGTATGCAATGCCCTAGCAACCACTGGAACAATCTAGCAGCTGCCTAGTGATGCCCTAGCAATGCCCTAGCAACCACCTTGAATACACTAGCAACCATATAGCAACACCTAAGCAACCACCCAGAATGCCCTATAAACCATCTTGAACACTCTAGAAACCACCTAGTGATGCCCTGACAACCACTGGAACACCCAAGCAGCTGCCTAGTGATGCCCTAGCAACCACCTTGAATACAATAGCAACACTTAAGCAACCACCCAGAATACCCTATAAACCATCTTGAACACTCTAGAAACCACGTACCAATGCCCTAACAACCACTGGAACACCCTAGCAGTTGTCTAGTGATGCCCTAGCAACGCCCTAACAACCACCTTGAATACACTAGTAAACACCTAAGCAACCACCCAGAATGTCCTATAACCCATCTTGAACACTTTAGAAACCACCTAGCAATGCCCTAACAACCACTGGAACACCCTAGCAGTTGTCTAGTGATGCCCTAGCAATGCCCTAGCAACCACCTTGAATACACTAGCAACCATATAGCAACACCTAAGCAACCACCCAGAATACCTTATAAACCATCTTGAACACTCCAGAAACCACCTAGCGATGCCCTGACAACCACTCGAACACCCAAGCAGCTGCCTAGTGATGCCCTAGCAACCACCTTGAATACCTAGCGATGCCCTAACCCTGTCTAGTTATGTCCTAGCAACGCCCTAACAACCACCTTGAATACACTAGCAAACACCTAAGCAATCACCCAAAATGCCCTATAAACCATCTTGAACACTTTAGAAACCACCTAGCAATGCCCTAACAACCACTAGAACACTCTAGTGATGCCCTAGCAACCACCTTGAATACACTAGCAACCACCTAGCAACACCTAAGCAACCACCTAGAATGCCTATAAAACCATCTTGAACATCCTAGCGATGCCCTAACAACCACTGGACACCTTAGCAGCTGCCTGGTGTTGCCCTAACAACGCCCTAGCAACCACCTTGAATACACTAACATCCACCTAGCAATACCTAAGCAACCACCCAGATTGCCCTATAAACCATCTTGAACACTTTAGAAACCACCTAGCAATGCCCTAACAACCACTAGAACACTCTAGTGATGCCCTAGCAACCACCTTGAATACACTAGCAACCACCTAGCAACACCTAAGCAACCACCTAGAATGCCCTATAAACCATCTTGAACACTCTAGAAACCACCTAGCGATGCCCTAACAACCACTGGAACACCTTAGCAGCTGTGGTGTTGCCCTAACAACGCCCTAGCAACCACCTTGAATACACTAACATCCACCTAGCAATACCTAAGCAACCACCCAGAATGCCCTATAAACCATCTTGAACACTTTAGAAACCACCTAACAATGCCCTAACAACCACTAGAACACTCTGGTGATGCCCTAGCAACCACCTTGAATACACTAGCAACCACCTAGCAACACCTAAGCAACCACCTAGAATGCCCTATAAACCATCTTGAACACTCTAGAAACCACCTAGCAATGCCCTAGCAATCATACAGAGCTCTTTGCCAGTACCCTAGCAACCACCTAGGAATAGCATAGCAACCACCGGCATTTACTCTATCAAGCACTAAAGAAACATCCAGGCTGCCTATTGATGCCATAGCAACAGCCTAGCAACCAACCACAACACTCTAGTAACAGCCTTGCAACACTCAATCAACCAACCAACCAGAATGCCCTAGAAACCATCTTGAACATCCCAGCCACTGCCTAGCAATGCTCCAGCAACCACCCACGACAGCCTAGCTACTGCAAGCAGTACCCTAGCAATCACAGTGAATTCCCTAGCAACTGCCTAGTGATGCACTTGCAACCACTCCTTGGCAGCACCCAGGCAACCACTCAAAATGCCCGAGCAGCCATGCAGAATATGCTAGCAACCACCTAGTAACACCATGGCAACCACCCACATCACTCTAGCATCCACCCAGAATGCCAGAGAAACCATCTTGAACACCCTAGCAACACCATAGCAACCACCTACATCACTTTAGTAACAGAAGAACTCATTTACACATAAAGAGCATGATTAACTCATTTGCAGCACCCGATATCAGTGACCCAAAATGCCTTCGAATCCTTCTAGAACATCCTACAACTGTCTAGAAACCACTTGGCAACATCCTAGCAACAGTCACCTAGAATGCTGTATAAACCACCTTGGAGAGTAACACCCTAGCAACCGCCTAGCAATCACTTGTCAATCTGACTGCCTGTCTTACTGAATAACTTGTCTGTCCGTCTGATTGTAAGGTTTGCTAAAGTTTGTCTAGATGAACTTTCCTTTTATGGTTTATAAATATAATTGTTAGTTCATTATGCATAAATTAGTGCATCTTTTAGAATGCATTAGTATGTATTATAAGTGTTGTAGTACTGCTCATTGTTAGTTCACACACAGTCGTATGGTAAAGTGTTGTTGAAGTGTAAACTTTTGGGCACATAAATGACAAAGAGACAGAAGCACCAGGTAAACAATTCAATATTCAAACCCACAGCCAGAGAGTCCAACACATGCTTTAACCACACAGTCGAGCGCCTTGCATTAAATGTAGCGCTCTTTCAAGAGACTCGCATTAACGGGAACCCAAGATGAACAAAACAAACCCACAAAAGAGGAAAAGCAGGTGGAGGAGCTTTTAAAAGCTGTTTATTTGTGTACATGGCGAGTAGTTTAGCGGATAGGACGCACGTTTTGTTTTTCTGTTTTTCTGTTTGGTGTGTGTTGTGGCTTTTTTGTTTTGTTGGTTTGCGTCTGCCGCTCTCCGGTTTATAAATGAGCCATGCGCCCGTGTGAAGAAACTCTGTTGACATCAGCAAAAAACAAGATCGTCCTGACTTCATAGCCAACAAAGGACAGGAGAGATGGAGACAGGGATGAGAGGAGAGACAAGCTTGTCAGAAAATGAAAAGAAGCAGGGATAGCGCAGGAAGTGCTCAAAACAATCCAGGTCGCATTCTGAAGTAAACATGTTTTTTGCATTAGTCCCATAAACTTCCGCCTCACCTGCCTAGGAAGAAGGTTTTCATCACGATTGAGTCATAATAAACACTCATAAATAAGTTAAAATGTGTTTACGAGTATCAGAACTTTTGGTTGAGCATCTCACGAGCTCTTTCTCTCTGTGTCTCCTCAGGAAGACGAGTGGTACGAGCAGTCGTCTGACGCGCGCTCGCAGCTCAAGTTTTTTGAGCAGTTGGAACGGATGGAAAAGCAGAGGAAAGACGAGCGAGAGCGAGAGATTCTCCTCCGAGCAGCGAAGGTAATCTCTCAGATCCTCACGTAAATGTTGGAGAAGCTCAGGAATTCTACACCTTGCTGCAAACTGGACAAATAAATGAGTTAGATGGCCCACGCTTGTTCATTTTAAAATGACTGCATCGATCGAAAACCATGTTCACTTGCGCCAGTTCTAAAATCTGTCGACATAAACAATTTTTGCTTAGTCAAAATATCATGCAAAATTAGTGACCAATAAATCAATGAGCCTTAAAAATCTGTCTGGCAATGAAGCAGTGTTATTTTTCTTTCATCTTATACAGCAGGGTTTCCCAAACTTCAGTTCATGAATTGATGAAAATTTACTTAATGAAATCATGTAATATTAAAACAGAATTCATTTTAAAATAAAACACTTACTACTAAAAAGAATGTGTTTACATGCATGTACATCAGAGAACCATGAACATGCTAATATGTTGTTAAATTATTGAAATATTAATTTCCAGTAAATACGTCATATTTAGGATGACAACATTTACCAATCAGTCACATGTTTAGAAGCATCATTCCAGATATTTTGCATTAAATCAAGTAAATTTGTCAATATCAGATGCCTGAATTTTGCAATAAATTATCTGCAAGAATGTCGTTTGATTCACTTTTATTCAGGTATGAGAATGTTTTATTTTTGGGTCATGAAAAGTCATAAATTCATCGCTTTGTCACTATTGATGTAAATAGACCTTTATAAAACTAAAACCATAAAAATCTTAAAATAAAGTAAAATATATATATAAAAAAAAAAACTTAAACTTATTTTATTTCAGCTAGTTGCCAAAGCAACATTTCTCATGTTCATTTACTTTAACTAAAAACTAAAACTAATAAAAATGACAAAAACTACTAAAAATCAAATCACAGAACTCTAATATCTGTGTTAAACTTTTTTTGCTTGCATTATTTTTATGCATTTTTTTTTTTTGCCAATTTGCAGATATCGAATTCTAGTAGTGCAATCAATTGGCAAAAGCAAGTTACCCAAGAATGTTTTTACTGACATAGAGATTTACTCAGAAATGCTTTTCACGAATTATGGCCCAATATCTCTGGCACTGAAAGAGGTCATAATGCTCAGACATCATCCCACAACTGATCTGAGGATGTTTGAACAAAGTTTATATGTGAGACTCTTTTCCAGCGTCCAGCACTGATCCTGGAAGCCCCTGATAACCCCAGACGATGGAGTTTCCAATTAAAGAGGCGATTGCGTCCACTCTGCCCTGCGCCCGTCGCCCGGAGCACCGCAGTGAAATAGTTCTGCTCGTTTCCGTCATTAATTCATTTAGCTCAGAGACGATGACCCGCCGTAAAGACCCCCTCGCAAGGTAGAGTCTCGCCTCCCTTCGGCCTAATGCCGTTATTATGCCGTAGCTAGATTATATTTCCACTGGCCAGCCAAAACGAGACAGTTTAGCTCGTATGTGAGTGTGAATGGCCATGCCGACCTCCGTGACTTTGTGCCGGGGTGGGACGTTACGCAAGCTGAAGTATCAGGGTTGTGAGGGATTTCAACTCCGCTGGAGCCTAAAATGCGATCAGTGAAACATGGTGTGTGTTTACAGCTCAAATGCATCAAAAATGTGTCTTCTGTAGCTCTTTAAACTCCACAAATCACTGCCAATGTAGTCTGGAAACTGGAATGAATCAGTAAGGTCCCATTTGTAAACATTAGTTACACTATTAGAAGGAAAGGTTCTAAATAGAAGCTTAAAGGGTTCCGTCAGGCGCTTCATATATAGAACCTTTTACAGGTTCCGTCATCGGGTCATGTTATGGATTTAGTTTTAATTAATTAATTTTGTTTTAATTAATTTTTAAATTAAACAGCTCATAACACACTTCATCACTAGATAAATTAAAAAATATTATCATTTATATAGAACCTTTTTGGCATAAAGCATTCTTTAAAACTGAATCAAGAACTCTAGGGTTCTATATAGAACCCCACTGAATCTTTTTTCTGAGTGTAAAATGAACAATACTTCTACAGCATTTTAGTAATCTTACTTAATCTTAATATGAACGTTTACTAAAACATTTCTAAAATCAAAAATTGTATCTGTTAATGCACTGTGAACTAACTGTTTTTCTGTTAACTAACAGTAGCAAAGATTAAATACAGCTGCGAGCAGCAGTTATTGGGGTTCAAGCACTTTAAGGCCTTTAAGCACATGTGTAAAAAGGTATTATGTTTTAATTAGCAAGCCTGTAACCATCTTGATCATAGATGGAAAATACCATTTACAGCAAATACAGGCAATTTACCATAGGAAATGCAGCATTTTTAAAGCTTTTTAACAGTTATCAAGGTTGAGCCAAAAATCTAGGACTAGTTCGCCAAAGTTGGTTTTTGAAATAATCTCCAATATTTAACGAACGATTCAATGGACAGCGGCGGTCCTAGAGGCAAAGTTGATCAGAATAAGGAGATCTACCATGTGGTACAAATGTATGCGAACGTATTGAGCGATACACAATTCTTTACGCACTTGAAAAACACGAAGGCGCCCCCGGTGGCCAATTTCTTTTGAACTTCTCACAGGCATCTAGGGCCGTGAGTCAAACAGGCCCTCGGCCTCTGTTAACCTTGTCTGATAGCTGCTCAAATTTCATTGGCCGGTGGCGGACATGTTTTTGTGATGCGTCAATGTCCTCATAAACAGTCATGGCACCTCGGACAAAGGCACTGTATGCCAATTTTCAAGTCGATCGGACTAACGGCAAAGTAGTTATAGCCATTTTCATGATTTTTTCCCTGTTATAGCGCCACCAAGTGGCCAGTCGCCACGTCCTTTTTCACGTGACCACAGAATGAGCTCTTACATAGCTGTGCCAAGTTTGGTGAAAATATCTCATTCCGTTCACGAGTTATAGCCATTTAAGTAATAGTGGCTCCGCCCACTTGAAACATTTTGGCGGCCCTTAGGAACCGTGAATTGGAATTTCAACTATTTTTTTGATAAATTTTGACAGTTAGACTCCAGAGAATCTCGCTGCACTGGTTTGCTTCCGATCAGGCCCAAATCCTAGGACTAGTACGCAAAAGCAGGTTTTTCAAAAATCCAAAATACCCGAAAATTTAGCCTGTTTAGGAGTTATGAGCGATTTTGTACTTTTGACCGCTGTAGCGCCACCGTCAGGCCGATCAGGGCGAGCCTTGGTGACGTTGTAGATGGTGTGAGTACTACCAGCCCTCAAAGTTTCAAGTCTCTACGACTTACGATTTGGTCTGTTTGGTCTCACTTTTAGGGGAGAATGCTGATCCTTGGGAATTTTAACAGTTACAGTAGAGCTACACGCTTGAACCCCTTATAAATGTTATAAAAATATATTGTTCATTTCTAGTTCATGCATCAACTAACGTTAAAAAATGAGACCTTAGTGGAAAGTTATGGCAGTTAATGAATATTGACAGACAGAACAAACAAATCTTGTTTTAGTTTGGGTTTAGATCATTCCGTGGGAACAGAAACCGCTAATCAGCTCCGATCCGTTTGTGTCCTTGTATTCTCACTGTGCGTCTTTAAGCTCAGCGTGATTTGACCCCTTAAACATGAACCTACTAAAATAAATCTCATCGTCCATTTCAAATATGACTGGAGTCTTCAGGGACGAGCGCGAGGGCCAGGGGCCAAACGCATTACTCTCAGCCCAGATAGCGACCAGTACGTGAACCGCCTGATATATTTAAAACCAATTAGCAGTGAGGAAGGGCAGAGTACTGCCGCCCCTCTCCTCTCCTCGCCGAGTGAGGGTGAGTTAGGAGACATCCTCATGGGGCAATTAAAAAAAGACTGGAGACCTAAACACAAAGCCCTCAGGATCACACGCACACACCTCACACATCTCGCTTTAAAACAGACAAAATGAGAGTGAAATCACACTAGGCCACAATTAAATGCTTCAGCAGAGAGATTTACCCTCTCTGACCACACACACACACACACACACACACAAGAGCTGCAGGGATGACGTATTTTTATAAGTTTGCATCACCCTGGTTCCCTCATAGGATTTTTCCATTGGTTTTTAGATTATTGCAGAAAATATGTTCTGTGACCAACAAAAGCTTATGCTTCTTACACATTTTGTTCATCATCCCAGCGGACAAAAATATGTTGTAAGAACGTTCCCATTCCCATTAACTTATGAAAATGTAATCTCTGAGTGTTCTCTGAACATTATCTAAAAAAAAATTTAATTAAATAAAAAATTAAAAAAAATCCACGTTTGCTGTGCTTGTTTGCAGTGATGGGAATAACGGCGTTATAAATAACGCGCGTTACTAACGCCGTTACTTTTTTCAGTAACGAGTAATCAAACGAATTACTTTTTCTCCCGTTACAACGCCGTTAGCGTTACTGACAAAAAAAAATGCCGCGTTACTATAATTGAGCTCACTGATGCGGTTTTCATCCGAGTAAGCTCTCTCTCAGCCATAGGACCTGCAAAGTTTTTTTCTCTGGTGTGTGCTGCGGTTAGTCATACACAAATATAATTTTAAACTGATAATAATGTATGATGCGCTGTGTGTGTGTCTGTCAGAGCATGCGCGCGAAGCGCGAGCTCAAACCAGAATACCCTTTTTGATGCTTGATCGAAAATATGTGAAATTAGTTTTTTTTCTAGTCGACTAGTAGTTGTTCATTTAAGCTATTAGTTGACTAATCACATTTATATTATTTTAATTTCTTAAATACTGGAGAGAATAAACCATAATAAGGAGCGTTTAGCACATAATATAGGCTATATAGCACTCAAGGGCAGGCATAATTGCCATAAAGAACCGGCAAAAGTAATGATTATGAGTGTGACAAAAACAGCAAGGAGACATTTTAATTGTTTATTAATAAAGTAATGTTTTCTGAATCAGTGTCGGCTGCAAAGATGAAGTTGACATTGCTGATTCATTGCTGATCATCTGCTCATAGGACGCGCCTAGAGAGATAACGCACATTTCATTCGGATTAGGCTATAATCAGAGTAGCCTCTTTCTTTCGTTAATTACTCATTTTCGTTAAAGTAGATATTTCAAGCATTCTATAGAAATATTTCTCATGTCTGCGAGGCAAGCAGCCTCTGAGTTTCGGTTCATTTAGCCTATAAGACGCGCTCCAGTTCACGCGCCAGTGATCGCGCCCGCGCCTCCATGTCATGATTTTATTGTCTGCTATATTTGCTTGTTATATATTAAATCCAAGCAATTGGTTGATGAAACATTGATTAAAATTAAGATACAATTTTTACAAAACGAAATTCACTTTAAAGAGAGGCTTTCTATAAAAAAAACTTAAAGAAGTGTTTAAAATCATGTCTGACCCACTCCATGTCTCCCGATATATTTGCGCATCTTGATGCATCTTACTCACGCTGTTCACTTTTCATAATCGAATAATGGATTTAAAACATAACATAGGACTATTTAAACATAAATATGAAACTACGTTTTTCTTAATGGCTACCAACACAGTACAGAGAAATTTCATGTCGTGAGCAAGAGCGGATCATAAGTCAGAAGTCGCATCAAGAATAATTTATTCTTAGACTTATATGTAATATTGGGGGCATTCAATTTATTTGGCATATTTTTATTTTTATTTTTTTTATTTTTTTTAAGTAACGCAATAGTTACTTTCCCTGGTAATTAGTTACTTTTATAATGATGTAACTCAGTTACTAACTCCGTTACTATTTGTGAGAAGTAACTAGTAACTATAACTAATTACTTTTTTAAAGTAACGTGACCAACACTGCTTGTTTGTAGGGATGCACAATTTGGCCAAAATGTTGTGATTATATATCAATATGGCTATATAATAATAATAATAATAAAAAGTATTTAATATTACTAAATAAAAATGACTTAAAACAAAATAACAGTTTATTACTATTATAGTATTTCAATGTAAAATAAAAAATTGTATTTAATAATAATAATAATTTTATTGGTTGTCTTAATTTATTCATTTTCAGACAGGGAGTCCTTAAAGCTTGTTGATAAGTGCTTCTCATTACAAGTTTGTGAAGATGATTGGCTCATGTTGTGTTTCCAAATGCATGTTAAAGCGACCCAAACTTCATGTGGAGCAGCATTTACTCTGAATCGAGTTGCATTAAGACACTGAAAACTATAGAAGCTTGTTTTCGCCACAGAATAAAACAATTGAAAAGATAATTGCAATTTTTTTTACAGAATTGCATTATATAAACTCGCAATTGCGAGTCAAAAAGTCAGAATTGTGAGATAAAAAGTCACAATTACCTTTTTTATTTTTTATTCAGTGGCAGAAACAAGCTTTCCATAGAAAACACCGGATCATAAGATGCTCATGTGTAAGAAAACAGTTTGAAACCCCTTTGGGATTTGATAATCTCACTTAGCCATATTACGATTACGGTTTTATTTTGACCACCCTTAAGGCCCATTCACACCAATGACGATAACTTTAACGATAAAGGTATAGTTCTAAAAATCATTCTAAATCTAAGAGAATAGCAGAGTTCACACCACAACTATAACGATAGCGGCACAGAGAAACTATATCATTGGATTCACTTTCAGAATGATTTATTCCAGCTGATGAACAATAAAAACATTGACAGCAAATCAGAATCCATCCTGCTTTAAAGGACACCTATAATGCCCCTTTTACAACATGTAATATTGTAAGTCCCCAGAATGTGTCTGTGAAGTTTCAGCTCAAAATCCCCCACAGATCATTTATTATAGCTTGTCAAATTTGCCCCTATTTGGGTGTGAGCAAAACCATGCTGTTTTTGTGTGTGTCCCTTTAAATGCAAATGAGCTCCACTTTCCAGAAGAGGGCGGAGCTTTAACAGCTCAACAACAACAAAGCTGGAGAATCTCACGCAGCCAAAATGAGGATTGTCAGTAACGGTGTTCAGCCTTACATTGTTCAAACCGGAGTCGACACTGATGGAGAGACTCAGGAAGAAGTTACAACTTTTAGACGTTTCTGAATGGTTAGTGGATAAATTGATGTAGTTGCTGTGGAGTTGATTCAACTCATCCACTAGCATGTGCCGTCATGTTCATCTTTTGTGCAAATCCAGCGTTCGTTTGGCGTAAAATGACGGCATGACAACAACACTACTACAACAACTCTTCCTCTTCTCTAAAGCAGCCCAACATGGCCACACCCCCTTTGTTGTGTATTCTCAGGGGCGGGGTTTATGTAAATTTAGGGTTAGTGATGTCACTAACTCGGGAAGAAGCTTGTTGTAGGCTCTACCAGCCATTTGTTGTAGTCCGTAAAAAGCGATTTCTGTTAAATATCTCTCTTTGCATTGAACTTTGAGCATCGTAACTTTGCAGATGTTGTTTATGCTCAAACAGCAACATTACACACTAACTAAAGTTTAAAAAGTGAAATCATAATCAAGGACCCCTTTAAAGAGCTTGAGCATTTAAAGTGACAGACAACAAAACTGCAGTGCGCTTATAATAAACAGAACGATAACATCCGGTGGTGTGGACGCTAATATAGTTATCTTTATAGTTAACATTCTTGGTGTGAATGGGCCTTTATAGTTTTGACACCGACACACACACACCGACACACACACACACACACACAAAAGTTGTTTAATTTTTTACATTTGTATGCACACACACACACACACACACACTGATGAGTGTCAGCTGAACCTGCATTTGTAACTTGTGTCTTTTGATTAGTAGTTGCCTGCGGCTATGTGTGTGTGTGTGTGTGTCGGCTGTGTTTGGAGGGCACAGCCTGCGGGCGTAGAATCAGTCACCGCTGAACACACACACACACACACACACTCTGTCCTTGACACATCAGATCTGCCCTCGTTTGTCCGCAACTATTTTAGTGCCGCAGATGAGTTGAGCTCACGACACGCTCACCTGCCGTCTGCCCGTCTCTCCCTCCATCGTTCCTTCTGTCGTTCATCCTCCCTCCATCTCTCTCTCTCTTTCTCTCCCAGAGTCGCTCGCGGCAAGAAGATCCAGAACAAGCCCGTCTGAAGCAGAAAGCAAAGGAGGTGAGGCTTCCATCATTACCACTGACATTTCAAGGCTCCGGCAGATGAATTTTTTATGCCGTGCTACATATGTAATGCCATTTAAAGTCTGACTCTGGGAAAAAAAAGAAGAAAGTTTGAGGAATTATTTTCATTGATTGATGTCCTGCGAAAAAATGAGCGTTTTCCTCTTTTCTCCAGCTCTGAGCTGATATTTAGGGGAATGTGCTGTGCTTTTATCCGGTCGGAATGTGGAATCTGATTGGAGATGAAGTCAGAGTTTTTCCTGTTTGACGGATAATTTTGCCAAGGCCATTAGCATCATAAAGGCGGATGGCATTGCGTTCTCGTCTTGCATTAGCAAAAAAGGGGGACAATTAGAAACTCTTACCGCGGTATGAGGCACGGATTGCTTGCTTGTGTTTTCTCCCGCACTGATTTTTATTTTTTTACTCTGCCAATTAAAAAATAGTGCTGTTCTTGATTCTCAGCAGACTTAATGACCCACTAAAAACATGAGCTTTCTGTACAGAGCAGTTGACTGTGATGCTGAGCAGATGCATGTGTTTGTGGCATTTGAAGAATCAAACAGTTTCGGCTTTAGTACATTTGTGTGTGTTTGTGATGTGCACAGCGATGTTTGCACTCGGCCTTCACTGAGGCTTTGACTGCAAAACCGAGTTCAATTACAACTCTCCACCCGCAGGTGTGTTTTCACTGTGTGTTTTTTGACTCTGGTTCCTCTGTGAGCGTCTGTGTTTGTCACTAACTTTGTAGCAACTCCAGTGCAGAAAATGACTCTTTTATTTATGTTTTTCCCCCTTTGCTTTTAGACAAAACACAAAGAACATAGACTGCTCATTGACGAAGTATTGACTTTTTTTTGCAATTCATGAGTTGGAAGTTTAATTAAAATATGTTAAACATCAAAAAACTATATATCCAGGATTTTTCTCCATATAGTGGACTTCACTGGGGTTCAACGGGTTGAAGGTCCAAATGTCAGTTTCAGTGCAGCTTCAAAGAGCTCTACATGATCCCAGACAAGGAATAAGAGTCTAATCTAAAGAAACCATTGCTCTTTTTCTAAAAATAAAATGTATATAATTTTTAAGCACAAATGCTCATCTTGCACTGCTCTGTGATGCTCCATGCATGACGTAATCATGTTGGAAAGGTCACATGTGATGTAGATGGAAGTACCGATCCAGTGTTTACAAAGCGAATGTGCAAAAACTAAGTCAAACGACCTTTACAAAATAAGGTAAAACAACAACGTTGGACGATTTTGAGTTTTTCGCTCTACCGCGGTACTTCCGTCTACGTCACACGTGATTTTTCCATGTGATTACGTAATGTGTGGAGCATCGCAGAGCAGTGCAAGATGAGCATTTGTGGTTAAAAATTATATGCATTTATTTTTTTTTTAGAAAATGAGCGATGGTTTCTCTAGATAAGACTCTTATTCCTCGTCTGGGATCATGTAGAGCTCTTTGAAGCTGCACTGAAACTGACATTTGGACCAGTTGAACCCCAGTGAAGTCCACTATATGGAGAAAAATCCTGGAATATTTTCCTCAAAATTTCTTTTCGACTGAAGAAAGAAAGACATGAACATCTTGGATGACATGGAGGTGAGGAAATTATCAGGAAATTGTAATTCTGAAGTGAACTAATCCTTTAAGGAATCAGGAATTGCATACTTGTTTTAAAAATTAAAATTTAGATTCCTCTTAATCGGTTCCTTTGTGTGCATTTTAATATAAAGTTAAACCATTCAAGCGCATAAAGACTCGTGCGCTGTTTTCACACATCCAAAGCGCACACAGAAAGCCGCCTCTCATACTGAATAGCATGTGAGTTCTCTTCCGCGTCTTTTTGCACTTGAAAATATCCGTAAACACAGTCGGTTATGTCTTAAGTGAATGTAAACAGTTGACAAAGATAACGCATGTGCAACAGTATATTCTCTTAAAGTGACAGCAGCCTAAATATTCCTGCTGCCGTCTCTATAATAATGTTAATCAAACAACAAAAGACAAAGAGAAAATTCATTTGTTGTTCTTGACTGAATAACTTTTGTAACTATATTTGTAGTGTATATTTTTTTTATAAAGTGCATTTTATATATTTAATTACAGTTTCTGTACCTGCATACTTGGAAATCTTAAAACACTGTTTATTTCAATCGTATCTTTTGTTCAGTTGTATTTAGGCTGTGCGATTGCTAATTTGTTTACTTGACTTTAATAATGCTTTTAATTTATATTAGTTAGTTTAGTTGTTTTTGCTATGGTATTTTAAGGCAAAAGTTCCCTGTGTAAGTGTTCTTTCGCCTGTTGATTTGACGAAATGTTTTGCAAAAAGACTTAGAATAAATAAAAAATGGTGCATCTGATCAGTAAAGTAAAAATACACCTTCTCCTCAACAACACACTTGATTTGAGGAATCGTTCATGTCTGGAGCACAAACGCTGCAGGATTATGTTCATGCTGAACTTTAATACTCAGTTCTAAAGGTTTGGTAACTAATGATCATCTTTTGCTACTGGATTTCCTGACTGTCATCTGTCCATCTTTTCTTTAAGTTTCTCTCGCTGCCACTCTTCTTCTGCTCCACATTAGCGAGGTAACCCTTTAGAGTGGATTGTAGTCTTCCCATCAGCCTGTGCTGTATGTAAATGAGGTGATTTGTAATAGGCTGCGCCCGAGGCCGTGTGATCAAAGTGGATCTCCGCCCTGTTAAGTGGCAGGCAGCTCATCATCTCAACACAGCCAGATTAACTTTCCAACCCACAGAACGACTACTACAGCTCACACACACACACACACACACACACACACGCTCGGTATGTGTCGTCAAAAACTCCCAACTTGTTTCCAATCAGAATTTTAAAAAGGCTGAAATCTCACTTTTATTTGCTGTTCCACCAGAAACTGTGTTTTCCCGTCTCTCTCTCTCTCTCTCTCTGGGCGTAATGGCCGTGGTCGTTTCTCAGTGCGGTTCTTCCTCCGGTTTTCATCTCCTGATTGGCTGCAGGCGACAGAGCTGCTGTTTGCGTCTGTCGTAGAGGTTTCGCACATCTGCCCAAATTTTCATCAGGATAATGAGGTTGATCCGCACTGCCTTCACTCTCTGTGACGGGTAGAACGGCGAGAGAGAGGTTTATTACTCATAACCACACCAGGACACACACACACACACACACACAACACCACACACACACACACACACACAGTACATTGCACTTATGTGGTGTGTGTGTGTTAAGAAAGAACTCTTTCCACATCTTTTGAGTGTCACTTGTAGTCATGCCCGTAACACCAAATTTAATTTTTAAAGGAATTAATTTCGTCTTTTGATAAGATTTGCACAACAGTGTAGCTTAAAGGTGAAAATATAGTTCCATCTTCATTTATTCACTCTCATGTTTTTACATTTTCCTTTTGTGTTCCGTAGAAAAGATATTTGCGGGTTTGGAATGATGTGGATGAGTAATTGATGATGTGGGTGAGTAACTGATGACGCAATTTTTGTCTATTCCTTGAATAATATAAAGCTAGGGCATATATCCATCCATCTGAATATCCATCCATCCATCATCCATCCATCCATCCATCTGCATCCATCCATCCATCCATCTTATCCATCCATCCCTCCATCATCCATCTGAATATCCACATCCATCCATGTCCATCCATCCATCATCCATCATCCATCCGAATCCAGTCCATCATCCATCCATCTGATCCATATCCATCCATCTGCATCCAGCCATCCATCCATCATCATCCATCCATCATTCCATCATATCCATCCACCATCATCCATCCATCTGAATATCCATCCATCCATCCATCTGAATATCCATCCATCCATCCATCCATCCATCCTGATCCATCCATCCATCATCATCCATCATCCATCCATCCATCCAGGATCCATCATCCATCCATCCATCCATCCATCTGAATATCCATCCATCCATCCATCCATATCATCTGTCCATCCATCCATCATCCATCCATCCATCATCCATCATCCATCGGAATATCCATCCATCATTCGAATATCATTGTCCATCATTTTCCGTTCCGTAGAAAAGATATTGCATTCTTTTGTCTATTCCATCATCCATCCATCCATCCATCCATCCATCCATCCATCATCCATCCCGAATATCCAGCCTTTCATCCATCATCCATCCATCATCCATTCGATAGTCCATCCATCCATTGAATATCCGTCGATCCATCATTTGAATCCATCCATCCATCCATCCATCCATCTGAATATCCATCCATCCATCATCACATCCATCCATCCTGAATATCCATCCATCCATCATCCATCTGAATATCCATCCATCATCCTCCATCTGAATATCCATCCATCCATCCATCCCTCTCCATCAATCCATCCATCTGAATCCATCTGCCATCCATCCCATCCATCCATCCTGATCTGCAATATTATCCATCCATCCACCATCGAATATATCTGTCTATGAATATCAACCATCCTATCCGGAATATCTCCCATCCATCCATCCATCCATCCATTCATATTTGTCCATCCATTTTCCTTTGTGTTCCAAAGATATTTGCGGGTTGGAATGATGTGGATGAGTGAACTCCAGCTATATACCATCCATCTGAATCCATCATCATCCATCATCCCATCCATCCAGCCTTATCATCCATCCATCCATCCATCCATTCGAATATCTATCTGTCCATCCACCAATTGAATATCCGTCGATATCCATCTATTTGCATCCATCCATCATCCATTGTCATCATCCCATCCCATCCATCCATCCATCCATCCCATCCATCCATCCATCCATCCATCATCCATCATCCATCATATCCATCCCATCCATCATCCCTGAATATCCAT
Organism: Culter alburnus; assembly: GCA_028476615.1. Classification (NCBI taxonomy): domain Eukaryota; kingdom Metazoa; phylum Chordata; class Actinopteri; order Cypriniformes; family Xenocyprididae; genus Culter; species Culter alburnus. Next base: position 459,953 of record JAOTNS010002110.1, on the reverse strand, counting down.
CCATCATCCATCATCCATCATCCATCCATCCATCCATCCATCCATCCATCCATCCATCCATCCATCCATCCATCCGAATATCTATCTGTCTATCTATCCATCCATCAACCATCCAAATATCTATCCGTATATCCATCCATCCATCCATCTATTTGAATATCTACCCATCCATCCATCCATCCATCCATCCATCCATTCAAATATCTATTTGTCCATCCATTTTCCTTTTGTGTTCCGTAGAGAAAGATATTTGCGGGTTTGGAATGATGTGGATGAGTAATTGATGACGCAATTTTTGTCTATCCTTGAATAATATAAAGCTAGGGCATATATCCATCCATCTGAATATCCATCCATCCATCCATCCATCCATCCGAATATCCAGCCTTTCATCCATCCATCCATCCATCCATCCATCCATTCGAATATCTATCTGTCCATCCATCCAATTGAATATCTGTCCATACATCCATCTATTTGAATATCTTTCCATCCATCCATCCATCCATCCATCCATCTATTTGAATATCTTTCCATCCATCCATCCATCCATCCATCCATCCATCCATCCATCCATCCATCCATCCATCCATCTATTTGAATATCTATCCATCCATAAATATCCCTATATTAGTTTACTGTTTTACTGCTCAGGAGTCTTAATGGAGTTCTCAGTATGTTTATCCATTATGTTTCATGTCTCATGCTTGAACTTTGTCTTAGATGCCCTAAAATTCTTTAAGTTAAATGAAAACTGACCCAAATGAGTCACTAGTGGTCATAGTACAGGTCTATAGCATGAATGTGGCTCTATCATCTGATGAGAAATGCTTGAGTTCATATTGAGATCTTTTGATTGCAGACATGGTGAACCTGAGCACAGTTTGAAACTCTCCTGAAAGTAAAGCCAATCTCTCAGATGTTTCTCTTGAGTCTTTTTCTATTTGCTCTCCGTTTAATATCACAATTGAGATATCGACGAGATCCGACTGGTGATTTTTCTTTCCTTTGGGAGACGCTGCTAAAGGAGCGTCTCTGCCTCTACAAGCGTGTGCGTCTGATGGACAGATGTTGTCTGATCGGGGCAGGTTTTCTATCCATTCGTCTTTTTTCAGCCCTTCACAAACATCCGATTCCCCGTAATGTCATCGAGCGCGTGTGTTCGGGAACCTATTTCCACAGTCCTCAGCGATGCCCAAAGGTCAGATGGGATATTTTTAAAGTGCCCTCGGTGAAAATCAATGCCCCAAAAAAAGAGACAGGATGCAGGAACCCTAATAAGCAGCGCCTCGCCGCAGATAAAACGAATCTGCAGAGAAAAGTGGAGAGATTGTGAGGGGACACATGACAAATAGAGAGAAGAAGAAGGCAAAATAAAGTGAAAGAAGCCGCAAATACATAAAAGAGAGCGAGCGAGAGAAGCCCTGGCAGATACATCACTGTGTCAGGTCACACAGACACTCTGCGGCCACAGATTCATCATCGCTGCCCCGCTCTCAACAGGAGAGGAGAGGCGAGGCAGGGCAGAGGACGCAGAGTGACCACTGCTGACCACCTGGGTAAACCGGTGCATTTTACCACAACAGCCTCTGGCCCAGAGCGCCCGCCGGCCGCCGTGTCACAGACAAGGACAGAGTAACAGAGGTGGCGGTAAACGTTTGCTCCCAGTGCCGCTAAACGCGTGAGTTTATACTGCTGCTGATGACTGTGAGCGGACGGCAAACACAGACGGGTCGGTTTAAAGGGATAGTTCACCCAAAAATGAAAATTATCCCATGATTTACTCACCCTCAAGCCATCCTAGGTGTATATGACTCTCTTCTTTCAGATGAACACAATTGGCGATGTATTTAATAATATCCTGGCTCTTCCAAGCTTTATAATAGTGGACATGATTTCTAAGCCTCAAAAAATGCCTCCATCCATTATAAAAAATAATCCATACGGCTCCAGGGGGTTAATAAAGGCCTTCTGAAGTGAAGTGATGGGTTTTGTAAGAAAAATATTCATATTTTTCTTATGTGTTTGAATATTTTTCACATATTCAAACACACACTCACTTACACACATTCACAGACACCTACACCATTATACACACACAAATGAACCGGTTTGGCCGTAACAATAAGGTAAAATTGAGCCAAAACTCAAATAAGAGGTTGAAATCAGATCAGACCCAGATTTATTAAGCTGTAATAAAACATGCACATTCATTTTTGTTAGATTTTTATTGACTTTTGATGTTATGTGTGACAAAATGTCCTCCTCTGTGTTCAGGTTTGACTGTAGTCAAATTAATGCAAAAACTGACACTTCAAATCAACATTTCAAACAAAAAAAAATCTAAATCTTGACAAAAAGTAGTCTTTGAGAAGATCTAAGTATAAATCCAAATGCATAACTTAATAAAAATAAGTATTTATGTCTAAAAATTTATAAGCCACTTTATATAGCACTCTATAGGAATCTAGTGGTTACATCATGGCATTACAAAAAATTTTCTTTTTTTACTCCCACCAAATAGCACTAATCTACCTTCAAAAAGTGGATTTTAAATGCTTTGTCTCTATTTTAACATGGAATACTTAAAAATAATTAAAAAAATATTTTAGAAAAAAAGTGTGTATTACTTTCAATGGGGAAAAATAGCTAATAAAAATTGTATAAATATTGCATAGTATCATAAAATACCCTAAAAATTGTATATAATAATCAAAAAATATTATTGAACAAAAATATATTACATTGGTTTTCCTTAAAAACAGAAAAGTTACTTTTAAAGGCTTCGGTCACTTTTGACCTTAAAGAAGGCAAGTGTGACTTCTTTTAAATTCAGAGGGTTAACACTATAAATTCAAATAACTAGCGTCCGGCAGACGTCCGCATGCATACTGCGCAAGTCAAATGAGTAACCAGCGATGTGTGATGGAAAATTTAGGAATATCGTAAGCTTAGATGCCTGTCGCGGTTCAAAGAAATAGGGCTGTGGCCGCATGGATTAGTTTTTTGATGGATGGATGCATTTTTTTTGGGCTTCAAAATTGCATCCCCCCTTTACAACCATTATAAAGCATTTTAATTTTTGGGTGAACTATCCCTTTAATCTGAGACTAAAAGAGAGAGTTCAAACAAAAATGATTTAATTCAGCTTTGATCATAGGAATACGGAAGAGGATTAGGGCCAAGCAATAATAAAAAAATAAAACCATCTCGAGATTAAAGTTGTTAAATTTCGAGAAAAAACTCGTTAAATTTCGAGAAAAAAGTCGAGATAAAATGTTGAGAATAAACTCATTAAATACTTTATTCTCAAAATTTATCTCGACTTTTTTCCTTGAAATTTAACGAGTTTTTTCTCGTAATTTAAAGACTTTATTCTCAACATTTTATCTCGACTTTTTTCTTGAAATTTAATTTTTCTCTTTTTTTCTCGTTCGACATTTTATCTCGACTTTTTTCTTGAAATTTAACGAGTTTTTTCTCGTAATTTAATGAGTTTATTCTCAACATTTTATTTCGACTTTTTTCTCGAAATTTAACGAGTTTTTTCTCGTAATTTAAAGACTTTATTCTCAACATTTTATCTCGACTTTTTTCTCGAAATTTAATGACATTTTTCTCATAATTTAACGAATTTGTTCTCGTAATTTAACAACTTTTTTCTTGTAATTTAATGACTTTATTCTCAACATTTTATTTCGACTTTTTTCTCGAAATTTAACGAGTTTTTTCTCGAAACTTAACAACTTTAATCTCAAGATGGTTTCATTTTTTATTATTGCTTGGCCCTAATCCTCTTCCGTATAGGAATAAATTACATTTTAAAATCTTTTTTAAATACAAAATATTTTAAGTTGCAACAATATTTCACTGTATTTTTGATCAAATAATTCGAAAAAGAGTTTACTGTTTAAAATTAAAGCCCTGATATTGCCTGTTTCCATTAACAGCCCAATTAGTCCAATTCCATAGTCTAAAAACAACGTATTTATCTGTACGGTCATCATTAACACATCTTACACTCCTTCATGAAGAAATGATGTGGCATTCAGACATTATTGCCTGTGTTTCACTTCATTCCTGACCTAAATAAAGACCGTTTGTCCTCTCTCCCCTCTTTCTTGTACGTTTTTCACATCCTCATGAAGCTGAGATCCTTCACGTGAAACTTGGATCTGTCCTGTGGGAGTCTCTTGGCTTTTTGTTCGAATAATTTTCCTCAAATATTTTCTCTCCTCAGGCCATTGCAGTTTCTTTCCCATTCCATCGTTCTCACCACTCTTTTTCCCTCCGTCTTCGTCTGTGTTTTTATGCTAGTATTGCGTTCTTATGCCGCAGTGTTGTGGGTAGAAGAAGCCCGATCCTCTTCCAATAAGACTGAGATGCATAAAAGACCCACAGCTGGAGACACAAACATCCCATAATGCCTAAACGCTTTGGTTCAAACTATGCTTCGGAAAATGTGACTTAGCAGGAGGAAAGACGCGCGCTTGAGTGCTTGAGTTTTGTGTGCAGTGATTTTGCCAAGACCTCAGAATATTTCCATCATAGAAGGAATTGTAATTGTTCTGATGCATAAAACTATTCAAAGAAGTTTAACCGTATATGAAACATGTTTTGAATGAAGAATGACACGTGTTTGTCTTTTAATAATGGCACAAATGATTTATTGGGCCACAAATGGTGTGGTTCAACCCAGAGCTCAAAGTTTCTCAGTATGTAAGTGTGAACTTTGTCATTTTTAAAAGGAGAACTAAAAGTAAGAGAAATAAAAAATAAATAATGCTTATATAAATTTAAAGGGGTCATGAACTGTGTTGTTTTAGTATTTTATAATGTTTCCTGGGGTGCACTTATAATGTTAGTATGATTTTTACATAAAAATTGTCATAATTTAGAAATAAAAAACATTTTTCCTACCATGATTTTAGCCCTCTTAAAGGGTTAGTTCACCCAAAAATGAAAATTCTGTCATTTATTACTCGCCCTCATGTTGTTCCACACCTGTAAGACCTTCGTTCATCTTCAGAACACAAATTAAGATATTTTTGATAAAATCCGAGAGATATGACTCGTCCATAGACAGCAATATAATCACTTTCAAGGTAGAAAGGCACTAAGACGTCGTTAAAACAGTCATGTGACTGCAGTGATTCAACCTTAATGTTACGAAGAGAGAATACTTTTTGTGCGCATTTATTCAACAATCTCTTTCTTCTGTGTCATTCTCATATGTTATTTACATCCAGTGCTTCCTGGTTCTACGTCAGAACGCCGACTCATTATTGGCCGGCTCCTGTGTCAGCATCACATGCATGCATCACGTGATCAATGTGGCCAATGCTGAGGCGGCATTCGGACATAAACACGGAACTGTGTCACCTGTGTAAGGATATTGACAGGGAAGAGATTTGTTTTGTTTTTGCGCACAAAAAGTATTCTCGTCTCTTCATAACATTAAGGTTGAACCACTGCAGTCACATGACTGTTTTAACGATGTCTTTAGTTCCTTTCTGGACCTTGAAAGTGATTATATTGGTCATACACCTCTCGGATTTCATCAAACATATCTTAATTTGTGTTCTGAAGATAAATGAAGGTCTTACAGGTGTGGAACGACATGAGGTTAAGTAATTAATGACAGAATTTCATTTTTGGGTGAACAATCCCTTTAATCCCGGGACATACCAAGCGTCGTCGGCAACGTCAGGCTGTTTTTAAACATCGCCCAACTAAGTTTTCCTAAGATTCAGCATGTAGAATTGGCATCAGGCCTTCAGGCGAGAGAGAACTCTGATTGGCTGTTCAGTTTAGTGAACGAGTCGAAATGCAAGAATAATAGCAAAACCGTGAGCAAACAAGTCGAGACGGTACAGACAGAAGACTGTTCTAGTGTTCCTGGGTGAAGGTTTAGTATTAACATGAGCCGAGTGAAATGTAGAAAGTGATCAGCATGAATGATCAGTTCAAAATGATGATTTGTTGACGGTTTGTGTATCTGCAGCGCCGGTCTCACATTCTGAATTACGAATATAGACGAATATATATGAAAAAATAGACAGCGGTCTCATTACACACATGCACAGAACTGACAGTGACTGTGGTTCTCTTGGTGTGTTCATGTGGAGGTTTGCTAATTGTGCAAAGTGTTGATTACAGCATTATATTTAGATCATAGCATGAAAGGTTGCAGTGATGATCATGTAGTCGATCACAGTGCATGAAGCAGTGATCTCGTAATTGCAACTCAATTTCTGCACACTAACGAATGCTTTCATCATAACTAACAGAGCAAACGTGATGTAAATAAGAGATTTGTTGATTCTAACGGGAGTTTTGGTGCAAGTCCAATGCTGTTTGATTGACAGCTCCAGCGATTGTAAAGGGAGCGTTCTTTGATTTGATTTAATCACAGTTTAAATAACAGATTATTTTCATCCTACTAAGAGAAACAAGGTGAAGTTGAGCGTTTAGTCACTGGTTTGATTTAATGGCAGTCGATTTTGAGACTAAACATCTGGATGTAGGCCTGGGGCACGTTCAAGCTCAAACCGGTGCGCAACGTTTTGCTACGTTTTCCGGGTTGAACGACATGTTTCCTGGAAACGCTCTGCAATGGTGTGCAACGGGTTTGAGATGCGTTTTCTCTTGTTTGGTGGGTGTGTCAGAAATGTCAGCCCAATCAGTGGCAAGATGTATATAAACCGCGCAGTATTAAAGAGACAGCTCGCACAAAGGGTATTAATGTAAATGAATGAAAATTATTCAAAAAGAACACAAAGAATGGCCTTCTCAGCTGCCATAGTTGCAACTCTTGCGTCATCAGAACAGTGTGTTCAACGCGCCACCATTTCCGTTTAAAAAACGTTTTGCAACGTTTTGTCGGGGCTGAACGCAGCCCCGAATCAGAAATCACTGGTGACTTTGGTTGCACATGTACACATAATCCGTGCATATCAAACAATCTGTAACAAAGCAATAGTGACACAGTAAAAACCTTTTTTCACATAATTATGTTGTGCCATTCCTGTCAGATCCAATATAAAAGGCACAGCATCATTTTTTAATTTCAGGCTCTTTGCAAATCCAATGCAGCTACTGTGATTTTCCACAACCTGGAAATGCACAAGTTGCTCGTTGCGCTTAGTTGCTCGATCCAGTGTTAGCGCCACCTCTGTTATTTACCTATTACTACTTGTCGTTCTCGAATCAGTGGGTGGGGCTACTGAACTTTAGGGTCCGTGATGTCACCAATCCGGGAAGAAGCTCGTTGTAGTTTCCCTTTGCATTGAACTTTGAGCGTCATAACTTTGCAGATGTTGTTTATGCTCAAACAGCAACATTACACACTAACTAAAGTTAAAAAAGTGAAATCATAATCAAGGACTCCTTTAAAGTGTGTAGAAGCTCAGATCATGGGTGGAATTTGATGAGAAATATGTGCATTCATATTAGCAGAGTTTGCACAGAATGAGACATTTCTGAGAAACTCTATTGAAGCACTTTTAAGATCATTGAGGTCTTTTTTTCAAGATGAAAAGCAGGAATCTTTGACAAACATCTTCTTCATTTGCTCTCAATCTCATTGCTGTCTAGGAGAAACATTTGAGATACATTTGGTCTTAAGATTCTGATTTTTAAGGTATACAAAATTTCACAGCAAAGCCCTTCACCAAGACAAAAGATGTAACGTCTGTCCTGAATCTGTTTTTATTTTCCTCTTTGTGGTTGCTTGTTTCATCCTTAAAATTCCTGAAGTCAAATTTCAGACGTAAGAAAGAAGGAATGGGGGGAAAAAAGAAGCGGAGAAGAAAAGCAAGCTTTAAAAATACCTTTGGTGTTCCTGTGTGTTTGTGAATATTATTACAAAGTGCCGTAATGAGAGAAAGAACAACACAAAGCGAGATTTTTGCCTGTGAGCGAGATGGCGAGGAATCTGAACAGCGAAAGGCCCGAGTGTGTGTGTGTGTGTGTGTGTGTGTGGCCGCCTGTAGGAGGTCTTTCTCTTTGTACATGGATCTCCTTGGGATGTTAGCAGCAGGGGAATCGGGAATGAAGAGCTACTCTTTTGGGTCTGAGTAACAGAGAACAACACAACGAAAGAAGGCGAATGGGCCACAATGAACAGAGATGAAAGGGTCAGTGTTAGAAAAACACACTCCAGACAGCGACCTCTCTGTCCAGTTCACTTCATAGACACTTCAGGTGATCTTTAGAGATTACCAACAAAGAGAATCAGATCACTTTAACAACTACTTATTTTCCCCATCCGTTTGAGATGAAGTGACTTTTATGTGTTTACAAATAATAGCATTCGATTGCTATGCATTTCATAATTTTATACACTATTGTTCAAAAGTCTGAGGTCTCTTCTGCTCACCAAGGCTGCATTTATTTGATCAAAAATACAGTAAAAATTGTGAAATATTATTACTATTTAAAATAGCTGTTGTCTATTTAAATATATTGTAAAATATAATTTATTCCTGTGATTAAAGCTGAATTTATTTGATCAAAAATACAGTAAAAATTGTGAAATATTATTACTATTTAAAATAGCTGTTTTCTATGTAAATATATTGTAAAATATAATTTATTCCTGTGATTAAAGCTGAATTTATTTGATCAAAAATACAGTAAAAATTGTGAAATATTATTACTATTTAAAATAGCTGTTTTCTATGTAAATATATTGTAAAATATAATTTATTCCTGTGATTAAAGCTGAATTTATTTGATCAAAAATACAGTAAAAATTTGAAATATTATTACAATTTAAAAATAACTGTTTTCTATGTGAATATATTGTAAAATGTAATTTATATCCAGTGATCAAAGCTGAATTTATTTGATCAAAAATACAGTAAAAATTTGAAATATTATTACAATTTAAAATAACTGTTTTCTATGTGAATATATTGTAAAATGTAATTTATATCCAGTGATCAAAGCTGAATTTTCAGCATCATTACTCCAGTCTTCAGTGTCACATGATCCTTCAGAAATCATTCTGATATGATGATTTGATGCTCAGGAAACAATCTTTTGCATTGTTATTAATGTCTGTACTGTCACTTTTGATCAGTTTAATGAATCCTTGCTGAAGGAAAGCATTAGTTTCTTTAAAAAAAAAAACAACAACAAATAAATCTGACCCCAAACTTTTAAACGGTAGTGTAATTTAATGAATTTTATAATTTTGTTCACTATACTGTATATTAAGAGGGCATTCGTTATATATATTTCTTACTATAGATCAGAGCTAGCCTCCTAATTGAAGTCATCTTTTGTTTCTGATCATGTTTATGCAGTAACTAACATCATTCATGAAACACAAGTAGAAGGAATTTCTATGTAAATCATAAATCATATTTACATAAGCATGATTTATGCATGACTCAGAATGATATTTCTTTTGCATGTCAATTTATGTACTCTAGAAAAGATTTTACACGCAATTTACTTAATTTACACGCAATTATTTTTATTATAAAAAATTATTTTGCTTTTATAGAATAATGGTAAAAATAAATGAAAGTATGTTTACAAATTAATTTATATATTATAATATAATATAATATAATAACATGAAATTATGTTAATTTTATAATTTTTACTTAACAGATTCCTTCTTTCCTTCTTATTGACGATTTAATAACACTTGATTTCATAAATGATTAACACAGAAATTCCCTTAATATATGTAAAAAATTTTTGCTTTTCTAAAATATGGCAAAATTAAATGAAAATATATTTGCAAATATATATTACAAATTCATTTTTATATAAGACAACATGAAATTCTGTTGATGAATTACTTATTTTATTAATTATTTTTCATTTTTGTAATGATAAAAATAAATGAAAATATATTAGCATATAATAATATAATATAATATAATATATTAAAATATAATATAATATAATATAATATAATATAATATAATATAATATAAATGAAATAATTAATTTTAACATTTTTACTTAACAGATGCCTTCTTTCCTTCTTATTGACAATTTAATAACACTCATTTCACAAATGATTTACACAGAAATTCCCTTAATATATGTAAAAATTATTTTGCTTTTCTAAAATAATGATAAAATTAAATGAAAATATATATTACAAATTAATTTTATATAATATAAGAAACATGCAATTCTGTTGATAAATTACTGATTTTATTCATTTTATTTTTCATTTTTGTAATGATAAAAAAAAGAAAAAATATATATATATAATATGAAAATTTATTGATTCTATTCTATTGATAAAATTCTGATTTTTAATTTTCCTGCCTTTAACGCTGATTAGTGAACATTTGAGGTGTTGTTCAACTTCCAATGCCGGACACTTCCAGCATGACCTCTGACCCTTTACACCTCTCGGCTCGAGGAACAAGACGGTGCACACGGCCTCTGCCTCGCATTCCCCCCTCGCCCTGGAGCGTTTGTGGGAAAGGCCTGAGCGAGAGAAAGAAGATGGTTTGGAGAGAGAGAGTTTTGAGAGAGGGCCTTCAAAGTGTGCCAGCCCCGTCCGCATGTTTCCATTAGATTGTCGTGTTGGCTAATTAGAGAGCGGCAGCATGATTCACCTTGTTAATTAGAAGGACTTGCACACCATCGGCCCCGGGGCTCTGCGGGGGAAAACGAGAGATCCAGAGAACGAGAGGGCTCTTCTTCAACGCCCGCAGTCTCTTTCTCTGAAGATCCTTTCGCTTTTTGATTCGAAAATGAATAAATCATCGGCGCCGTCCTTTCGGTGCGCGCACGACTCTGTTCATCTGCCACCGATGCAAATTACACCTGATCAATAGAAGGTGACGTCGGAGCCGCACTTGTGGAAGAAAGAGGTTGAGAGGGGAAAAGACTGCTTGCCCAAGCAGTGGTGACACAAAAGATGGAAATTTTCTACTTAGATAAGCAGGATTTTTAATGATCTCCTCTTGCTTATTCTGAAATTCCCCTTCAAATAATACCGTGAACCCTTCTCTGCTAATGCCGACACACTGTGCTCTCCAATTAAACATTATTTTATGCTGCCTTTGGGTTACATTTTTAATTAAATTTTTTAATATTTGTTTTTACATTTAGTATTATTTTTAATTAAATATTATTTTAATGTTTTATTATTATTATTTTCTTTTAATTTATGTTTTATTTAGATGTATATTATTTTAATTAAATATATTTTAATGTTTTATTATTATATTATTATTTTTAATGGTTAATATTTGTGAATTCGTTACTATATATTTTAATTATTTTAATTTTACATTTTTATTTTTAATTAATTTATTTAAATTTTTTAATTATTATTATTATTATTATTATTTTAATAAGTTAATATTTGTGGATGTTTTACTATATATTTTAATTAATCTTTTTAAATTTACATTTATTATTATTTTTAATTAAATATTATTAATATTATTATTATTTTAATAAGTTAATATTTGGGGATGTTACTATATTTTAATTAATCTTTTTAAATTTACATTTATTATTATTTTTAATTAAATATTATTTTAATGTTTTTATTATTATTTTAATAAGTTAATATTTGTGGATTTGTTACTATATATTTAATATTTTTTAATTTAGATTTTATTATTTTTAATTAAATATTATTTTAATGTTTTATATTATTATTTTAATAGGTTAATATTGTGAATTTGTTATATATTTTATATTATTTTTAATTACATTATTTATTTATTATTATTAAATATTATTTTAATGTTTTAATTTATCATTACTATTTTAAATTTATAATTTTTATTTATTATTATTATTATTATTATTATAATAGGTTAATAATTTGTGGATTTGTTACTATATTTGTGTGTTTTTCTTTCTTTCTTTTTTTTTTTACTGCTATTAAGTTAATAACACCAGCAATAATTAAAGATGGATACCATCCAAAGTCAAACGGCGCACACGTCTGTGCTTCTGTTGAATATGAATGGTGCTTGAAGAGCAGGAAGTGACCTCATAATGAGCCCGGCCCCTGGGGACGCCTGAGGTGTTTGTGTAATTGGGGTTTGGCTTGAACTGCAGGTCTTTCTCTCCACACGGCACAAACTTCAGTCGTTCTCAGTGGTTTTAGTGTATTGATCTTCAGTGTGTTACTCCTGAGGTCAGCATGTCGAGCTCTGTTTGACCCTGAGGTCAGTGCATGTGACATGTCAGACAGATCAATGATTTACACGTTACTGTGAACTGATAATGGCTCTAACTGCGTCTGCTCATTACTGCTCAAAAATTGCTCAGAATTCTTGCTTTGAAGACTCTAACCTGCAATGTCATTAGGCGGCACACATTTTTTTTTAAATTTCTTTTTTTAATCAGTTTAGTTCTGAATTCTAGTTCTAAATGCTTTCAATTCATTGTCTGACTTTTGAAACACAACCATGTTTTATTTTAATGACAATTATATGATATGGAAAATATCTCATGTTAAACATTGATATTTAAAGCCAACATAAAATCTTTCTTAGTTCATTTTTCCTAACATGAAAGTTTCATCAGTGCACGTTATTCTAATGAAAAATATGTTTGTCTTCATAATTAATCACGAAAATGTATTTTTTTCTGCTTCTGAAGTGACTTTTCTGTTCTGATGATGTCATCAAGGATGCATGTTTGGGGAAAATAATATTAAGCAATAATATTTTCTATTATAAAATTGGTGATCCAATGAAATTATTTATAAAATGAAGACCTGTCCTAAATTATTTTCCACAGAATATTTTGTGTCCCTAATAAATATGTTGTATTGTTGTTAGTTACATTTTATGTTGTCTTTAGGTTAAGTTTTTTATTAATATTAAAAATTATTTTAAATTAAAAAGGTATATTTAAAAAAAAAATAATAATAATTATTATTATGATTTATTTTGTTATATAATAATATTTTTAAAGTTTAATATTTGTGAATTTGTTGCTATATTTGTTGAATTTTTTTTTATTTTTGGAAAAATTTGAGGAATTTGGCTTTTAAAGGAATAGCAGAACACTGCTCAGTGTCCTGGGGCAGGGGGTGAGGGGGCAGATTTTGCCCCCTGCTGGTCCTTTATGTTCCAGACTTCGGTGTTACTGAACCTCACTGTTGCCCAGTGAAAGACCCCCCCAAACCACCCCGATCCTCCGTTCCGCTCCGGCACAGACATCTGTCCGCATGAGAGTGTGTGCGGCGCCGTGGGCCGTGGCCTGTGGGGGAACAGAAGGTTTTGCAGGGCTGATAGAGACGGGCAGGTTTGGCTATCGTGACAAACAGAGCTTGTATCTTCAGCCGCATGTGCTTTATGTGAAGAGAAACCACGTGAGCTGAAGATGAGGAGATGAGATTCAGGATGACGGCTAGTGAGTCTGACGATAGATGGATTGATGGATGGATGGATGGATGGATGGGATGGATGGATGGATGAGATGATGGATGGATGGTGGATGGAGGATGGATGGGAGGATGGATGGATGGATGGGATGGATGGATGGATGGATGGATGGAATATGGATGGGATGGATGGACGAATGATGGAGATGGATGGATGGACGGACAGACGGACAGACGGACAAAAGACAGACAGACAATAGAGAGATATAGATAGATTAGATAGATAGATAGATAGATTAATAGACGATAGAGATATATAGACGGATAGATAGATAGATAGCGGAGATAGATAGATAGAATATACGGACGGATAGACCGGCTGATGGATAGATAGACGACAGCCAGAAGATATATAGATAGAGGATGGACGATAGATGAAGAGATGACGGACACAGACAGAATATATAGCGATAGAGACGGGAACGGATTGAACAGAGACATAGAAATCAGTGGATAACGGATGGACGAAGATAGATGATGGACAGATAGATACGATAGACGGATAGACGGGACGTATGGACAGATGACATACAGAAGATAGATGATAGATACGGACAGATAATAATAGCAGTAGTAGATAGAGATGAGACAGGATCTAGATACTGGGATCGGACTGATATTCTATCTATCTGCTGACGTCTATCGAATCTGACTCTAACTATAATCTATCTAATCCTATCTACTGATCTAGCCTACTCTATCTATCTACCTGACCGTAGATCTGATCTAAATGGATTATCTATTATCTCTCTAAGTCTGAGTCTGATGCCTGAAGAAGTTACATATTATCTATTGTCTATGACCGATCTACGGACTATCTATCTACTCTCTATTACTATATCTATCTAGCTATCTATCCGTGGCCGTCTGTCTATCTATGCTATCTATTCTATCTATCTATCTATCTATCTAGAGTCTACTATCTACAGCTATCTACTGACGTCCTGATATCTGCCCTATCTATCTATCTATCTATCGATCTACTGTCTGCTATCTATCGAATCTATCTATCTATCTATCTACCTTCGGTCTATCTACTATCATCTATCTATCTTCTATCTGTCTGTCCTCTTATCTATCTATCTATCTATCTATCTATCTTCTGTCTGTCTGTCTGTCTGCTGTTCCTGTCTAGTCTATCTATCTATCTATCTATCCGCTGTCTGGCTGTCTGTCTATCTATCTATCTATCTATCTATCTATCTATCTATCTATCCGTTGTTCTGACGTCTATCTATCTATCTATCTCTCTATCTACTATCTTCTATCTATCTATCTATCTATCTATCTATGTCTACTGTCCTATCTGTCTATCTATCTATCTATCTATCTATCTATCTATCTATCTATCTGTCTGTCTACCGTCCTATCTATCTATCTATCTATCTATCTATCTATCTATCTATCTATCCTTCTAATCTATCTATCTATCTATCTATCTATCTATCTATCTGTCCTGACTGTCTATCTATCTATCATCTATCTCGTCTGTCTATCTATCTATCTATCTATCTATATCTATCTATCTATCTATCTACCTATCCGTCTATCTTATCTATCTATCATCTATCTATCTCTGTCTGTTCTAACTATCTCATCTATCTATCTATCGTCTATGTTATCTATGTCTATCTATTATCTATCTATCTATCTATCTGTCTATCTATCTATCTATCTATCTATCTATCTATCTATCCTATCTATCTCTACTATCTGTCCCGTCCGTCCGTCCAAGTCTACCGATAGATAGCAGACAGATGATAGATAGATGATGATAGATAGATAGATAGATAGATAGATAGAATGTTTTATACACAGTTTCAGTTTGCTGTGATATTTTTCGTTACAGTATTTACATGTAATCACATGACTGTTGTCCTCGTGTTGACCTTTGTAACTAATCAGAGAGTGCAGGAGTGACGGAGCACAGCTTCAGCTGTAATTCAGCAGGTCTAAAAGAACCAAACTTAAAGATATCGATCATCTCACAGGATGGAGTGATTTGTGTGTAAACGCTGCTAAAGGTTATCGTCTCGTTTCTGATGCTGTAGTTCTTGTTGAAAGGTTACACAAGATGAAATAAGTAAGTTTAGGTAATAAAAACTTCTCTTTTTGTGCTCTCGCACCGACAGCAGTGAACATTGTGTTAATTATTCTTGTGATGAGCGTAATTACGACATGCAAAACTTCTGTAAGTTTTACTTAACGCTGAGAGCAATTACCATTTCTACAATCAGCCAAATATTAAACATTTATTTTTGAAGCAGCACTGAGAATATATTAGCAGTTAGCCAAAATAATTCATATGAATATTTCTCTAAATTTGTCCCCTGTAATGAGCGCGGCGGTTAACTAACTCTACACATAGTTGAGCTATGATCTCCTCCCCCCTCGTTCTCTCTGGTACATGTGGGTGATTCGTCTGTAATGGCGTCCGCTCGGAGAGCTGGCACCACAGATGGCACACTGGGACCTGCATTTATCAGAACGCCATAAATCTGAGACTCCGGCAGTTGCTGCAGGCGTGGAGCGGCACAGAGTCTGGTGCCAACTGCTGTGCAGACATGGCGGCGCTCCGATCCTGGAGTGGGGCATCATGGGCTGT
The DNA here is from genome assembly GCA_028476615.1 of Culter alburnus. Taxonomy (NCBI): domain Eukaryota; kingdom Metazoa; phylum Chordata; class Actinopteri; order Cypriniformes; family Xenocyprididae; genus Culter; species Culter alburnus. The sequence goes on along the minus strand of JAOTNS010002110.1, from coordinate 443,952 downwards.
GGGTGGAATGGGATTATCTCAGGGGTCAGCGGGATGATGTGCTGATATGTGCGGGGATAGCGGTCCTGCGGTGGAGATGGTCCAAGCACTGAGTGACGCCAGGCCGAGGGTTTACTGGAGCAGTTCACCCAAAAATCGACATCCTAATGTTGGTCCAAACTTAGTTTCTTCTTTCAGTGAAACACTCAAGGAGATGTTTGGCATGAAAGTGAACGGTGACAACAAAATGCATCATATCCATACAGGATTAAATGATTATTATTATTAATAATAATAAAAACTACATTTTTATTTTATAGTATACAGTATACAGTATACAGTGTATATATATATATATTATATAAACACTGTATACTGTATACTATAAATAAAAATGTAGTTTTTATATTATTTTAAATGTAGTATTTTATTATGTAGTTTTTTTTTATTTTATTATTATTATATATATATCTATATATATATATATATATATATGTGTGTACAATAGTATAATTGTAATGTAATATCATGTAAATCATGTAATATAAATAATAATAATTAAATAATTTTAATTGTATCAAATAAATAATATAATAATAATAATTTTATAGCACAATAGTATTATATATTATTATTATTATTACTATAGTAAATATTTTATTTTGTAATAATAAAAATAAAAAATAATTATTATGAATAATAATAATATTATGATTATTAAAATTAGTATTATATAGTAAAAACTAAAAATTATTTTAAAGTACAATAGATTTCTTTTTTGATATTTCTTTTATTTTTAAACTATATTAAACAATAATTTAAATAACTATATTATTATTATTAATAACTTTAATTAAATTATTATTAATTTATTTTACAGTACATTTTATAATGTAAAAATATAATAATATGTATTATTATTATATTTTATTTAAAACACTTTTTGTATAGTACAATAGTATTATTACTGTAGTAATTTATTTTTTATTTTTTTAGTTTAGATTTTGATAAAATCAAAATGAATATATAGATATTAAAATAATTAGTAGTAGTATTAAAACTAATAATGTATTGAATGTACAATAGTATTTTTGATCTGTTTATTTTTTTATTATTTTTTATATATTATATATATATATATATATATATATATATATATAATATATATATATATATAATTTTTAATAATATTTTAATTATATTTTTATATTATATAAACCATTATTTTAATAATATTTAAATAAAATAATACTACTACTACTAATAATAATAATAATATTATTATTATTATTATTATTTAACTATTTTTTACAATACAAAAGTACTACTACTATTTTATTTTTTATTGCTTTGTTTAAATTTTATAATGTTGTTATAATAATAATGTGTTTTTATTATTATTATTATTATTATTAATAATAATAAACACTTATTTTATACTACAGTAGTATTATTACTATAGTAATATTTCTTTTTTGTTATTTTATTTTTTAGAATTTGATATAATAAAAATGTAAAATAATAATAATAATAATAATTATCAAAACTCAATTTACTTTAAAATACAATATATTATTGGTCTGTTTACTTTTTTACTTATTTAAAAATAATTTAAATAATAACTATTATTTATGCACTGTACAATAGCACTATTGCTATTTATATTTCTTTATTGGTTTGTTTAATCCTATAATAAGCTCATCAGCCTCTGATCACCCTCCACTTTCATTGTAAGGAAAAGAGTTCTGCTAAACATCTTGTTTTGTGTGTCATGGAGGAAAGAAAGTCCTACTACGTCATGAGAAATTTCATTTTTTGTCCAACTGTTCCTTTAATATCTCAAATGCATATTCTAGATGAGACTGAATGGAGAGCAATCGGGGATGTTCACCCCGAGAAGAAGACCGCAGTAGTCTCACATGTGTCTGTTTTATACCTTTACTCTAAAGTGACGCCTGAAGGTGGTTTTTCAGGGTGTCGTAAGGTTCGTTGATCCCACATGTACTTTCCTTTGTGTTTTTCCCACATGTGACGGACAGCATCCTAACGGGCATCTGACACCCCAGACTCACTGTCTACAGACACAATTTGGACTGGCTGTTGAAAACCAAAGCAATCTTTATAACACGCCATTTTGAGGGCAACAACACAGTTCTCTCTGATCTTCACACACATACACACACAGAACTGACTGCATGAAAGATTGCATTGATTGCCCTCATTCAGTTTAGCAACAAACACACAGTCTCTCTCTCTTTCTCTCTCAACACCAGCGGGCACAGGGCGGTTCACTCCCTCACTGCAGACAGACTGTGACGGCCGTGTGTGTGTGAGGCCATATGTGGCTGTGTATGTCTCTGTACGTGTGTGTGTGTGTGTGTGCGGTGGCCTCGGGCTCCAACACGTCCTCAGAAAGGCTTCTGTGAGCGAGGCTGCCCCGCAGGAAACCGTGACATTACCTGAGGCGCCACTGGGCCCTCTTACACTTCACAAAGTGAAAAATCACATCAGAGCGTGTGAGCTGACACACACACACACACACACACACATTTATATTCACACCTAAATGGCTCTAAACTATGGAAGCTTATTTCTGCCATGGAATAAAAAGGTAATTGCAACTTTATATCTCACAATTCTGACCTTTTCCTCACAATTCTGAGCTTATATCACACAATTCCATTTTTTTTTTATAGAATTGTGAGATGTTACCTCGCATTTGAAAGATACAAACTCACAATTACCTAAGAGTATTTTTTTTTTTTACTTTTCACATTCTCAAAAGCGGAAGTCATTATAGTTGGGTAAACTTCTGTAGCGGTGAATGGGAAATATACTTTTTGTATTTGCATTTGCTCTAAAATCAAAGGAAAAAATCCATGATAGTGTTACCATGACTTTCCAAAAGAGGGAAAACATCTCGAGAGATTGATTACAGCAGTCAGAAGAGAGAAAGATGTCAAATTTATCGTCATTCACTCAGCGTTAACTAGTTTATTGTCATTTACTGCCAAGATAACACAACGTATAGCATTATTAATGTGTATTAAATTGTTTAAAAATTAATATATTAAAAACTTTACTAGATTTGTGATGTTAATAACTGTGGAAACACGACATCACATTCTTAAAAAAGTGTCCATTCCAACAAACAAACAAACAAAACAAACAGAATTGGAAGGTGTAATCTCATAATTATATATATATATATATATATATATATATATATATGAAGAGTTGGTTCCAAACGCAATAACTCCATTTTGATTAATTTGAGTAAAAAGGTGTTTTCTTTACCAAGAAAGTGGATGAAAGATGAAAACCACTATTTTCTGTTTCAAACTTTCACATAGCATCTTTTGGATATAAAAACTTAAAAATTCAAATCTACATTTGATTTTAAAAAGTTTATTATAAAAACGTATTATTTTTTTTCCCAAAATGCAATAATCCATGAAACTTTTATTTTCAAAATGCAATTAATCCATCAATATAAAAGTTATTTTTCAAATTGAAAATACACAACATAAAAATACGCAAGTTGATTCACATATATGACAGAGTCTAAACTTTGCCAATATTTATCTTATATACAGGCATTTTACTAAAATACATTCAGCTGTCGCTCCCAAAATGGTCATCTTGTTAATGTTATAAATTATTGTCATTACCGATTAAAGAGTATCTGGCGCCACCGCACGGTTAAATAAACACATTTGCCGAGTACATGGTATTAAAAACGTTTTTTTTAAAAAGCCTCAATGTTTACAGTGCGTGGAATGGTGCGCTGTGATTGGTTGAGAGCGGATATATCGCGTTCTGCAGAAAAAGGAGACTGGCGTTTGTCACATTTTGGGAAGAAAGGGAGAAAACATGACAGAATAACACGACGGATATCGCATTTTGCGCAAAATTAATAAATGACTTTTCAATACCGACCAGATACAATACTGATTTTTGTGGAAACTCGATTTTTTGAAAATGCCGTTTATCGCGTTTGGAACCAACTCTTCATATATATATATATATATATATATATATATATATATATATATATGAAGAGTTTTTATATATAATAATATATTAAGGCTGTCGATTTAACATGTTAATTACTAATCACGGTAAAAATGCGTTAAAATTCTTAACGCATTTAACACACTTGACCTACGTAGGTCATCTGACATTTCGAAATATAAAGACAAGCAGAACTGTTCGTCTCCAAGCAACACAGCGGCATTTCATTTCTGAATCTGTGTTTTGAATGAGTCGTGTGAACCAGTGATTCAATGGATCATTCATAAAGAGAGCCATTTTCTTCACTCTGAAATGAATCATCTGTTTGAATGAATCGAATGAATGAATGACTCAATGAGTCTTAATCATTAAGACATTTACTTAAAATTCAGTCATCATTTACTCAACCTCATGGTCCAACATTTATGTGTAATAAATTCTATGCTTAATCAATAAAATATTTCTTTCTGAAACTACTTTTGTGATGTCTATTTGATGTTTTACACAATAATGACTTAATGAATTATCTTTTGAGGGTAATTTGATATACGATTAATTTGCGATTAATTTGATTAATGTAATTTATTAGATTAAAAATGTAATCTGTTGACAGCCCTATATATATATATATATGTGTGTGTGTGTGTGTGTGTGTGTGTGTGTGTGTCATTGACGAATAAGGTTTTTAAAGTGTAAAAAACATAATGGAGATATAATTATTTTGAAGTTTTATTAAGTGTTAACAATGAGATTATGTGTTTTTATAATCAATTAACACTGCTTTTGTCATTTTTTACAAGATGGACAAAAGTGTCACCAAAAAAGTCATTCAATTTAACCAAAATTGGTTTTACCGAATGACACTTTTGGTTTTACCGAATGACTATATTTCAAACAATGCTAACAGGCTGATATCTCTAGCAAAAGGACAATCAAACATATTATATTTAGTACAAGTTTTTAAAATATTACAACATTTTCCATGTTTTATAGCGGTTGCACCGAATGACCTGATGTTTCGGGACATGTGTATGAGCGAACATGAAGTTTTCAAATAGTTAAAAGAGAGTTAGTTACTTTCATGACCATGTGGCCCTTTGCAGGTGTCTGAATGATGTCACATCCTGTCACATGATATTGATCACATTAATTTGTCCAAATGGTCCCTTTATATTGGTTGCTCCGAATGACATCAATGAAATTCATTTTTCCGGACCTTTCTCATAACAAGCAACGCTTCTACACATAATTTTAATGTCATTTTGCACTATGTGATATATGATGTTATAAAATCATGCCAGAATAAAAATATATACATTTATTACTTTAAGATTTAATCACAATTAAATGGCTGTATTGCCTTTGGACATTTTGACACTTCAAAATCTTTAAAATACCTTTAAATGTAGCAAAATATAATTAAAACCTATTGAATTCAATAAAAGAGATCTAGTTGTACTACCTTACATACTTTGGATGTCATATCTTTGTTTTTTATTAACATTAAGGCCTTTGGACAAAATAATGACCCGTCACGTCATTGACCCATACATTTATATATAAGAATTTGTTTTCTTGTTTTACTAAATTGTGTCCATTAGTACTAATTTTGATTTAACTAAAACAAGGGAATGAATTCTTATCCATTTCTTTGATGTATATTTATTGTCCGCATGTCATTTGCAGGCTCCATAAGATGTAACCTCACAAAAGTAAGAAAAAAGTGAGAATTGTGAGATTCTGTTTACGATGTAATTGCGAGTTTACATCTTTTATTTTTTTATTCCACAGCGGAAACAAGCTATACACTCTAACTACCTTTTAAGGGTTTTGAGGTTGCAGACACTGATGGATGGGTTGGTTTGATGTTGATAGACTAATTGACTGGTGCAGCCAATTGATAAAATACTGATAAAACATTGCAAAAATCAGTATTTTTGTCTTGCGACGCAGTCAAATATCTAAACATTATTGAGAAGCAGCATAGTGTAAGATGAGAAGATAAAGAGACAATCACCTTAAGTATTGAACCAACCTGAAATACAGCTGATTTCAGCTCAAGAAGGACAATTAATGATACGATTTTTGTCAGTTTTATTGTTTGATTGTAGAAACGGAAGCTTGGAAAATTGTTTGAAGATTTCATTCTTTTCCCTTTCCTAGAAAGAGCTGCCCAGTGCCCAAGGGTATTAATAAAATGGATGGCAAGACTTGATTTTGACTCACTTGATGTAACCTTGTGGACTGTTCCGTGTGTCTGTAGGTCCATGAGACAGTAGGATGTCCCATGTGACATTACGTTTTAAAATAGTCTCATGATCATTTTGTGCAGCTCACACTGATTCATACAGTGAACTACTAACTTACCCAGCACTTTCCACTGTTTCCATTGTTAGTCAATGGATGATTCATGTCCAGATCTCGTCGTCCATGTGATGTGGCGTTGTCTCCGGTGCCGTTACCTTTCATAGGTCAGCATGACTGGACACAGCTGTGATATGATGTTGTTTCTGATTTCAGATGCAGCAGCAGGAACTCGCCCAAATGAGACAACGAGACGCCAATCTGACGGCACTCGCCGCCATCGGCCCTCGGAAAAAACGCAAGGTGGACTCACCGGGAGCTACGACCACAGGCATCGAGGTACGAACATCTCAAAATGAGTGTGTTCAATGGCAGTCTGAGATATGAATCGAAATTGTATTATTCAGTTAGCACTGATTCTCCCAAATACTGTATATTAAGGCTGATCGATTTTCACAATATATTCAGGATTTTGCTGTCAATTTAAATTAAACAACATTGTAACAGTGATTCTAACAAACTTTTATTTGACTTTGTGTCATTAGACTAGTTTTTTAATTTATCTTTTCTTGCTTTGTGAGAGAATCAGTAAGTTTGATTCATTTGAGTGAGTCAATTCCAAACTCTTGAATGATTCACAGTTTGTTTTCCAGAAACAGTGTGGAAAACATGCCTTGATTATTTTTAACTAGATTTTTACAGTATATTAATTCTCACATTAATCATTTTGAATGCACTTGGCTATAATGGCTTGGTTGAAATTATCTATGATTGAGCAAGAAAACCTACATTTTCAGCTATTTCAAAGCAAATGCATAAATATCAAGATATATTGAATAGTGTCAGAAACCTTAAAATAAATCAAGATATATTTTTAGCTGCATCGACCAACCTTAAGAGATATTATGCTGATTATGGTGCAGTTTATCTTTCCTTGTTTTGTGAGAGAATCAGAAAGTTTGATTCATTTGAGTGAATCATTGAAACTGTAATTTTCTTTGAATTCAGAACTCTTCAGCGATTCGTTTTCCTCAGCAAACAGTTCATTATCAGTGTGGAAAACATGCTTTGATTATTTTTACAGTATTTCCTCTGATTGAACAAAAACAAAAATCTTCAGAGCAAACATAAATATCAAGAATATTGAATATTGCCAAAAAGCTTTAAAAAAATCAAGATTTCAACCAGCCTCAATGAACATTAGGGCTGGTTGATGTATCAGACATTTTCAATATATTCAGGATTTTGCAGTCAATATATAAGTAATTGATTATACAATGATTCTAATGTTCTTTTATTGGACTTTTTAAAGGCCGTTATTAGACTAGTTTCGTAATTTATCTTGCTTTGTAATTTGTGAGAGATTCTGTAAGTTTGATTCATTTGAGTGAATTGAGTTGATTCAAAACTCTTCAATGATTCGTTTGTCTCCTTTTAAGTATTTTAAATCTTCAAAATGAATATTTTTGAATCTAGTTGGTAATAATGGCTTGAATGAAATTGTTATTGTTAAAAAAATCTAAATTTTCAGCTAGTTCAAAGCAAATGCATAAATATCAATATAGTGTCAGAAACACTTTTTCCTCAGTATTTTTGTCTTTTTTTCCCAGTACAAATATCTAAACATTCTTGAATCACTTAATTTTGATACATTTTTCAGCAAACAAGACTTCATTTAAGTAATTTTGCTTCTCAAGTAAATGTATCTTGTTTTTAAAATGTTTAGATATTTGTACTGTAAAACAAGACAATTTTTTTGCAATTATTTTTTAGCTGTATCAACCAGCCTTTAATGATTGATCTTGATGCAGTGTTTGTTATTTTATGTCGTACTCTCGGCTATCGCTACAGGGTTTGATGTTGACTTGTTGCATTGTGGGCGAGCATTGGTCTTTTTCCTGAGGAAAAATAAACCGCAGAGCATTTTCCCTGCAACATTTGTCCAGTTTCCCCGAGCATTAAACGGGACTCACTGCACGTCTGTCCTCCGTGAGCGTCTAACGCTGTTGTTTAGATGCTGATCTCAGTGCCGCTCCACATATGGCTACCAGCTCTGCTCTGCATTACGCAGGATTACGCCGTGCGCACTGGAGACATGCAGAAACGCCACTATTATATTTCCTCGACATGGTGTTGTACATGAAGTCATTGGGTTTAGCTGCATCTGGTGAATGTTTAGCTTTGCTCTTGCCGTCAGAGGGCCTGTTCATATTCCCTCAAGGATTTTGACTAATGTTTGAATACGATAAACCGGGGAAAAAAACACTTTGTGAATGTCATCTTCTCATTGGTGTATGTGTGTGTGTGTGTGTTTGCTAAGGACAGAAGATCCAGCAGTGCAACACAACCTCAGTGAAAGCAGGGCTAACTAAATAAATGCGTTACTTCTGCTCCGTGAACACCATCCTGACCTCTTTCACTTTACTGTAACCGCTCTAACGTCAAGAAGAACCATGAAATGCTGTATTCACCCTCCTTTTGGTGTTTTACCGCATTTTAAAGTTGCCTTAATTTCGCTCTTTTGAACAGAAAAAGACTGTTTAATGTCAAATTAAAAACAGGTCTCTGCAAAGTGATCAAATAATTACTCATATGAAACCCAGAATAATTGATTTAGTAAGTGCAAACCTTTTTGTTTTTAATGTGGCACATCTAAATCATCGCTGGTGCAGAAAAATCACTACAAATCTGTATTTTTGTCTTGTGTTCTAGTAAAAATTTATCAGGATATACTTTAAAATATACTGTAAATTCATGATATATTTGTGCACACTATCGTTCAAAAGTTGGGGTTGATATGATTTTTTAATGCTTTTGAAAGAGGAAGTCTCTTCTGTATTTCCAAGGCTGTATTTATTTGATCAAAAATACAGTAAAAATAGTGAAATATTATTACAATTTAATGTAACTTTTTTCTGTATGAATATATTGTAAATTGTAATTTATATCATGTGATCAAAGCTGAATTTTCAGCATCATTACGCCAGTCTTCAGTGTCACATGATCCTTCAGAAATCATTCTGATATGATGATTTGATGCTCAAGAAACATTTCTGATTATTATCAATGTTGAAAACAGTTGTGCTGCTTCAGATTTTTCTGCAAACCATCATAAATTTTATTTTTCAGGATACTTGATGAATAGAAATTTCAAAAGAACAGAACATAAATGTCTTTACTGTCACTTTTAATCAATTTAATGCATCTTTTGAACAGTAGTTTCTAGTCGTAGCTAAAGGGCTTTATGAATATAATAATTATTCAGTGCTTTTGGTAATGGTCTTAGCTGTTTAGTGTGTTTCTGTGTTTAATTGTAGGGTGTTTTTCCGCAGTAATCTGACCACCTCTCATGATCACGAAAGAAGAGAACAGAAAAGCAGGATAGATGGAGGGAAGAATTTTAACTTATTTTCACTTTATTTTCACCTCCCCTCATTTCTTCATTTCGGCTGGGGCTGTGTGCCGCCCTGGGGCATTTTCTCTGCTTTCTCCAGAGCAAAGTGAATGTGACTTTTCTAAGGGGGTCACGGAGTGGCTGCGGGCTACGGCAGCGCCGCCGTATTCCGGCCTTCTCCGAGTTTCACTCTGGGGCTCGGCAGAGATTTCATCTGCGCGTGAATGTGCCGTGGGGCACGAGCTCAGGGTGAGCTGCACCGCTTCACTCGGGGTCCTCTGATTGTCGCAGTATCCGGACTCTGTTCTGCAGCGTTAATCCCAAACAAAAGCCTCTCAGTGTCTGGAAACACCCACCAAAACTGAGAGGGAGCAATGAGAGAGATGCGGTTTAAGGCAGGGTTATTAGAGTTACTAAAGCTAAAACCATAAAAAAACATTAAAATAAACTTTAACTTAAATAAACTAAAATATTATTAAAAAAATAATAAAAATTATTAAAAACTATATATACATATGTATATATATATTTAAATGTTTTTTAATATTTTAATATTTTTTTAAATATGGCACGCACTCAAGAATTGCATGCGCAAATGCGCCGGCGCGCGCTGCATAATTACTTTATTATAGCTTAAATAAAGCGCAAAAGAAACTATGAGCAATGAACGTCGTTGTTCTGTTGTAAGTTAAGTCATGAAATTACCAAACATGCGATTAAAGCTGCCTCAAAACTGCATGCATGTATTTGTTGACATGGTTTTAAAGCTATTGTTATCCAATTTGTTGGCCTTAAAACGTCTTAAAATGCACATATGTACACCAGGGAAATCTACATTTTCTCGGAGGAGCATGCCTCCGTACCCCCCTAACAAACAACATTTTCTGACCTCGGTAATTATGAAACCCTGCGTACGGCCCTGCTTATATCTAATGAAATCTGAGGTAAACGTGCATTTCTCCAAATGTGCGCACTTTTGGACTAAAAGTTTGTATGTGTAGCTATGCACTGTGATCAAATGGGACCAAACGAGATTGAATGTAGAGGGTTGTGTCTCGTTATTCTATTAATAACTACCGATTGATTTTGCTTTCTATCAGAAATGAAGAATTATTAGTGTCATTTTCAAAAAAAAACTTTTCAAAACACCCCCCCCCCACCCCCAGTTTTTTCACAAATCGCAATATTGATATATAGATATAGATATATAGATAAAAACTAATAAAAATTACAGGCGAGACCCCATTTGTCAGACTGTTCTGATGTAACATCTTCATTCCCTCCTTCAGGGAACGATGGTTGCATACATAACTGAGAAGTTTTCATTTATGTTTTAAGTTTATCTCAGATGTTTGTCCTACAATTCTTAAAAAACACACAAATGAGTCAATGGTTGTCATATAGTAGGCCTAAGAGTATAAAGTGCATTTGTTCTTGAGAAAATTTGATAAGAAATGTTTGAGATTTTTTACTTTTGATTAGACTTTGACAAATCTGAGCACATTGTTGAGATTATGGGGTCTTTTATGATAGTTTGATGATAATTTAATGATACTTTAGTGCTTTTTGAAGTATGACAGCTCCTCGTCACTGTATGTTCGCTGTAATATTCTTCATAACTTCTCCTTTTATGTTTCACAGAAGAAATGATGAGATCGACATGAGGATTTCTTCACTTTTGGGTGAACTACTCCTTTACAGAGATCTCATTTGTGATGTTTCTGTCCTGTGGGTTACCCTGAAACACCCCGTCAGAGCGTGTGTGTGACTGAAATCAGGTAGTGCTGGTGGCAGGGCGGCTGTGGGTGTTTCTTTCTCCTCCTTCACCCCTCCTCTCCTCTCGTCTGGCCAGGCTGCAGATGGCCGTGGGGCTGAACCTGATAGCCCGTGTTGAGCGTAAAGTCTGTCTTCATCCTGAGCCGGAGAGAGCAAACAAAGAGGCCTTACAGCGCTCCGAGGGATAGATTAGAGAGAGGGAGACAGGGGCCCCTAACTGGCCCTCGCTTGGGGTCATTGTTCAGGCAGGAGCCACAGTAACAAACTCTTTCCTTTCGCTCTCAGCGCACACACAAGCTTTTGAAGTTCAGCACAAAGATGCTGTGTGGGACGTAACAAGAAAAAGAACGTGTAAATGAGTTAGAGTGAGTGAGTGATTGAGTATGTGCCGTTAAATTCACAGGTGCAGGAAATGAGCCACCAAAAATATGATGTAATTTCCTTGACGATATGTAACAGTTCAACATGTGTTTTACTTTGACCTGCTTTGTAACTCCAAAATGGATCCGTGAAAGGTTATGGAGTTGATTACAGTAAAATGTGTGTTAGTGTTCACACTGTTATATCACACAAGCTTTCAGACTCACTGCATCACTAGTTGTCAGGAGGGATTTCTGAATGTTATTCAGTAGATGACAGTAAACCAATATTGCAACTAGTTTTTATATTTTCTAAAGAAAATGTAAGTATTGCTTACGGTGCAAAACTCACTGTCATTATGCTGTTTGGGTCGTTGCCAGGGCTTTCCTAGGGAATTCTAGGTGTTTCTAGGGTATTCTGGGTGGATGCTATGGTGTTGCTAGCTGTTTTTGTGGTTGCCAGGGTGTTTCAAGGGTATTCTGTGTGGTTACTAGAGTGTTGCTTAGTGTTTGCATAGTTGCCAGGGTGTTTCTAGGGTTTTCTGGATGGTAGCTAGGGCATTGTTAGGGTATTATGGGTGGTTACTAGGGTGTTGCTAGGTGTATGCATAGTTGCCATACTAGGGTGTTGCTAGTTGTATGCTGGGGGTAGTTACTAGTGTTGCTAGGTTATGCATAGTTGCCATTCTAGGGTTTCTGGTGGTTTACTATAGGGTATGCATAGTTGCCAGGGTGTTTCTAGGTATTCTGGGTGGTTACTAGTGTGTTGCTAGGTGTATGCATAGTTGCCAGGGTGTTTCTAGGGTATTCTGGGTGGTTACTAGTGTGTTGCTAGTGTGCTGTGTTCTATTCCTAGTGTGTTGCTAGGTGTATGCATAGTTGCCAGGTGTTTCTAGTTACTAGTGTGTTCTGGTGTGTTTCTAGTTACTTGTGCTAAGTGTATGCATAGTTGCCAGGGTGTTTCTAGTATATGTTGGTTATTAGGGCATTTCTAGGTGTTTAGGCTGTTGACGGGGTGTTGCTTGGTGTTTGCATAGTTGCCAGGGTTTTTCTAGGGTTTTCTGGGTGGTTACTAGGGCATTTCTGTTTTAAGGTATTCTAGGTGGTTACTAGGGCATTTCTGGGTGTTTAGGTGGTTGCCAGGGTGTTTCTAGGGTATTCTGGGTGGTTACTAGTGTGTTGCTAGGTGTATGCATAGTTGCCAGGGTGTTTCTAGGGTATTCTGGGTGGTTACTAGTGTGTTGCTAGGTGTATGCATAGTTGCCAGGGTGTTTCTAGGTATTCTGGGTGGTTATTAGGGTGTTGCTAGTTGTATGCATACATAGTTGCCAGTGTGTTTCTATGGTATTCTGGTGGTTTCTTGGGTGTTGCTAGGTGTTTCTAGGGTGTTTGGATGGTTGTCAAGTGGTTGTCCAGCAGGTGAAAATGGTGCATCTGATCACTTAGGAAAGTAACAGCACAACAAATGATTTGAGGGAAGCATTCATTCATTCATGAAGCACCAGCATTGCAGATCAACACACATATACAGCAAATTTTATAGTTATTTTTGACTAATTAGTGATTTTAAACCGAAAACTCTCCATATGAGTAATAGTAATAATGATGCTTGACGTGGCAAACACACTAATTATTGCTGTGTAGTGAAATTAATCGCAGTGGAGGCATACAGGAAAAGAACAAAACAGGGAAGTCACCTTTTTCATTGAAATGTGTCACCTTTTTCTTTTAGGGTTGTAGATCAGAAAAAGGTAGAAGTAGGGAAAGACTGAGAGCAAGAGAGAGAGAAACAGAGGGGAAAAGCACAAGGAAAACTGATGCCCTTTCCTCCAGCTAAATTAACAGGAATCACGTGGAAAACAATCCGAGCCGGGAATGAAAGGGGGGTGGAACCATTAAAATGCGCCCCGGGCGATGGACTGCGCCCAGTATCACTAAAAATGCTCTCACTACAGATGTGCAGGCAGGCTTACAGGCAAACTCTGCTCTTGTTCTATAGCTACAATTAAAATCAACCTCCCTGCCAAAAAATTGGATGGTAGAAAGAGAGAAAAGCAGACATGAACATCAAAGACAGATTGAAATGTGTAGTCAGTAATAAGAATGGTCTCCAAGCCCCGCGGTTCTCCACGGTCCTCTTGTTAATGAGAATTTTTGACCTCTGGTTTGTAAGTTAAACTTGTAATCTTGGTTAATGAAGTAAATCAATCCCAACTTGGAGTGAGCAGCCTTTCCTTCCATCCAGCCTTTCTGTATCCTCGCTTGTCTTTTTCTTCTCCTCCCATCTTTCCCAGCCTGAGTAAACGCGGGCAGATCTTTCAGCCAGACAAACAGGAAGGCCACGGGTGTGTGTATATGTATATGTGTGTGTGTGTGTGTGTGTGTGTGTGTATGTGTGTGTTCTTTGACGTTGCTTGGTGAGCCGTTTCATTTTGTAGCCTGGCTAAAAGGCTGATGGAGGGACACGGTCACAGGAACCACAGTCTGTGTTTGACCCCTGTGTTTATTCAGTACACTGTGCTTTTACTGAGCTCTTTTTACATTTTATATATATATAGTAGATACTACTGTAGCTCAAATTGCTCAAGAAGTTAATGCTGGTTCTGATAGAAAGGTGTCAGAATGCACAGTGCATCAGTTTGTTGTGTATGGAGCCGCAGACCAGTCAGGGTGCCCATGCTGACCCCTGTCCACCGCTGAAAGAGCCAACAGTGGACACGTGAGCATCAGAACTGGACCACGGAGCAATGGAAGAAGGCCAGGTCTGATGAATCACGTTTTCTTTTACATCACGTGCGTCGCTTACCTGGGGAACACATGGCACCAGGATGCACTATGGGAAGAAGGCGAGCCGGCGGAGGCAGTGTGATGCTTTGGGCAATGTTCTGCTAGGAAACCTTGGGTCCTGCCATCCATGTGGATGTTACTTTGACATGTACCACCTACCTAAGCATTGTTGCAGACCATGTACACTAGTTGTCAGGAGGATTTTTGAAAGTTATTCAGTAGATGAGTAAAATTAATATTGCAACTAGTTTGTATATTTTCTAAAGAAAATGTAAATGTTGCTTACGATGCAAAACTCACTGTCATTATGATGTTTGGGTTGTTGCCAGGGCTTTCCTAGGGAATTCTAGATGTTTTCTAGGGTGTTTGGCAGGGTGTTTCTAGGGTATTTTGGGTGGATACCAGGGTGTTGCTAGCTGTTTTGGTTGTTGCCAAGGTGTTTCTAGGGCATTCTGGTTGGTCACTAGGGTGTTGTTAGGTGTTTGGGTTGTTTCTAGGGTTTTCTGGGTGGTCGCTAGGGCGTTGTTAGGTGTTTAGGTGGTTGCCAGGGTGTTTCTATGGTATTCTGGGTGGTTACTAGGGTGTTGCTAGTTGTTTTGGTGGTTGCCAAGGTGTTTCTAGGGTGGTCGCTAGGGTGTTGCTAGGTGTTTGGATTGTTGCCAGGGTGTTTCTAGGGTAGTCTGATAGATGTTTGGGGGATTGCCAGAGTATTTCTAGGGTATTCTGGGTGGTTGCTAGGGCATTTGTAGGTGTTTAGGTGGTTGCCAGGGTGTTGCTTGGTGTTTGTGTAGTTGCCAGGGTGTTTCTAGGGTTTTCTGGGTGGTCGCTAGGGCGCTGTTAGGTGTTTATGTGGTTGCCAGGGTGTTTCTATGGTATTCTGGGTGGTTACTAGGGTGTTGTACTTTGACACGTACCACCTACCTAAGCATTGTTGCAGACCACGTACACTAGTTGTCAGGAGGGATTTTTGAAAGTTATTCAGTAGATGAGAGTAAAATTAATATTGCAACTAGTTTTTATATTTTCTAAAGAAAATGTAAGTGTTGCTTACGATGCAAAACTCACTGTCATTATGATGTTTGGGTTGTTGCCAGGGCTTTCCTAGGGAATTCTAGATGTTTTCTAGGGTGTTTGGCAGGGTGTTTCTAGGGTATTTTGGGTGGATGCTAGGGTGTTGCTAGCTGTTTTGGTGGTTGCCAAGGTGTTTCTAGGGTGGTCACTAGGGTGTTGTTAGGTGTTTGGGTTGTTGCCAGGGTGTTTCTAGGGTAGTCTGATAGATGTTTGGGGGATTGCCAGAGTATTTCTAGGGTATTCTGGGTGGTTGCTAGGGCATTTGTAGGTGTTTAGGTGGTTGCCAGGGTGTTGCTTGGTGTTTGCATAGTTGCCAGGGTGTTTCTAGGGTTTTCTGGGTGGTCGCTAGGGCGTTGTTAGGTGTTTAGGTGGTTGCCAGGGTGTTTCTAGGGTATTTTGGGTGGATGCTAGGGTGTTGCTAGCTGTTTTGGTGGTTGCCAAGGTGGTTCTAGGGTATCCTGGGTGGTTACTATGGTGTTGTACTTTGACACGTACCACCTACCTAAGCATTGTTGCAGACCATGTACACCCTTTCATGGAAACGGTATTCCCTGGTGGCTGTGGCCTCTTTCAGCAGGATAATGCTCCTGCCACAAAGCAAAAATGGTTCAGGAATGGTTTGAGGAGCACAACAACAAGTTTGAGGTGTTGAATGGCCTCCAAATTCCCCAGATCTCAATCCAATCGAGCATCTGTGGGATGTGCTGAACAAACAAGTCCGATCCATGGAGGCTCCACCTCGCAACTTACAGGACTTAAAGGATCTGCTGCTAACATCTTGGTGTCAGATACCACAGCACACCTTCATATGCATACGCATATTATTGTTATTTTTATTTATATAAATGATTGAAGCATGTACAATTCTGTATTGGAGCTCAGTAAACACTACGAACAATTAAAACAATTATACACACACACACACTTACATATTGGAATATTACTGTAAAAAGCAGACAGACGTAAGAACATGTGAGTATGTCATTTGCAATCTCGTTTTTAGAGAAAGTGAACAAATGCATAACTTCCTTCTAAATTAAAACCAGACAAATCCATACTGAAATATGTCACGGCTGAACCCACCTCATGATTCATGTTTGACATGTTTGTTTGCATCTGTCTGCAAATGTTTATGAGGTTTTTGCAAACAACAGTACAATTACCATTTCACGCACAGCGACGACAGATAATGCTTGTGGATTTTTAACTTGATGGTGATTTCAGTAACCACAAGAAGATGGGAATATACACAGAGTGTGTTGGCACGTGTGCAGTTCAGATCTGTTTGAGGCTTCGTGCTGGTCAGTGATCTGAGACTCGATAAAGTAACGTCTGTGCGTTGGTTTTCCACACACTGACCTGCGTCGACACGCACTCCTGTCAGAGATAACTTCCTTACATGACTCATTTCATTCGGATGTGTTTTTCTTTATTGTTTTTTAGTGCATGAGTTTGTTCCTGCCAGCTGCACCACACCCACCCGATCCATGTGAATCCAACAGCCGTAAACCAACAGTCAGCATTAAATAAACAATATTCAGGAATAATCATACGAAATAAAAACCATCGGCGCCCATTTATTCACTGATGCTTTTGTCACGTGTTTCCCGAACTCTCCGTCCGAGTCATATATTCCACCGTCTGTGTACATGTTTTCATTCATGTTCACAGAGCAGTAGATTTCCTCTCCGTTTCTGTTTCTTGGCTGCATTGGTTTGAAGGTTCAGCTCTGTTAAAAACACCTCACATCCGTGTAAAACGCCCTCAGTGGTTTCCGTGCGGCCCAAGAGGGTTCGCTGAGGAAGAGAGAAGTTGAAGGCGCTATACATCACAGAGGAAAAGGCTGTTTAGTGCCACAGTTTTCCCTATGGTCCTGTAGAGCTGGCCTACGGAAGGGTCTGGACAATAGCGCTCTGTATCCCGCCTGGAGGGTCGCCAGTTTGGATGGGTCAGCTACATCATGCTTAATAATATATTGGTGTTTTGTATAGTATGTCAAGATGAAAAACCATGCAATAGGAAGGATAAGAGACTATGTTAATTTTGGCACGTATGAAAAAATCTCTTGTTGAGTCTTTTTGGTAACATAAGATGGAATATAAATTAAAATGTAATTCTAAGGCACTCTCTCTCTCTCTCTCTCTCTCTCTCTCTATATATATATATATATATATAACCACAAATCTGTACTAATATTCAAGCCTGCAAACTCTGGGATTCTCCATATTGCTTCTAGTGAAACTTTGCACTAAAAAAATGGTTAAATATACAGTTTTGACAACAAAGTTGAGCCTGAGGGGAGGTACAGATACTCATCTTAAAGAAATTAATTACCTCCCTTGTTAATCTAGATATAATTAAGTTTGTGAAGAATGAATTTCACTGCAGTTTTGCCATGGAGACGCTTTGGCAACCAGAGCCAAATCTGGAAGCTGCTGGTCAGGGATGATGGGATATCCTGCTGATACATTCCCACTGCCCGACCCACGCTTGTCTGGGAATACATCATCTTTCCAGCTATGAATCAGAGATTAGTATTAATGCAATGTGGGTGCAAATGAAACCTGTCACGAACATGTCCGGGACACATTTCACCCCAAAATCCAAAGAAAAAAAATGTCATACCTGAAGTTTATTGGCTATTTTTTATTTATTTATTTATTTTTTAAAGGCACAAAAAGCTCTTTCAATAGGAAATACACTTTTCAAAAGTTTTGTGTTAAGATTTTTATGTTTTTGAAAGACGTCTCTTATGCACCAAGGCTGCATGTATTTGATCAAAATACAGTAAAAATAGTGAAATATTATTAGAATATAAAATAGCTGTTTTCTATGTGAATATATAGTAAACTGTAATTTATATCAGTGATCAAAGCTGAATTTTCAGCATCATTACTCCAGTCTTCAGTGTCACATGATCCTTCAGAAATCATTCTAATATGATGCTTTGATGCTCAAGAAACATTTCTGATTATTATCAATGTTGAAAACAGTTGTGCTGCTTTAGATTTTTGTGTAAAATCTTAGAAATCTTTTATATTATACATTATAAATGTCTTTGCTGTCACTTTTGATCGATTTAATGCACCTTTACTGAATAAAAGTATACATTTCTTAAAAATAAAATAAAATCATAGCGAACCTAAACTTTCGAATAATAGTGTATATCAACACAGGAAAGAAAACTAAAAAAATTCCATTTGCAATTAATAATTTTTCATTGTGACATATGATTTAAATGGTAAAGTATTCATACATCATGATAGTATTTGTTGTACTTCCTTTAATTTATAATGAATATGATTGAAACAATTTCAATAAATAAAGTAAAAAAAAAAACATATTACAGTAGCGAATCACCATTGAGTATAATAAGAATTACATCCATATGCATTACATTATTCATGCATATGGACGTATTTAATTGACATAATCCATCTTAATAGTCCTCATATTTGCTTTATTTTCTTAAGGTCTTAATGTCTTTTATTTTGTTGTGAAATTTTAACCCTGATATGTTTTCGTGAGATTCCCATGAACACCAGCGCTGTGCGTCTGTTTCAGTCGTTTGTGTTTAACGCTGGTTGTTTGTACGCTGCACTAGAGGCCATTGAGTCTTTTGGAGCGAATATGACTGGAATCTGAATCCATTCGGGTGTAATTCACCCCAGGATCTACTTCCCATCATCCTTCGGAAATGTATTTAGAGTCGGCGCTCTCTCGAGTCTGTGAAATTAGCCGCGGTCTCGTTGAGCTCTGCTACATTGTGACATTACTGCAAAACACTTTTGTGTTGCCATCTATTAAGGAATGTTGTTTCTTTTTGATTTTATTATTTGTGTCAGCTACGTTCTGCTGGTGGAAAGGTTGATGCCTGGGGACACGAGCAAGTGAAAATGCTGGAATGATCTTTCATTAAAGGCTGCCAGTGGAAGAGGAAATCTGAGATGGAAAGAGACGTTAAAATGTATGGCGTCCACATAAACACACCAAACTGCGTCTTCATGTGCTGATTTGATTCACGTAGACTTCAAAGACACATGTAGCACAAACCCTGGACAGTATTTTGAGAGCCAAAGTTGAATTGATTTTTATAATCAAACTGTTTTCAAATGACTTGCTGCTGGGGAAATGAGTTACAGTAACCAAATTCAGCTGCGAGTTTCACCTTTACACCTTTCTCCGGCAAATCATCATCACTTATTTATTTTTGGCTAGAACTCAGAGCGGACGTAACGATTCTGGAAGTGACTTTTAATTTGACAGGCCTTCGGTCGCTGCATTAGGGGAAGGCTTGATTAAAAAGAGGAGCACCATATTGTTTGCAGATGGAGGCGCTTCAGGAGGAGTTGTAATTGAATTTCTGCATGGAGATGGCAGGCCAAACTCAGCACCTGTCTGGCACCTACGACCGGACGCGGCACGCTAGCGCTTCAGTGCCATTGGAAAAGACATTCAGAAATTCTGCTTTGGAATTCTTCTGAAACATTCTCTTTGAATGGAATGAAAGGTTGATATGACATGATAGTTGTATCCCAAATGATGCACTGTACACTTATACACTATGTACTTATCCATGTTGAGGGCATAAAGAGTCCAACATTTCCACACTTCATTTTCTCGGTTAATTAAGTGCATCATCCGGGGTATTTAAAGTGCACTTTTTCTTTTTAGAATTGTCATTGTGAACACACTACTCACACTATTTATACTACAAAACGGCATCAGTCCATATGCACGGTCACTTCCTTCCTGGTTTTCATTAAACCAGCTTGGGCATTTCTGGTCATTCTGTACTCGCTGTACATCAATTCAAAACCATCAATTATTGACATTTTAATGTTGCATTTATATTAATGCAGTTATCACACTTGCCTAATTTGCCAATAAACCAGTTTTATTAATTGCAATAAAGACGAAACTAATGGGAACGTTCGGTGTCTGTAATTAGACGCACATGCAACATTTTTCCAGCACTTCAAATGTTATTTTTAATGTGATGAGCAAAAACATTATTTGTTCATCCTTCTGAGATTGCCCCCATTTGTAAAACCAAACATTTCAACATGTAGGAAATCCAACATTTGATAGAAAACACTTATTTAATAAAAATTAAAAAGACATTCATTACCATTATAACCATCCGATGGCGGCAGAGGAGCATTTATTTGCACATATAATAGCCATTTCCTGTAATAGTTTTTCACTTAGTTTTGCTTTTGAATAAATATTAAACATTATAAAATCACTAGATTTAAAAATACATTTAATCAAGGTGAAGTATGAAGTATTCACAAAATCTCATGGAAAACAAAAACTTTTCTTGGGAATGAATTTCACAGAAAGCAAGCGTCGCGCTCTCCCTTTATAATCAGAAGCTGTCAGTTTGTGAAAACTCACATTTTAGTCAATTAATCTAACTAAAGTGTGCAATAAATCTTTAAGTTACAGTGTATTTATGATTTTTTTTCACACGAAAGTGTGAAAACTGGTGGTTGAATTGAATTTTGCTGAGGAGGAACACTAAGACATGTCTTTTTTATGTCATCTTATGTTTGAATAAGTAAATTAATGCTAGACCTGAATATTAAAGTGACTATATTGTGATTATAAACTAAGTATTACACTATTGATGCTATTAAAGCTACCTCAAGATATTGAAGATACTGACACACCAACAAGTGACATTTCACCGGAAGTTTTCCCACTGGATTATATTACTGCAGAAGTTCTTAAGAACGTTCCATGCATACGGTCAATTGGGAATCACCTGCTGTCTTTTGACAATTGCTCATGTTGCACAACCTTATCAGCTGTAATACGGCTCAAATATGCATTTGAAAGCAATATTGAATCATAAATATGCGTGTGGTTACTTAGTCTGGTTTTTCAGTACAAATATCATTCTTAAATCAAGATGCATTTACTTAGGAAGTAAAATGACTTGTTAACTGAAAAAAAAATATCAAAAATGAACAAGTGAGGTCAGAAAAACTCAGATTGTTATCTTGTTTTAAGCAAAAACTCACTTTATTTTAATACATTTTTTTTTCAGAAAAGACTTAATATCTTACGCAGTTTAGCTTCTCAAGTAAACGTATCTTTATTTAAGAATGTTTATGTGAATAAGAAGGTCATTTTTTTGCAGTGATAGCTAGTTTGAGTTTCCCTGTGAAATCCTGGCACGGTGTAATTAGGTCAGTCGTTTAGTGGAATAATGAGGGTTAATTGCGCGGCGTCTGATCTGTGCTCTCCGCCACACATGAGCTGGGTTTCCATACCTCCAGTATAAATGTCCATTCATACGCTTCTTTTCCTGTTTAACGCAGCACCAGTGATCCGTGCGGAACGCTGTGCGTGTGATATGTTTTTAATAAAACACACTTGACGTGTCCAGCCGAATTCCCCTCCAAAAGTAGCATCTAAAACAACAAATCCCCAGTAATCTCCTCCAGTGTTCCCGCTTCCGACGAGCATATGGCGTGTAGATTGTGTTTTTGATGCGACGTGCTTATTTTGTTTTGCGTGCGTGTTCGGGTGGAAAAACATGGCGCGGCTAAAATTAGCCGAAGAGAGGGCTGGAGTGAATAAACAAGCCAATCCATTAGCGTGGACGGGTTATTGGCTTATTTCGCCTCTTCTAAGGGCGGCCCATTAAAAGTGGTAATGTGTGCCCGCAGCTCTGCCCGAGGGACTCGGAGGAGGCCAGGGAGGAATATTTCACATGCATCAGGCGCCTGAATTAAATAGACCAATGTTCCCTAAAAAGACTGAAGTACATCTCTTTCTGATGTGCGTCTCGGGCAAAAAAATTCATTGATCTTGGAATGTCCCTTGGCAATTATAAAATATTAAATCCAAGTCACACTTTTTGGCTCAGCTTAATTCCTCCTCTCTCTCTCTCCATCTCTCGCTCGCTCTCCCGCTGTTCATTGCTTCCTCCATTTGATCAGTTTTAAAAAGTTTGCAATGTTTTCTAATGGAAAGAATCCCAGTAGTGCTGCATAAATTGTTCAGTTCAGATCCCGATTAATACGTACTTGAGTGTTTTATCGGTTTTGGCAGCAGATGTCACGAAAGGTTTTGTTTGAGATGCTAAATATTACTGTCGTGAGGCCATTAACCTCACGTCTGCGTCTTCCCGTGTCCTCTGAGACAACGGAGCCGTCCGTGGCTAATTGGCCAAATAATTAAATTTAACCGTGATCTTAATAAAATATATTCAGCCAGCTGTTTGACGGCCACACAGTTCATTAGAGCTGGTGTGTGTTTGTGATTCGGGTAATTAAGATTTAGGATCGATCATTGAATGCATAATGCAGGAGTCAGTAATCCGTGCCTTTCCTCGTATCCGCCTGCTAAGAGCCGTTTACCTCTCGGCCTGCTGAGGGATTTTATTTAGAGAGCCTAATTAACTCTCAGATTTCACAATGTTTTCTTTTTCCTCGCTGCCTTTTTTTTTTTGGCTAAACAATACGTCATTTTGACTCAAGCAATGTGGCGTTTACTAAATTAACTTGGGTTGTGCATTCAAAGGTTTTGTAAATACATTTACAGTGTAATTAATATGCATGTGAACATGTTAAACATGTTTGGCTTGTTCAGGAATGCTGTTGTAAATCTACAAATGAATGAATTCAAATAAGCATGTCAGATTGCTTGTTTTTGTTTCTTTATGTGTGTGTGTGAGACTGAAACCTGCAGATGGTAATTATAAAGCACGCTACGCCATCAAACCAGCATTCAAACGCTCTTATTTTCTGCACCAGGCCAAATCACAGTTGCTCGCGCCGAAGTTCTCCTTTCTACATCTGTCATATTGCTGTCTGAAGAATCCAGACATGTATTTTTTAACAATCCATAAATTATGTATTCTGAGCCGTAATGAACACAGTTGAGTGATGCTCTCTGTGATCTCGCTCTGAAGAGGATCTGATATTTCCCTCGCTGTGGTTTTGGAGCGTCAGACTGTTCATTACGTGTTCAGGTCGCTGTGATGGAGGGACTGCGTGTGTGAATGTGTGTAAATATGCACAGATATTTTGCCTGATACTGTTAAGAAGGTAATTATTTTCATGTAATGGGCAATATTATTAATCTATACTATTTTGTATAGTTAAACTCACTATAAACTTAAAACTATTTAAAGGGGACCTATTATGCCCCTTTTTAACAAGATTTAATATTGTAAGTCCCAGAATGTGTCTGTGAAGTTTCAGCTCAAAATACCCCACAGATCATTTATTATAGCTTGTCAAATTTGCCACTATTTGGGTGTGAGCAAAAACACACGGTTTTTGTGTGTGTCCCTTTAAATGCAAATGAGCTGCTGCTCCCGCCCCCTTTCCAGAAGAGGGCGGAGCTTTAACAGCTCAACAGCAACAAAGCTGGAGAATCTCACGCAGCCAAAATGATGACGGTGTTCAGCCTTACATTGTTCAAACCGGAGTCGACACTGATGGAGAGACTCAGGAAGAAGTTACAACTTTTAGACGTTTCTGAATGGTTAGTGGATAAATTTATGTAGTTGCTGTGGAGTTGATTCAACTCATCCACTAGCATGTGCCGTCATGTTCATCTTTCGTGCAAATCCAGCGTTCGTTTGGCGTAAAATGACGGCATGTCAACAACACTCTACTACAACAACTCTTCCTCTTCTCTAAAGCAGCCCAACATGGCCCCGCCCCCTTTGTTGTGTGTTCTCGGGGGCGGGGTTTATGTAAATGTTGGGGTTAGTGATGTCACAGCTCGTTGTAATCCCTATCGGCCGTTTGTTGTAGTCCTTAAAACGTGATTTCTGTCCAAGAAAATATCTCCCTTTGCATTGAACGTTGAGCATCGTAACGTTGCAGATGTTGTTTATGATCAAACAGCAACATTACACACTAACTAAAGTTAAAAAAAGTGAAATCATAATTCAATATAGATTCGAATTGAAAAATTTGAAATCATTAAAACAATGTAGATTCCTCAGCATTTAAACTGTGTTAGGAAAGTAGTTATACAACAACAACAAAGACACTTCACTTTTAACACACAATGTGAAAATCAGTGTTTTGGCTTTTGGATAACACAATGCATTTCAGTAGTAAGTTATAAATTGTGCAAAATACATCACTTTAAATGCACATAAACAATCTTAAAATGCTTT
This sequence comes from Culter alburnus, assembly GCA_028476615.1. Taxonomy (NCBI): domain Eukaryota; kingdom Metazoa; phylum Chordata; class Actinopteri; order Cypriniformes; family Xenocyprididae; genus Culter; species Culter alburnus. Next base: position 419,117 of record JAOTNS010002110.1, on the reverse strand, counting down.
TATTTCTATGCATAGTGCTCTTAAAGGTTTAAATATTTGCATTAATTTATGCTGTGCCTTTAAGTTTTACCCAATAGCTGGAAACAAGCATCCACAATTAAATATCTGCACTGTAAACCCCAATAAGTTGGGCTAGCTCAAAAAAATTGAGCTACATCAAATTTTTTGAGTTATGATGTTCCCAATTTTAAGTAAGCAGAACTATCAAGTTTTGAGTTTGTAGTACTCATGCATGTTAATTGCTCTTAAATTGGTACTTAAGTACTGAGTTATCTAACTCATACATTTTGATAGCAGTTAATATAAAAGATTGTTAATAAAGTTTTTTTTTTTATAAGAATTTTTTTTTTAAGTTAGATTTTTATTTTTGTTGTTCCTAACTTGAAATATTTGAGCACACTAATTGATACATTTAACTTAAAATGAAAAGAAATGAGTTCAAAACAATGAAACAGTTCAGTTTACTTGAAATATATATCAGTTCTGTGAACTCAAAAGAAAAAGAAAGTTCTAAACACTCATAACAGTTCATTTAACTGAACTAATTTGTTTAATTTAAGTTTATCCTACTCAAAAAAAAAGTATTTTGAGCGTTAGGGTTTACAATGTAGTGCATGAATAAACTATTTGGTAACAATATTTTGCAATCCTAGTAAATAGTCTACATGCCATCTCACACATATGCTCATAATTACACGGCATTGATAGTGTTTGAACACACCTTCATGATTGACATGTCTCTTATGGGTGGTCTGGGCACAAAAAGCTACATTGGCTTGTTTTACTCTGTATATCCGAACCGATTTATTGTTTTTTCTCTCTGGGCAAACAATCACGTTTCATTCCTGCACTTTGTGTTTTATTGCAGCAAAATCTGAGAGTTTAATGTGTCTAAACACTTTTTTTTTTTTCTATTGTATTCACATATTCATGTATTAGTTCTTCTTCAGTGTGTGTGTTTGTGTTGCGAAGCTGTTTGGATATCAGTGGACGCTCTAGGTGTTTTCCCACAATGCTGCCGGGCTTCCCCCGCCCAACATCCCGCCTCAGGTACAGGAAGACTTCAGCACTTCCTCCTGCAAACTTGTGCAATTATCACTGCAAGAGTGTAGATTTAAACCGAGTCAATATGTAGATAAGATTTGCACATACATACAAAGGAAGTTGGATTTGGTGTGTAAAGAGATGCAGGTATGAGGCGTCGCCGCCGGCCTTCTGTGATCTAACTGATGAAACAGGCTTAGTTTTTAGCTTAACAGTGGATTTTGGTGCCAAATTGTTGCTTAACACTGTGAGTTTGATGTGTACATCTACTAATATGATATTGTTTTGAATCATGGTTTTGCAATATAAAAGAATTTAGATGTTCCAGTCCAATGCATGAACTTCCCATGCAAGCCATGAAGACTCTTTCACATGACTCACGCCAGGACTTCAAACGTCACGCATCACTTTGATTTCCACATGCACTGCCACAAAAAGATAAGAAAAAAGATATATTTTAGTTGCATAGATAGGCACTACCATTAAAAAGTTTGGAATAATTATGATTTTTAAAATGTTTTTGAAAGGAGTCTCTTCTGCTCACCAAGGCTGCATTTATTTAATTAAAAATAGAGTAAAAACAGTGAAATATTATTACAATTTAAAATAGCTGTTTTCTATGTCAATATATAGTAAAATGTAATTTATTTCTGTGATCAAAGCTGAATTTTCAGCATCATTACTCCAGTCTTCAGTGTCACATGATCCTTCAGAAATAATACTAAAATGATGATTTGCTGCGTCATATTTTGTGGAAACCATGCAAATTTTTTTTTTTTAAAGATTTTTTGGTGAATAGAAAAGAACGTTTATTTGAAATAGAAATCTTTTTTTTTTATCATTATAAATGTCTTTACTGTCACTTTAGATCAATTTAATGCGTCCTTGCTGAATAAAAGTATTAATTTCTTCTTTTTTTGTTCATTTTAGTTAATTACCCCAAACTTTTGAATGGTAGTGTATCACAGTTTACACAAAAATATGAAGCAGCACAACTGTTTTCAACATTGACAATAATAATACATGTTTCTTGAGCAGCAAATCATCATATTAGAATGATTTCTGAAGGATCATGTGACACTGAAGACTGGAGTAATGATGCTGAAAATTCAGCTTTGATCACAGAAATAAATTACATTCTACTATATATTCACATAGAAAACAGCTATTTTAAATTGGAAAAATATTTCAAATTTTTACTGTATTTCGATCAAATAAATGCAGCCTTGGTGAACATAAGAAAAAAAAATCACAATTGTTCCAAACTTTTGACCACACGTGTTTAAAATGTGTCTTTTTGTGACTAAATGGGGTTAATTTCCATTCAGTCATTCTGCTAAATGAATAAATGTTTGGTGTGCAGCAAACAGGCTCACTTTAACACTTTAAGCATTGCATTACAACGTTTGACCTGCATGCAACACGGCACCGGCGGCTGTAGCGTGAAGCTTCGCTCTATAGAGTTGCAATGCATTGGGAAACACTGATGCGAGTCGTATGAAAGGGCCTTAAGAGTCTTTGTTCTTTTCTGGGACACAATCATATTAAACATTACTTTTATTGCATCAACAAAACTTTGAGAAGTTGACGACCTGAAGAATCCAGACTTCTGTCCCAGTAGGTACACAAACGTCGAACGTCTTCCACACCTCGTGGAGGGAGGGCAAACGGTTTGGCTCTTCTGAAGCTTTTTAAAATGTTCATGAGCTCTCCGTGGTGTGTGTGCATACTTTATTCATTTGGAGTGAGATGTTTTGAGTCTTTCCCGAGCTTTAGGAGACACATCTGACAGCTCCGGGTGGATCGTTGTCTCTTGATGTAGAGGCCTCGGTCGCCACATCAGCGTTAAAAGAAAGTTTTGATTCTCCGCGAACAGGCTCTGGGTCCCCCGCGTTCACCTTCAAAAATAACTCTTCCGTGCAGCGCTTTTCCGTAACGACCCTATTAGAGAATGTTTTCCTTCTGTCAGGTCACCCTTGTTGCAGGTTCTTAGGTTAAAATGTTTTTCTGCCAAGTGTTGTAGTTCAGTTTCACAAAGACATCAAAAAGTGTTTGGAAGTGGCGTTTGGGAACCTCCTGCAACGCGTCGCTCTTTTAACTCGCCACAAAGGCTTTCGTTGTTATCTTTAGCTCCTCCTTCAATTTGGCAGGCGAAGATTAAATTTTAAAACAGCCGTAGAAATGACTCCCCACCACGGCGTTTAAAATGTGAGGACGGCAAAACCAACAAGGCCTCATTAGTGGGATCTTCAGAGGACCATCGTTTAGACTTGATACTCATTATTTCGAACTCTAATTGGGTTCGTTTTATATGTGAAACGCTTTCAATTTTTAATGTGCCACTTTTTAAAGTTCCACAACTGCCAAAGATGCTCGTTGAAACGAATCGGCTGAAGTCTTGTTTTAATGGGCTGTGAGTTTTTCTACGTTGAGTCAGAGGAGTTGCCATGATTGGCTCACATGTGTTTGGGTCGTGTTCCCCTGTTTATCTTCACGCAACTCCGTCGGCCGAGCGGTTCTCTGCTCAAAAGAGTTTGTTTCTAGACAACTGCTCTGTTTATAGGAATAAATAGTCGTCGTGCATCGCATTACAGCCGGTTCTGAGAGGAACTTTCTGATCTCCCCCCGAACGAACTTCCAGTTAATTATAGTTCCTGCTCAATTTCACTGTGTTCCCCTGAAAACTTGTGTTTTCTAGAAAAATAATGACTGCTAATTAGCCCTTTTGTTCAGCGTCGTCTAGCTAGTTTGTTGCTCTCAGGCTCTGAAAACCAAGGGACAGGGAAGTTTCCCAGCATGGAAAGTTTGTTTGCCAGGGAAGTTTCCGGGCGTTTAGCTCGATGACCCCTTCGGAGATGTGCTTCGGGAAACGCTTTCATCTCGAGCCGTAACCTGTGGACGCTCCGACTTAAGGCGATCGCAATTGCAGCTTTGTCTACTAATTAGAAAATTCCTGACCTCCAGCGAGATGTTTTAATTATGTGTTGTGTCAACGAGTTTGCCGATTTAATCCACACTCTTGAGTGGGTGTGCAGACGAACCGGCCCGTCTCTCTCTCTCTCTCTCTCTCTCTCTCTCTATCTCTCCTGTCCGTCGCACATGACCTCGTGGCCGTTCTTCATCGCCATGTTTGTTTTCACATGCTTAAGTAGCCAAACAAGATGCTCGCGAGGAGCCGTTTATGTGGGTGTGAAGCGAAACAATGCGACAGGGCTGCTCGCATGGAGAGCTCGGTGTCTGTGAGTCAGTGCCGCGCGAGGCAGGAAAGGGTTAAGGAGCGAGTGAGAGGGGATGCTGAGAGCGCGGCTGCTGCAGAACATAGCCGTGTTCGTGCGAAGGCAAGTCATTTCCCGAAACACTGCAGACACTGCGCCTCAGGCGCTCTGAAACCTTTGGAGACCAAAATGGCTTGCAGGAGTTAGAAGTAATAAGGTGTTTTTTTTTTTTTTTTGCCTTCTTTCTCCTTGACTGAAATTCTGCAGTTGCTATGCATCGCCATGGCCGTGTTTTTCCTTGTGTTTTATGTCAGGCATTAAGATGCTTACCGGCCCGCCATTTTTGAGATTTGTTGCTCTTTAGTTGGGCAGCGAATTGCAGTTGTTTGTTTTGAATGTAATTCTGCCATTTTTCATCAAGATCAGAGCACGACTCTCTCTCTCCGTGTTTCTCTTTTCCAGTATTGTATGCAGCAACCAATATGAGGTGACTTGCTCTATGATATTATAGCTTTTTTTCCTTATTGTTTAATGCAATGCACATTCAGCCTGTTTTGGACCATGAGGGAAATACCCTATCAGTGTTTAGTACCATAGTATTACTTGGGCTTATTTTATGTTATTTTCCCCTCCTCTAGTTCATTTTAAATGGTATAAAGTATAAATATTAGGGGTGTAATGGTACACAAACATGACGGTTCAGTACGTAACTCGGTACGGTTCGGTACGGGTTCAATACAGCAGGGGGGAGAAAGCTAAACATAAAATTACTTCTTTTTCTTCTTCTTTTTTTATTAAACAGTGGTTTATTGAACAAATTGTGTCTCTGCCTTTAAATACATTTAATTATAATTAACATTTTCATAAGGATAAAAGAATCTATCTCAGCTAATCCTGTAAACTATATACAGGAAACCCTTTCTTGCACATTTCTAAAATATTAAAGGTTACAATTAACAACAGAGCCCAAACTATTAAATTAAGTTGCTGTTTATTTTTAGATATAATAAACACAAAAAAAAAGGAAAAAAAAAAGTAAATTGCACATTAATCTAATTATAAAATTACTTCTTCAATACATTTTTGAAATATAATCATTTACACAGCTACTGTCATAACTTGTTTTCATGACAATTGTATTTAAACTACATTAAATAAGACATAACTAACAGGTAAAGTAAATATAATGAATATATAAGCTAATATAGTGCATATATTTAGTAAAATGCTCCCTCTAGAGTTCATTTCTCTAGTTAACTAACATGCTGTGGACACTAAATGACTTGCCTGAGGTAAATGTAATGCTACGTGAGATATTATTCTCAATCTTTCTGCGGTTGAAGAGATTACATGTATCTAGATGGTCTGTTCTTCTTCTTCTGTGCTTTTTCCTGTTGTGGCGGTTAGCAAACAGTGTTGCATTACAACACACGCCCCCTTCTGGACTGGAGTGTGGATCGCCTGTGACTGATTGTATTTGTCATCTGACTGCATGAACCGAACTGTGATGTCCGTAACGTACAGTTCGGGACGAATACATGTACTGTTCCACCCCTAATAAATTTATAGTCTCTCAATTACTACGAGCTCATAAAAGCTGCATTCATTATAAATTTATTTTAAATGATATATACATTTTTTATTTAATACAAACACTCTTCATATATATATATATATTCCATGATACCACCATAGTACTGTTTTCCAAGCAAGTGAAGGACCCTAATTTTCATTGCATTTAGTGAAATGCTCCCTCTAGAGTTCATTTCTCTAGTGAACTAACATGCTGTGGACACTAAATGACTTGCCTGAGGTAAATGTAATGCTACGTGAGATATTATTCTCAAGCTTTCCGTGGTTGAAACACCGGTTGAGAGATTACATGCATATCTAGATTGTTTGTTCTTCTTCTTCTTCTTCTGCGCTTTTTCCTGTTGTGGCGGTTCGCAAACAGTGTTGCATTACCATGCACGCCCCCTTCTGGATTGGAGTGTGGATCACCTGTGACTGACTGTATATGGACTGACCGTCCATACCATATGGTTCGGGATGAATACATGTACCGTTACACCCCTAATAAATATAGTCTCTCAATTAATAAGAGTTCATAAAAGCTGCATTCATTATACATTTATTTTAAATAATATTTATATATTTTTAATTTAATAAAAACACTCTTTTTTATATATATATTCTATGATCTGATATTTTACCTTGATAGTACTATTTTCCAAGTGAGTGAAGGACCCTAATAAGCATTTTCATCGTTTTCCACATTCACTATGTTACTAACCTCACCAGAGACCAAAACAATAAAATAAATCTACTTTAAGTATTTTAAAAACCAGTATTTATCAGAGTACCTCGGTATTACCTAGGCGTAATTTGTGCTATTTTAAAGGTGCCATTGAACGTTTTTTTACAAGATGTAATATAAGTCTAAGGTGTTCCCTGAATGTGTCTGTGAAGTTGCAGCTCAAAATACCCCATAGATTTTTTTAAATTAATTTTTTTAACTGCCTATTTTGAGGCATAATTAGAAATGCGGCGATTCAGGCTGCGGCCCCTTTAATTCCTCGCGCTCTCCGCCCCCTCCCAAGCTCTCGACTCTATCATTGCATAAACAAAGTTCACACAGCTAATATAACCCTCAAAATGGATCTTTACAAAGTGTTTGTCATGCAGCATGTCTAATCGCGTAAGTATGGTATTTATTTGAATGTTTACATTTGATTCTGAATGAATTTGAGGCTGTGCTCCGTGGCTAACGGCTAATGCTACACTGTTGGAGAGGTTTATAAAGAATGAAGTTGTGTTTATGCATTATACAGACTGCAAGTGTTTAAAAATGAAAATAATGACGGCTCTTGTCTCCGTGAATACAGTAATAAATGATGGTAATTTTAACCACATTTAACAGTACATTAGCAACATGCTAACAAAACATTTAGAAAGACAATTTACAAATATCACTAAAAATATCATGATATCATGGATCATGTCAGTTATTATTGCTCCATCTGCCATTTTTCGCTGTTGTTCTTGCTTGCTTACCTAGTCTGATGATTCGGCTGTGTGCAGCTCCAGACGTTAACTGGCTGCCCTTGTCTAATGCCTTTTATAATGTTGGGAACATCATCGGCTGGCATTATGCAAATATTGGGGGCGTACATATTAATGATCCCGACTGTTACGTAATAGTCGGTGTTATGTTGAGATTCGCCTGTTCTTCGGAGGTCTTTTAAACAAATGAGATTTACATAAGAAGGAGGAAACAATGGAGTTTGAGACTTACTGTATGTCTTTTCCATGTACTGAACTCTTGTTATTAAACTATGCCGAGGTAAATTCAATTTTCAATTCGATGGCACCTTTAATTCTTTTTCCCTCGATTAGTTCATTTTGAAAGGTCCTGTAATGTGACAAATGAATTAAGTATAAATTAATATAAATATATAGTCTCAGTTAAAGGGGCTCTGTAGAATTCAGAATTCAGAAACTGTTGTTATTAGCGACACCGGTGGCCATTTAAGTGAACTGCAGCCAGCATCTTATTGCTCGCACTTGTTCACATGTAAAGAGACTGAACGTGATTCATTGCTCCATTATACTCACGGCGAAATTCTTTTTCATTTTTTGCTTAGAAGTAAAAAAAAAAAAAAAACCTTTGCAGAGATACTTTTAACAATCATCCCGACGACATCCACGTTGCTGAGAGCGATGTTTAGATAAATATGTGCTGCACGCTTTCCTCTCAATAACAACATAATCACAAAAATGAGAAAACAGCAGTTCAGAAAGCATCTGATCAGAGTGATGTGGATTTATTAGCAAAAGTTCTGCAATTCACCGGCATCATGTCAACAGATGAGGTATTTAAAATTACACTATAATGATAGTAAGATTACAAAGTATATCTGAGACTGTAGACTATATAAATCTGACTATATATGTGAGACTATAGTTTGAATGAATCCCTTTTCTTTGCATGACGCATTGACATTACAGTACAGAATGGATTTTATTCTGAACATTGTATAAGCATTCGTTTAAGCAAATGCCACATCCTTTGGATTTTCCCAGCAAAAACTTCCTGAGTCCTTCACATAAAAATTAGTCTACAGGCTTTCATAGACAAGTCAGGGAAGGTCTTGTTTTTTAAGTTTTGTTACAGGCTGTTCACACAATAAAAAAGCACACACACACACACACACACACACACATATATTCCACCATAGTACTATTTTCTAAGCAATTGAAGGACCCCAATTAGTATTTTCATAGTTTACTGCATTCACTATTGTCTGAGCTTCACCAAAGCAAACTGAATATTATATAAAGGTGTGTGTAAGAACAGCTCTCTCAAGCTTCTCTGACCCTTTGATTAGCAGAAAGCCGAAAAACAAAGCCGTCTTCATCCTTTTCTCCTGCCTTTGTTACTCTTGGCTGCCGTGGCGCGGTTCAAAGCGAGGGCTCCACGTATAATCCGCGCAATATACATCTGTGAATTATTATTGTAATTCTTTATACGTTTATTGGAGCTGAATAAACTCCACATCAAATACATCACTCGGGCGATGTCGAAAACGCCTCGGGCTAATCACTCAACATCTGCTAACTCTTTCAAAATGTCCTCATCGGCCTTTTCTCCTGGCGAAGGAGGAGGAGGAGAGGAAAAGTGAGAGGGAATTTCTGGTCTTAATTAATGGCCGATGCCGGTGTGGAGCGCGAGACGGTTCGGGCCCCGCGGCGAGGCTGGTGTGGGCGCTCTGAGCATGGGGAGAGGGGAGGCGGGTGAGCCGGGGTCGCTCTAATGCAACATGGAGGTAGACATGTGGGAAAGCTTTGGCTGTTGGCTCGGCCTCAGTCGCTCTGACATGATGGGAGGGCCTCTCACACACTCCTGATGACAATGAGAACGAGAGAGTGCTGAAGTCATAATGGAAAAGCAGAAGTCATCCTGTCTGAAGTCATTCTCGGGCCCTGAATGACGGTGAACATTAGTGTTGTGCCATTAGTGCTGCTCGTGTTTGTCTGCTTTATCCCCGTTATGAAAGTTCCTCACGATCACTTTTTGGTTGAATACATGCCTGGGTCACTTTTCAGCCTAAAATGAGTAAGAAATATTTTGCATAAAAACATGAAGACTATTTTAGGACTATTTAGCTTTTCTTTTCTATTTATTTATTATTTTTTACTTTTTAATTTTTGTTTTCATATTACAGAGAAAAGTAGTAATGAGAATTTGTGAAAAAAATATGCGTAATTGTGGGCTTTGGGTTCTTACGGAAGAGGATTAGGGCCAAGCAATGATAAAAAAATAAAACCATCTCGAGATTAAAGTTGTTAAATTACGAGAAAAAAACTCGTTAAATTTTGAGAAAAAAGTCAAGATAAAATGTTGAGAATAAACTCGTTAAATTACGAGAAAAAAAACTCGTTAAATTTTGAGAAAAAAGTCGAGATAAAATGTTGAGAATAAACTCGTTAAATTATGAGAAAAAACTCGTTAAATTTTGAGAAAAAAGTCGAGATAAAATGTTGAGAATAAAGTCATTAAATTATGAGAAAAAAGTCGTTAAATTACGAGAACAAATTTGTTAAATTATGAGAAAAATGTCATTAAATTTCAAGAAAAAAGTCGTAATTTAACGAATTTGTTCTCGCAATTTAACGTCTTTATTTCTCATAATTTAATGAGTTTATTCCCAATATTTTATCTCGACTTTTTTCTCGAAATTTAATGAGTTTTTTCTCGTAATTTAATGAGTTTATTCTCAACATTTTATTTCGACTTTTTTCTCGAAATTTAACGAGTTTTTTCTTGAAATTTAACAACTTTAATCTCGAGATGGTTTTATTTTTTATTATTGCTTGGCCCTAATCCTCTTCCATAGGTTCTAGAAAAGCGTGTTATAAATAAAATATATTATTATTATTATTATTATAATTGTCATGAAATATATATTTTTATATATATATATATATATTATATATATATATATATATAGCGTGTAATATTATAATAATACAAAATATCCTCTTTTTCCTTTTTCTTATTTTGTTGTTTTGATTTTGGCCTGAAATTTTTCTTGATATTTTATATATATATATATATATATATATATATATACACAGTCAAACTAAAATTATTCAGACATTTTTTATATATTTTTACTAGTGGGTGCAGGACACTATAGTTAATTTATGTAAGTGAGGATGGCAAAATAAAGTAAACTGTGACATATTATATACCATTTTTTAAACTATAGTGAATAAACTGTATTAATGAATGAAATGTTCAAGGTGTCTGAATAAATTTTGGTTTGACTGTATATATATATCTGCTTTACATCAGCCATCATCCACCGTGTTCTCCAGACATCAGCATTAGTCATTGACACTCATATCAATCGATCACACATAAACCGTTCATTGTCCCTCTGTCAGATTTCATCAGTTTGTTCTTCAGTCTGTAACGGCGTTTCTCTCTGATTCCATCTATCGCTTCATATTTAGCTGCTTTCTCTTGGTGTGTTTGCTGAGATAGCAGTATTGGTAATGTGTGTGTGTGTTTCTGGCAAAGTGGACCATTAACCTGTAGCCCTGAGGTGAAACCGCAGCCAAGTCCAATATTGGCTCCAGCATCAAGGGCTCCTGCTTCATGCCACTCAAAAACGCTCAGAAAGACGCTGATCAGCAGAAAGCAGCTGAAGATGGACTCGATGCAAATTCAACCGGCTACCTTCAGCCTTCTGCCAACATCAGACGGTCAGAGAGTCTGAGACGGGTTGGGTGTAAAACATACATTATTAACCTAAAGTGAATTTAGTGCAGGAGCTAATCTGGCCCTGTTCATGAGCTCTGATTCTTTAACACAAGATGAACTCGTTACACAGTCTCTGATTGGTTCACAAATAAATGTACCAACCTGTTATCGGCTGGGTTTGATCTCGGGTCTAGAATCGATATTCTCTGAAAACTGTAGGGAAAAATGGAAACATAAAAGGTTCACAATCAGAACCGAATGTGTGTTGTCAGATGTCCAACAGGAGCTGCGTACGGATCACAACAGACAAAACCCTGAACTCTTTCCAGCCTTTTGAATTTTTAATTTACTTGTTTAGAAATAAATTCTCAAGATGTGTTATTATGATTATTATAAGATATTGAGTTCCTTTAAACAGATTTAAATATGAAAAATATCCATCCATCCTTCTATTCATCCATTCATCTATTATCCATCCATCCATCCATCCTTCTAGTCATCCATCCATCATCCATCTGTCCTTCTATTCTTCCATTATCCATCCATCCTTCTATTCCTCCATTTATCCATCCATCCATCCATCCATCATCTATCTATCATCCATCCATGCCTTCTTTTATTCATCCACTTATCCATCCATCCATCCTTCTGTTCATCCATCCATCCATGCATTCTTTTATTCATCCACTTATCCATCCATCCATCCGTCCTTCTATTCATCCATCCATCACTCATCATCCATCCATCCATCCATCCATCCATCATCCATGCATTCTTCTATTCATTCACTTATCCATCCATCCATCCTTCTATTCATCCATACATCCTTCCTTCTATTCATCTATCCATCCATCATCCATCCATCTATTCATCCATCAGTGCATCCTTCATCCATCCTTCTATTCATCCATCCACCACTCATCACCCATCCATCCATCCATCCATCATCCATGCATCCTTCTATTCATCCACTTATCCATCCATCCATCATCTATCTATCATCCATCCTTCCATCCATCTACTCATCCAACCATCCATCCATCCATCCATCTGTCCGTCCTTCTATTCATCCATCCATCCATGCATTCTTTTATTCATCCACTTATCCATCCATCCATCCGTCCTTCTATTCATCTATCCATCACTCATCACCCATCCATCCATCTATTCATCCATCAATGCATCCTTCATCCATCCTTCTATTCATCCATCCATCACTCATCACCCATCCATCCATCCATCCATCCATCCATCCATCCATCATCCATGCATTCTTCTATTCATCCACTTATCCATCCATCCATCCATCCTTCTATTCATCCATACATCCTTCCTTCTATCCATCCATCCATCTATTCATCCATGAATGCATCCTTCATCCATCCTTCTATTCATCTATCCATCCATTATCCATCCATCCTTCTATTCATCCATCCATCACTCATCACCCACCCATCCATCCATCCACCCATCCACCCATCCATCCATCCATCCATCCATCCATCCATCCATTCATCCATCCACATGTCATATTGTGTCTCTCAACAGAGTATAATTTATAGTAAATTTAATTATATCTAATATTTTTTTACATTTTATTTTATTGATCAGATTTGAGGATGTCATTTATTTGTTTAGAAATAAACCCTTGAGATGTTATAAGCCATCATATTTGATTCATTATTAATATATTTTATTAATTTTTATTTAATTTTATCATATGAATCATGGAATTTTACAATTCCACTTTGTTGAGTCCTTCTTTTTTTAGATGAGTTTTTAGATTTTAAGTTCATATTGCGAAACTGAATGTCATGAAAATCATTTGGTTCCTGATATTTTTAAATGTAACCAGATCTTCATTCCAACCAATTTAGATCATCATGAGCCAGATTCAGTCAGATTCAGACTGCACCGCAGCAGTGTAAATGAATCAGTTTCATGTCTCTGCCTAAATGAGGTCAGATTCCCTCATTACTGGTCACTGTCACCTCACATGTTCCCGTGCTCTGATGGTGTGAACACACGTATGTGTGCGTGTGATTGTGTGTGTTCGTGCCGCTGGCAGATTGTCATCAGCAGTGTGTTGGTGAGAAGGCTGGCAGGCGCGTCTTGTTACTCTCGCCGTCTTCAGGCTCGTCTCTCTCTCTGCTCAAAACACGTGCGTGCAGTCAGAAATTGTCTGAAAAGATGTATGGAGGTATCCGTGTGCTAGCTGTCGGATGGATATGTCATATGACATTACGCCCGCGAGGGGCTCGGTGCTGATAAAATGACAGATGCTGTTTTTTGCCTCACGGATTTTTGCCTTCCCACAATCTTTTCTTCTCCGCTTCCTTCAGCTCCACATTGACCTTCGCCAAATTCACCACTGATTCGACAATCCCGAAATGTAAATTAGCAGTAATTCGAAGTGTTTTGCTCCCTGGAGAATGACTCTGAATCAGCTGAGTGTGTGTGCTTGTGTTTATGTACTCGTTAACGTGAGGTTACGAGATGCACGAATCGCCATGGAAACAGACATCAACAGGGCTGTGTTTGGGTTATTGGCGTTGGCTGTAGGACTCGTACAGTGGGAGGAAAGATGTGAGCGCCGGTGGAGGACTGACCTTTCTGCCTGCGTTTGGATCACTTACTCTGCCTCCGTGTGTCCCTGCAGGCGCTGGAGCCAATCTGTGATCCTGAGGCCAAACGCACAGAGACTGAAGTGCGTCTTGTAGAAAAGACTGCAAACTTTCAGAAGCGACAACTGCATTTCAATGCACAAGCGAACCCTGTAAATAATCGTTCTGCATGTATGCGTCTTAATATTCAGTAATATTATCAATTTGACTGAACTGACAAAACTTGAACTGAATAATGACACTATTATCCTCTGTAGAGCTGCTTTACAGCTGAAATTTTTATTCATTTCATATTTGATGACCTTTGCAACTCTGACAGTTACTGAACTGAATTGAATCAACACTGAACTGAATTAAGCTGAATAATGATGTTATTGTCTTCTGTAGAGCTGCTTTTCAGTTGAACTGAGTTTGCTTCATAACTAATGAACTTTGCAACATCAACACTGTTATTGAACTGAATTGAATCAACATTGAACTGACTTCAGTTGAATAAATTTGTTTCATTATTGATGAACTGCAACATCAACACTGTTATTAAAATGAATTGAATCAACATTGAACTGACTTGAGTTGAATAAATTCATTTAATAATTGATTAAATGCAGCATTGACACTTATTTGACTGAATTAAATCAACATTAAACTGACTTAAGTTGAATAAATTAGTTTCATAATTGATGAAATGCAACATCAGCACTGTTATTGAACTGAATTGAATCAACATTTATCTGACTTCAGTTGATTAAATTTGTTTTATAATTGATGAACTGCAACATTGACACTGTTATTGAACTGAATTAAATCAACATTAAACTGACTTAAGTTGAATAAATTTGTTTCATAATTGATGAACTGCAACATCGACACTGTTATTGAACTGAATTGAATCAACGCTGAACTGACTTGAATTGAATAAATTAGTTTCATAATCAATGAAATGCAACATTAACATTGTTATTGAACTGAATTGAGTTGAATAAATTTGTTTCATAATTGATGAACTGCAACATTGACACTGTTATTAAAATGAATTGAATCAACATTGAACTGACTTGAATTGAATAAATTAGTTTCATAATTGATGTAATGCAACATCAGCACTGTTATTGAACTGAATTGAATCAACATTGATCTGACTTCAGTTGATTAAATTTGTTTTATAATTGATGAACTGCAACATTGACACTGTTATTGAACTGAATTGAATCAACACTGAACTGACTTGAATTGAATAAATTTGTTTCATAATCAATGAAATGCAACATTAACATTGTTATTGAACTGAATTGAGTTGAATAAATTTGTTTCATAATTGATGAACTGCAACATTGACACTGTCATTGAACTGAACTGAATCAACGCTGAAATGACTTGAATTGAATAAATTAGTTTCATAATTGATGAATGCACATCAACCTGTTATTGAACTGAATTAAATCACATTAAACTGACTTAGTTGAATAAATTCATTTCATAATTGATGAACTGCAACATTGACACTGTTATTGAACTGAATTGAATCAACACTGAACTGACTTGAATTGAATAAATTAGTTTCATAATTGATGAAATGCAACATCAACACTGTTATTGAACTGAATTAAATCAACATTAAACTGACTTAAGTTGAATAAATTCATTTCATAATTGATGAACTGCAACATCGTCACTGTTATTGAACTGAATTGAATCAACGCAATTGAATAAATTAGTTTCATAATCAGTGAAATGCAACATTAAAATTGTTATTGAACTGAATTGAGTTGAATAAATTTGTTTCATAATTGATGAACTGCAACATTGACACTGTCATTGAACTGAATTGAATCAACGCTGAAATGACTTGAATTGAATAAATTAGTTTCATAATTGATGAAATGCAACATCAACACTGTTATTGAACTGAATTAAATCAACATTAAACTGACTTAAGTTGAATAAATTCATTTCATAATTGATGAACTGCAACATCATCACTGTTATTGAACTGAATTGAATCAACGCAATTGAATAAATTAGTTTCATAATCAGTGAAATGCAACATTTACATTGTTATTGAACTGAATTGAGTTGAATAAATTAGTTTCATAATTGATGAAATGCAACATCAACACTGTTATTGAACTGAACTAAATCAACATTGAACTGAATTGAGTTGAATAAATTTGTTTCATAACTGATAAACTGCAACATCAACACTGTTATTGAACTGAACTGAATCAACATTGAACTACTTGATTTGAATAAAGACACTATTGCCATCTATAGATCTGTTTATAGTTGAATTAAGCTTGTTTCATAATTGAATAGTGAACTTTGCACTATTATTGAACTAAACTGAATCAACGACTGAATTGAGCTGAATAATGACACTATTGTCTTTTGTAGTTTCATAATTGATGAACTGCAACATCGACACTGTTATTGAACTGAATTGAATCAATGCTGAACTGACTTGAATTGAATAAATTAGTTTCATAATCAGTGAAATGCAACATTAACATTGTTATTGAACTGAATTGAGTTGAATAAATTTGTTTCATAATTGATGAAATGCAATATCAACACTAATTAAACTGAACTAAATCAACATTGAACTGAATTGAGTTGAATAAATTTGTTTCATAACTGATAAACTGCAACATCAACACTGTTATTGAACTGAACTGAATAAACATTGAACTACTTGATCTGAATAAAGACACTATTGCCATCTATAGATCTGTTTATAGTTGAATTAAGCTTGTTTCATAATTGAATAGTGAACTTTGCACTATTATTTAACTAAACTGAATCAACACGACTGAATTGAGCTGAATAATGACACTATTGTCTTTTGTAGAGTTGAAGTTCTGTAGTTGAATTAAATTTGCTTCATAACTAATGAACTCTGCAACTTTCAGTTATTGAACTGAATTGAATCAACATTGATCTGACTTCAGTTGATTAAATTTGTTTCATAATTGATAAACTGCAACTGACACTGTTACTGAACTGAATTGAATAAACATTGAACTGACTTCAGTTGAATAAATTTCTTTCATAATTGATGAACTGCAACATTGAAACACTTATTGAACTGAATTGAATCAACATTGAACTGAATTGAATTGAATAAAGACACTTGTCATCTGTAGAGCTGTTTATAGTTGAATTAAGCTTTGTTTCATAATTGAAAAGTGGACTTTGTACTATTATTGAAATAAATGGAACCATCATGACTGAATTGAGCTGAATAATGACTCAATTGCATTTTGTAGAATTGAAGTTCTGTAGTTGAATTTGCTTCATAACTAAAGCAAAGAACTTTGCAACATTCACACTTATTGAACTGAATTAAATCAAAACTGAACTGAATTGAGCTTTACACCTGAAGATCAGTATCAGTATCATAATTGATGAACATTTGCAAAATTGACACACTGAACTGAATCAACATGACTGAATTGAGCTGAATAATGACACTTGTCGTTTGTAGAATTGAAGTTCTGTAGTTGAATTGAATCTGTTTCAAACTATGAACTTGCAACATTCACACTTATTGAACTGAATTAAATCAACACTGACTGAATTGAGCTTTACACCTAAGATCAGTATCAGTATCATAATTGATGAACATTTGCAAAATTGACACACTGAACTGAATCACATGACTGAATTGAGCTGAATAATGACTTGTCGTTTGTAGAATTGAAGTTCTGTAGTTGAATTGAATCTGTTTCATAACTAATGAACTTTGCAACATTCACACTTATTGAACTGAATTAAATCAACACTGAACTGAATTGAGCTTTACACCTGAAGATCAGTATCAGTATCATAATTGATGAACATTTGCAAAATTGACACACTGAACTGAATCAACATGACTGAATTGAGCTGAATAATGACACTTGTCGTTTGTAGAATTGAAGTTCTGTAGTTGAATTGAATCTGTTTCATAACTAATGAACTTTGCAACATTCACACTTATTGAACTGAATTAAATCAACACTGAACTGAATTGAGCTTTACACCTGAAGATCAGTATCAGTATCATAATTGATGAACATTTGCAAAATTGACACACTGAACTGAATCAACATGACTGAATTGAGCTGAATAATGACACTTGTCGTTTGTAGAATTGAAGTTCTGTAGTTGAATTGAATCTGTTTCATAACTAATGAACTTTGCAACATTCACACTTATTGAACTGAATTAAATCAACACTGAACTGAATTGAGCTTTACACCTGAAGATCAGTATCAGTATCATAATTGAGAACATTTGCAAATTGACACACTGAACTGAATCAACATGACTGAATTGAGCTGAATAATGACACTTGGTCGTTTGTAGAATTGAGTCTGTAGTTGAATTGAATCTGTTTTCATAACTAATGAACTTTGCAACATTCACACTTATTGAACTGAATTAAATCAACACTGAACTGAATTGAGCTTTATACCTGAAGATCAGTATCAGTATCATAATTGATGAACATTTGCAAAATTGACACACTGAACTGAATCAACATGACTGAATTGAGCTGAATAATGACACTTGTCGTTTGTAGAATTGAAGTTCTGTAGTTGAATTGAATCTGTTTCATAACTAATGAACTTTGCAACATTCACAGTGTTATTGAACTAAATTGAATCAACATTGAACTGAATTGAATCAACAATGAAACAACAACTTACTTGAGCTGAATAATGACACTGTTGTCTTCTGTAGAGTTGCTTTGTAATTAAATGTGTTTCATGTTGCATGTTTTTCGTCCTTTGTCTCTTCCTTGACCTGTTCTTCTTTCTCTCCATCTCTCAAACACATGCACGCATGTGAATATTCAGCACACAGACACGTCAGCGTGTCCAGGTAGATGGATGCGTTTGATTGGTCCAGGCTATGATTGGCATTAATTGCCATGGCAGAAGGCATGCCTGCCTTTCACATGAGGTCAACTCTGATTGGCCTGATGAGTCCAGATCTTGCTTCTGGAGGTCTTGATCCCCGAGGGCGTCCTGCGCGCTGCCTGTCCTAAATTCACCCCACCTCAGCACACTCCACCCGTCAGATCCGCTGATGGCTCGGTGGAGACGAGACACAAGCGGCCACCATGTATTCGCTGGCGTATGCAGGATTTCTGATGCCGTCAGATGGTTTCCATTACGGCCTCCGTGTGCTTTGTGTTTACCGAGCGCAATCAGTCTAATTGTGCGACGTCTGTTGGAGAGAAAGACTTCGTTTCCGGTCTTATTTGGCGCGGTTGTTTGTGTTATGTGAATTTTCTACCATCTGATATTTTTCTGTTATTCATGAAAGATGAAGGTCTGACTCAGCTGAATAAGAATCTGTTTGTTTATTTGACTTCTCCTTCAGTTTATGCTTGAAAGCAGCAGATGAACAGGAAGTCTTGTGAGAATGAATAAACCCGTTTGAGGCGAACTGAGTAATCCACGGGTACTTAAGTTTAAGAAAAGCCATTTTTGATCATGATAACATCAGAAATGCTGAATTTTATTTCAGTTTTAGCCCTTATGCCAATGTTTTATACTTTTGGCCTGTATAAACAGTGCTTGTGACTGTATGACGTGGAGCTAATCGAGTGTTTCTGATTCATTCTGTATGAGAGCTTGATGCCAATTACAAAAATGAACATAAATATGGAAATGTCTATTTCGTTTGAGTCTCTTTTGCTTAACTGACAACATTAAAGATAAACTAAACCTGACGATCATGTTCTCCAGCATGATTTGAGATCCACAGAGCGTCTTGAGCTTCAGTGGACTCAAGAAAGAGTCACATGATCGCTGACACTCTTCTGTTTACATCTGATGTCATGAAGTCTGCATGAATGTTTCTGAAGGCATCAGTCAATTCTTAAAGGTTTCTCTACGTACAACTGTAGGTAGAGACATCTGTCTTGTAGATCACGAATCAAATGGATGAAATGTTTTAGAAAAAAAGAGAAATTTTGTGTTTTTTGGCTCTTTCTTGTCATTCTGTGGACAGTCAGATGGCTTAAAATGATTTAAAATAAGACAACAAAGTTTAAGCTATAGAAATACTGAAGAAGGGAATCAAAAAGATATTAATTTTGTAATAAATTATGTATATATACTTAATATTTAATTGTATATGTAAAAAAAATGTTAGAAATTGGTAGAATAGAATTTCTATTTGTGAGTAAAATTGTCAAAATTGTATATACAGGTGCTGGTCATATAATTAGAATATCATCAAAAAGTTGATTTATTTCACTAATTCCATTCAAAAAGTGAAACTTGTATATTATATTCATTCATTACACACAGACTGATATATTTCAAATGTTTATTTCTTTTAATTTTGATGATTATAACTGACAACTAAGGAAAATCCCATATTCAGTATCTCAGAAAATTTGAATATTACTTAAGACCAATACAAAGAAAGGATTTTTAGAAATCTTGGCCAACTGAAAAGTATGAACATGAAAAGTATGAGCATGTACAGCACTCAATATTTAGTTGGGGCTCCTTTTGCCTGAATTACTGCAGCAATGCGGCGTGGCATGGAGTCGATCAGTCTGTGGCACTGCTCAGGTGTTATGAGAGCCCAGGTTGCTTTGATAGTGGCCTTCAGCTCTTCTGCATTGTTGGGTCTGGCATATCGCATCTTCCTTTTCACAATACCCCATAGATTTTCTATGGCGTTAAGGTCAGGCGAGTTTGCTGGCCAATTAAGAACAGGGATACCATGGTCCTTAAACCAGGTACTGGTAGCTTTGGCACTGTGTGCAGGTGCCAAGTCCTGTTGGAAAATGAAATCTGCATCTCCATAAAGTTGGTCAGCAGCAGGAAGCATGAAGTGCTCTAAAACTTCCTGGTATACGGCTGTGTTGACCTTGGACCTCAGAAACACAATGGACCAACACCAGCAGATGACATGGCACCCCAAACCATCACTGACTGTGGACACTTTACACTGGACCTCAAGCAACGTGGATTGTGTGCTCTCCTCTCTTCCTCCAGACTCTGGGACCCTGATTTCCAAAGGAAATGCAAATTTACTTTCATCAGAGAACATAACTTTGGACCACTCAGCAGCAGTCCAGTCCTTTTGTCTTTAGACGCTTCTGACGCTGTCTGTTGTTCAAGAGTGGCTTGACACAAGGAATGCGACAGCTGAAACCCATGTCTTGCATACGTCTGTGCGTAGTGGTTCTTGAAGCACTGACTCCAGCTGCAGTCCACTCTTTGTGAATCTCCCCCACATTTTTGAATGGGTTTTGTTTCACAATCCTCTCCAGGGGTGCGGTTATCCCTATTGCTTGTACACTTTTTTTCTACCACATCTTTCCTTCCCTTCACTCTCTATTAACACTCTGAGGTCTGAAAACGCGCCGGCGCGTTTTGCAGGTTTTTTTCACATTGCAGCAAAACAGACTTAAATACTCCGTCATTTTTTGTCATAGAGACATAATATATATCAATTGAAACTATAGAATATCTTCTTTTATTGTATACACTCAAAGTAAAAACAAATGTTGTGCTTTTTGTAAAATAAAGAAACTAACATGATGCGTGATCTCTCCTCTCCTCTGAACGAAGTCCAATCTGATAGTTCTCAGAAAATGAACTGTAACTTAGTGAATACTATCCAGAAAAATTACACTTATGTCTAAAAAAACGTTGAAATGTCAGGTTTTAAATCATGTAAGTCAAATCAAAAACAAACCTTCTGTGTTTATGTAATCTGTATGAAAAGAGAGCCATGTCAGAAGTCCGTGATTCAGCTCATATCCGCTAATGCGGCACCACACCCACGGAGCCAGCGCTATTCAGACGCAAATTCAGAGGCAATACATGCATTCATCGTCTCAATCGTGTATTTATTGTCTTGAAAGTGTTTATTTGGATGTTAAAGCAATGGTTAGCGATCTCTAGAAGACATGCAGTTAGTTCCTGTTTACTTTCTTCTATAGATGAATTTAGATGAGTTTTTGTTTCTTTAGCGCCCTCCGGCTGCAGTATGTATTGGAAACTCCATTCATGGAATAGCCTCTTCTTCTTTCAGATGAATTTGTGGACTAAAAATGCACAGAGCGCCCCTCCGACTTCAAGGATGAATTGAAAACACCAGCGCTCATAGTAATGACAGTGAATATTAAATAAAATAACTCCTCTGTATAGAAAATTGACATAAACATATGAGAATCCAATATTTCTCCAAATGTGCATGCTTTTAAACTAAAAGCCTATATTCAGACTTTGCATCACAGAATACATTATATTTTAAAGTACAATATAAAAACCATTACTTTATATTGTAATAATATTTTTCTGTATGTTTCATATAGCATGATGAGCTTGAGACATCACAGAAGGTTTTTTTTCATAGCCTACCTGACTGAAATGCCTCATTAATAGCAAGTCATTTCAGCTCATTACTATCCAATTCTTTTGTCTTCTCAGGTGAGAATGGCCATTTCAGTGGTGATTCACGCCTCCTCGCATACTGTGTTTCTGGCAAAAAGTGTCTTACAAAAACTAAATCAATATATTGTTTTATATGAAGGAGTAAGCAGCATAATTTTTACATAATTTTGAAGCAAAAACTCTAGTTTACAACCTCCATACCAGAAGTCTTGTAAAACAGATTTACTATACTTTTTTTGGCCTTATTTCAGTGACTTAAGTTTTTTGTTTTTCAATAACCACGCATAAATGTTATTCCTTCAAAAACACAAACATGTACATACATGTTCCTCACATATTATTGTAGCCTAGTTTTGGCTGAATACAGTGTAATGACACTTTTTCATTAATATGTTTATGAACAACTGAAAAAAGCACAAATGTCAGGGCATGTCAAAACTTCTCCAGGCCCCAAATCAGCCTCAGACTCCAGAGGGTTAATGTGCTTGGACACAGAGCTCTGTGAACTTTTGCAATGACCTTTTGTGTCTTGCCCTCCTTGTGCAAGGTGTCAATAGTCGTCTTTTGGACAACTGTCAAGTCAGCAGTCTTCCCCATGATTGTGTAGCCTACAGAACTAGACTGAGAGACCATTTAAAGGCCTTTGCAGTGTTTTGAGTTAATTAGCTGATTAGAGTGTGGCTGATTAGAGTGATTTTCCTTAGTTGTCAGTTATAATCATCAAAATTAAAAGAAATAAACATTTGAAATATATCAGTCTGTGTGTAATGAATGAATATAATATACAAGTTTCACTTTTTGAATGGAATTAGTGAAATAAATCTACTTTTTGATGATATTCTAATTACTAATTATATGACCAGCACCTGTGTATATATATATATATTATATATATATATATATTTAAAAATATATATATGATTTTTGATATATGATTTTTGTATAAATATAAATTTTTTGTATATATATAAATTGTCAAGCACTACAATATTTTATCTTGTAGAAATTGCTATTTGTGAGTAAAAAATAATCTAAAAATTGTATATTTGTGTATATATATTATATCATATCTATAAACAAATTTATATAATTTAAAAAACTGTAATCACAAACAACAAAAGTCATGTAAATTTATTAGTAATAATGTAAACCATTAAGAACATTTAATGATTGGAATAATGGGATTTATTTATTTTAAGTATTTAGAATTATCGATTTAATTATTTTAGTGTATTGCAGCTTCTATAAATAAAAATGTTGAAAGTGAACTGTTTAAAAAAAAATCAGTACATTAAAATGGATTGTTTCACCCAATGATATGAATTTTTGTTTATAAGAATTCACGTTACCTTCATGCGTAGTGTCAAAGGTTACAGGAAGCTCTTGTGAGTTGAGTCTCCCACACTTCATATCTATAAATGTGCTACAGTACAGATCTGAACTTCTGCGTCTGTATGTTTAACAATAACAGAACTGTGTTTCGTTCTCCTCAGGTGTCGGGGAGTTCGGCAGGTTCTCCGGCCGGATCGTCGGCCTCCTCCAGCTCGTCACGGCAGTATTCCCGCCAGAGAATAACACGTGTCAATCTCAGGGACTTCATCTTCTACATGGAGCAGGAGAGAGAGACGAGCAGATCTCTCTTACTGTACCGCGCTCTCCTGAAGTAGTGAACACTAAGCGAACGCTAAGCGAACTCTTCACACTACAGAGGAATCAGCAGCCAAACGACCCGAGCAGACGTTCACTTCCTTCTCAGCCCTGCGACGTGCCTTCAGCCCCATTCAGTATCTGTGACCTTGTGATGTCAGCGTTGCTTTTGATAGAAAAAGGTTTGGGAAAAAAAGAGAAAAAAACGAAGATGTACTTCACGTTTCCTGTTTTCTCCTCAACGTTATTAGGTAAATTGTATTTATGATAGTGAATTTTAAGGCTTGTGTCTCCGGCTTTGAGCCGAGGAGCGTTTGTTTGTTTGTTTGTTTGTTTGTTTGTTTTTGTGTATGAATGAATCTGACACTGCAAATATCACTTTCTTCATCAGCATTTTTACTGCGTTTTACAGTAAAAAAAAATCTAAAAACAAGTTTAGGTGAAACGTGTTTTGAATTATACTCTATTTTTACTCTATAGTGATGCATATCCAAGTTAAACAGAGACCAAATGTAGGGCGGGGCTTGATTTTGTCTGTGGGGAATTGATTGGATGGTTGTGGTTTGCTATTGGTGGATCTCATGTGAGTGACAGGTTGCCCCGCCCTCGTCATCAGAGAAGAGAAAAGATGCTGCAAGAGGAAGGAGAAGATGTTCTGATTCAAGATTATGAGGAACATGAGTTTAAAACAATAATGATGTGCACGAATAAATCATTTAGAATAAATACTGCAATATTCCATAATAAAATAATAATTTGAAAAATTTGATTTCATAGTGGCTTCAAAATAAGCTTCACTACATTTCATTTGGTTATACTTAGAACAAGAATATTGTAATATTTCATGCATTTTTGCATATTTTTAGTGTAAAACAAGCCTGAAATCCTGATGAAGCTGATGTTTTTTGCAGTGCAGATGTCATTCAGCTGTATATTCAACACGGAGCGCTTACAGTGAACGATCTTTGAGACGAAACGCCTTGAAGTGATCAATGTACTTTTCTGTTAAAGAATCGTTGTTCTCTAAACCTTATGCAGACTTTCCCAAACATCATCATCATCATCATCAGTGTCAAACCACATGACAAGAAATGATTTATTTAGTATTTTTGTCTTGTTTTTCATTACAAATATCTTAAAAAAATCTCAAAGATACATTTACTTAGGAAGGAAAATGACTTAATTCTTATAGAAAACAACACTTAATATCTTATAAAAAAAAAAATGATGTGTTTATGCTTAAACAAGAACAAATATCTTGTTTTTTGTTCTTGTTTTAAGCATAAACACTT
Source organism: Culter alburnus (assembly GCA_028476615.1). Taxonomy (NCBI): domain Eukaryota; kingdom Metazoa; phylum Chordata; class Actinopteri; order Cypriniformes; family Xenocyprididae; genus Culter; species Culter alburnus. The sequence goes on along the minus strand of JAOTNS010002110.1, from coordinate 394,118 downwards.
CATTTTAATACATTTTTCAGTAAACAAGACTTAATATGTTCAGTCATTTTGCTTCTCCAGTAAATGTATCTTGATTTAAGAATGTTTAGATGTTTGTACTGGAAAACAAGAAAAAAATACTGAGGAAGAAAATCATTTTTTTGTGCAATGCAGTGCAATCACAGTATTTAACACCCCACAAAAAGCTGAATTTATCAACTAAAACTCTTTATCAGCGAGACTTTAATGTAAATAGACTTTTTGATGAATATTGGTTTTAAAAGCATGTATAAATTACTATTTTAGCAACAAAATAATGCTTTAAACTCAAGTCTGCATCGAGGAATGAAACGTTTCCTCTAAATCATTTGAATCGATCATGAAGCTTCTGTCTGTCATTGTGATTTGCATCCCTTTAATATGTGTCCGTGAGGAGCATGAATCCAAAATCAGGCCAGCAGAGATCCGAACTATAGCAATACCAACACGCAAACACTTCATGTTCCTGTGTCTGTTTGACTTCTGTAATGTGATGATGTTGAATCATGATATTCAATGAGAAAAGAAAGAAATCATTCCGTCTTGAAAGCAGCACTACATTATGAAGACAAACAGTTGTTCTTGGGACGAACGTGCACTGAAGAATCAATTACAATAAGACCAGGAGCATGTATTATGAAAGTATTAGAGCTTCATTTTGATTTCATGTTTTCATTTTTGGCGCTGTATGGAGTGTAAAACTGGATTTCACTGCCCTTGACTGTGTTTCAAGCCGATTCTACCTGTTTAGTGATGTTTAATCTCACTCAGCATTTTATGGTTAGATTCACACTGCAAGAAATACGTATTTTTGTCTTGTTTTCTAGTAAAATCATCTAAACATTCTTAAATCAAGATACATTTTTATTTGAGAAGCAAAATTACCTAAGATATTAAGTCTTATTTTTGAAATTATTACTTTTTTTTTGCCAAAGTTGCTAGCCAGCGGCAGCATTTTTGATCATTTTCACAAAAAATTTCATGGCCTCCAGAATATTTTGTTGTATGAATCTCTGAACATACAATATATCAAAAGAAAGAACAGAGCTTCTGCTTTTAAACAACAACAACAAAACATTCTAGCTTCATGCATTCTCTTTTATCAACGCTTGAATGTGTGTAAGTTTCATAAAAAAACAACATTTTGAACAAAAAAGCTGAGATAATTGTGTTTTTGTCAAATACTTTGTTCAGATGGGATTCGGAACAATGATCAAAACACAGATGAAGTAGATCGAGTCCATCAACACACCATTTATTTTTTTTATTCAGTAGCATTAGTTTTGATTTATATGCTGTTTAATGTTTTGTGTTATTTTACATGTGCGTCAGCAATGCTTCAATCACTTGTTTCTGCTTCTTCTTTGCCTGTGTTTTGATCCAGAGATTCTGTACTCTTTCAGAAGATTCGTAACAGTGCCCCCTACGGTATAGCAGTCAAAACATGGAATGCTGCAAAATTCCATTAATATTGGGGAAAGAGTACGGAGCCCCGCATATGACACGCAAGAAAAAAAAAGTCAATCAATTCCCTTGATTTACTAACTCGTGTGCACAATTTACTAATTCGTTCCCTTGATTTTCACGATTTACTAATTCATTCCCTCGATTTACTAACTCGTGCACACGATTTACTCATTCGTTCCCTTGATTTACTAACTCATTACTACTTTCCCGTTTCAACGCACACAATTTATTCGTGAATGGGTCTAGTCCCATTGATTTTACTAATCACACGATTTACTTCGTTGCCCTTGATGATTTACTAACGTTTTACTAATTCTTCCCTCGATTTTCTAACTTGTGATTTACTAATTCGTTCCCTTGATTTACTAACTCGCACGTTACTAATTTCGTTTCCCTCGATTTTCACAATTTACTAATTCTTTCGTGTCCCTCGATTTACTAACTCATGCACACGATTTACTAATTCGTTCCCTTGATTTACTAACTCATGCACATGATTTACTAATTTGTCCCGTTCTCATATTACTAACTCTCGCCGCACCCTTTACTAATTCGTTCCCATCGATTTTCTAACTTGTGCTACGATTTATCTAATTCGTTCGCCTCGCTTTTCACGATTTACTATTCATTTCCGCTCACTTTACTATCTTGCACACGGATTTTAACCTCATTCGTTCCCGCGTGTCGATTTACTACTCATGCACACGCATTTACTAAATCGTTCCGTTGATTTACTACTACTCGTGGCATCACGATTTACTCATTTCGTTCCGCTGTCTTACTAACTCATGGCACTACTATTTACTAAGTCTTTCTGCCTTGATTTATCTCAACTCATGGTCGGCTCCGATTTCAATTCGTCCCTCGATTATTCTAACTTGTGCACAGATTTACAAATTCGTATCGCGGCTTGATTTACGACTCGTCGCACAGCTTTAACTATTCGTTCCCTTGTCGTTTTCCACAATTTACTATTCGTTCGCTCTCTATTTACTACTCATTGCAGCACACGATTATCTAATTCGTTGTCCCTTGAGTTACTAATCAATGCACATGTTTAGCTAATTTGTTCGCGCTTGATTTACTACTCATAGCGGCACAATTTACTAATTCGTCTTCCGCCTTCGATTTTCTAACTTGTGCACGATTTATTTACTAATTCTTCCCTTGATTTTATTGCTACTCGTGCAGAAAAAAAAAAAACATGCGATTTACCTATTCGTCCGTTCCCTCGAGTGTTCGCATTTACTACTTCGTTCGCCATTCGATTTACTAACATCATGCAGAGGCACGTTTAGTAGCTAATTCATTTATGTGTTTCGCTTGATTGCTAACTCATGGCAGATGTCACATAAGCTTTCACTACTTTGTTCCCTTGATTTACTAACTCATTGCAGCACAATTTACTAATTCGATTCCCCTCGATTTCTAACTCGTGGCAGCGATTTCCTAATAATCGTAGTTCCCAATCGATTTTCACATTTACTAATGGGCGGGAGGTTGAGGAGAATCGTGTTCCGCTTGATTTACTAACCTCCATACGCGTGCACAATTTACTATATGTTCCGCGATCGATTTCATAACTGTGCACGATTTCACTAATATCTTATCCCTCGATTTCACCGATTTACTAACTTCGTGTCCGAGTCGTTTTTCTAAAAAATCGTGCAGATGTACTAAGTCTTTCCCGCTCCCATTTCACCGATTACTTAATTCGTATCCCTCGAGCGATTTACAATTCATTTCCCTCGATTTACTAACTCATCGATCGCACACCCTAACGATTTACTAATTCTTCCCTCGATTTACTAACTCAATGAGCATCACGATGTGTCACTTACTTCATTGCCGACTCGATTGCTAACCGATCATGGCGTTTCACGATTTACTAATTCATATCCCTGCGATTACTACTACATGCACACGATTTACTAATTTCATTCCTCGATGAACTCAAACTCATGCCACAGATTTACTAATTCGTTCCTTGATTTCTAACTCTGCACACAATTTACTAATTCGTGTGCGGCCAATCGTTTTCTAACACTCTGGCACGATTTACTAATTCATTTCCTCGATTTACTAAAAGCTGCTAACTCGTGGCACACGCTTTACTCAATGATCGTTCCCCCTTGATTTACTGAACTCTTGGGCACACGATTTACCTACTTTCGTCGCGATCTTTGATTTACTACTCATGCAGCACGATTCCTACTGCGTTTCCCTTGATTTACTAACTCCAATCGCGCACACGATTTACGAGTTGCTTCTCCTCGATTTACTAACTGTGCACTCCGATTTACTCATAATCGTTCCCTCGTTTACTAACTTGTGGCACGCCAATTTCCTCATGTCGTGTCCCTGTCGATTTACTAACTCTGCAGCGTGACAGTTTAGGTACTAAATTAGTACCACTCCCTCGATTTACTTAACACTCATCGGCGCACCTAACGAGAGAGCAACACCCACCGAGCTGTACAATCAAACCGCAAAAAAAAAAAAAAAAAAAAAAAAAAAAAACGATTTATGCTACTTCGTAGCTTCGCCCAATCGATTTTCAGCGATTACCTCTTTATTCGTTCCGCATCGATGTACTAAGCTCATCAGCAGCGTGATTACTAATTCGTTCGCCACCGTCGCTTTAGCTACTTTGTGGGCACGCTCGATTTAGCTCATTCGTTCTAGTTCGCTCTATTTTATCTAACGTTGTGCATCCCAATTTACTCATTTTCGTTCCTCGATGTCTTACATACTCATGCACGGGATTTACATATTCGTCCCACTCCCGTCGATTTACTAACTCTATCGCGCATAGATTTACTATTCGTCCTATCCCTCGCTTTTCACGATTTTACTCTTTCGTTCCCTCGATTTACTAACTCATGCACATGATTTACTAATTCGTTCCCTCGATTTACTAACTTGTGCACACGATTTACTCATTCGTCCTCGATTACTAACTTGTGCACCCACATTTACTCATTCGTTCCTTGATTACTAACTCATGCATGTGATTTACTCATCGTTCCCTTTACTAACTTGTGCACCCGATTTACTCATTCGTTCCCTTGATTTTCTAACTCATGCACGTGATTTACTAATTCGTTCCCTCAATTTTCTAACTCATGCACATGATTTACTAATTTGTTCCCTCAATTTTCAGGATTTACTAATTCGTTTCCCTCGATTTTCACGATTGCTAATTCGTCCCTCGATTTTCACGATTTACTCTTTCGTTCCCTCGATTTACTAACTCATGCACGTGATTTACTAATTCGTTCCCTCGATTTACTAACTTGTGCACCCGATTTACTCATTCGTTCCCTTGATTTACTAACTCATGCATGTGATTTACTAATTCGTTCCCTCGATTTACTAACTTGTGCACCCAATTTACTCATTCGTTCCCTTGATTTTCTAACTCATGCACATGATTTACTAATTTGTTCCCTCAATTTTCAGGATTTACTAATTCGTTCCCTCGATTTACTAACTCATGCACACGATTTACTAATTTGTTCCCTCGATTTTCACGATTTGCTAATTCGTTCCCTCGATTTACTAACTCGTGCACAAACCAGTATGAGTTTCTTTTCTGCTGAACACAAACAGTAAATGATGATAAAATTTCCTTTTTTTGGGTGAACTATCCCTTTAATTGTTAGTTAATGCATTGACTAGCGTTAACTAATGGACCCTTATTCTAAAGTGTTGCCAATAAACTTAATTTGAAGGGAAAGCAAGATTATTTTTCAGACCCAGGCAATTTTTTTTTTTTTTAATGTTGATACATTTTTCAGAAAATAATACTTAATATCTTAAACCATTTTGCTTCTATAAAGTAAATGTATCTTGATTCAAGAAAGTTTAGATATTTGTACTGTCAAACAAGACAAAAATACTGATTAAGAAAATACTTTTTTTGCAGTGCATTTTCCTGTTTGTGTGCCTGATTGTAACAGAAAGCTATTTTAATTTATTGATGTCAGTCAGATATTATTATGAAGAAGAACTCGAGTCCTGTCCGGACCGACCTGTAAGCATTTATTTTCATGAGGGTTCGCCGTACATGATGTCAGGAGAGGTCAAGTTCTGTGACCTTTCTTCATTCTGAGACCCTCTCGCTCTTCTATGCACCATGAATCCTGTTGCTTTGCAGAAACTGAACACACGTCGAAGGTTTTAGTTTCATTGGTTTTTATGTCTTCAGTGTTTCTGAACGTTCAGCCGAAAACTCTAAAAGGGAAACTTCGTTTTGTACCTATTTATATTTTATCATTCGCATCCATGTTTGCCACTTTTCAGGCAATACGGTTTGTTCCCCGACAGTCCGACGTGAAACAAGCACAATGTATTTGTTTTAAAACGACTTTATTAATCTTCTGATTTCTGTTTTCTGCTGGAGGCTCTTTCTATGACTTACGCTTTGTAGCCAAAATATTATTAGATCTCTCTTCATATTGTATTATGTGCACAGCTGGAATTTAATGTTTTGATCTATGGATAATTTGTATATATTGTTTACAAGACCTTGTGTTTATTAGAACTATCTTATTTTTGGTAAATTCTGTACATATCCTGAAATATTTCTGTTTGTGTGAACATACTTCTGTATTTGTACCTATTTTGTAAAGGAATAAATAAGCTGTTTACTAAACTTCAAAATGTTGTTTACATGGGTGCTGTTCACCATTTCGCAACTTTTTATGATGTAAATTTATTTATATTTTATATTTAGAAACTTTATAAATGTTATATGTATAACTATGTACATTGTAAAAAAATTTTGTTGGTTTAACTTAAAAAAAGTAAGTTACCTGGTTGCCTTAAAATTTTGAGTTCATTAAAATTAAAAATTTGAGTTAATACAATGAAGGCAATTGGTTTAATCAACAGAAATTAAAATATATATTATCTGAACCACACTGATTATCTAAGTTGATCTGACAAAAGAAAAAATGTGATAAATCAGGAAAATATTTTTTACAGCATATATATATTTTAAAAATATTTATATGTTATAAATTTATATAACTTTATTTATTCTAAAAAAAAATTATTTATTAACAGTATTCATACATTAGTGGGGGATATTTGTTTTAAATGAACCTACAAGTTTGATTAAACCATCAAAATATGAGGAAAATATTTTATATTTTTCAAATATTTTAAATATGAAGGAAAAACTAAACACTAAAGCTGTTTATCTGACAAAATCATTTGGCAAAAAAGGCAAACTACAACTACAGGCTTTATTTTACTATGCAAATACAATGACGACAACATAATCAGTTATTAATATTCAACTGGTTCTCTCGTTTTTGCATGTGTTCATAATTTCTTTGTATGACAGCCTGGCCAAAAATTATGTTTGCACAATATGGCGTTTCATTGCATTATCACAAATAAAACAATTGACTCCAAGCACAACTACGCTATATTACAATATGCTATGCAATATGCTAATATTACAATATATTTAACACATTTTTAAATAAAATATTTTATAATATTTAAATAAAGGGTTACGTAAATTTTCCTAGGCCAGAAAAACTTGTAAAAAAGTATATACATGTAGCATATGTATTATGTATATATGCACACATTTTTTAATATATATATGATGTTTCAACTTAAAAAAAGTAAGTGTTTGTGCTGCCTTAAAATTGTAAGTTTAGTCAACTCAAACATTCAAGCTGTCACTTAGTACAACTTCACAATTCAAGTTGACTAAACTTTAAGTTGAAACAACAAATATGCTCAGCAACTATGTGTAGATAATATTGTAATCTAGCACAGCGGATAAGTTCTCAACTGGAGGGGTCGTGACCCAAAAACTAGCCCGAGGTCTGTTCTGATCGGGTCATGGACAGCAGGGAGAAACTGAGCTGAACAGTGAAGAGTCTGAATAGCAAAGCAAACATGTCGAGTTCACAATCTGTTCACAAACTACAGATCGGTAATAATCAGAAGTTTTTATCAGTAATTGATGAATATTTCATTGATTTATAGAAGTGGATGAAAAGCACAAAAACTGCCAGGTGAATATTACGCCTTTTTTATTATAGCAAATATGCAAGTAAATAAAAAAGAAGACACTGTAAATAAACACATGCCCTTTAATACCACAGTCTAATTATTAATACATTAAATAATGACAATTTTCACCTTGGTAGACATTTTGAAATGTTGAGGATTTTCTTTTGTCATTTGTATGTACATATCATATTGCTTTGCTCATTTGTAACCCATCAGTCTTCTAGTATTAAAGCAGTGTCAGGATGTTTTTTGGGTCTGTTTACAAAGAGAAACCAGCATCTGAACTGTTTCAATATACAAATTACTGTACATAGTACCAGCGTTGAGGCCTGATGAAGCGTTTCACCCAATCCACAGAGTCCTGAAATGCATTACAACAACATGGGAAGGAAACCAACGATTCATCTGAGTTTGAAAACCTTCTGTTAAGCCAACTGTGATCTTGTTTAGGTACAACATACATTGTTTTATCCGCACCGGGACTCGCTCTTTTGAATGCACATGATCTGAGCGGTTCAGTGTTTGTGCTCTGTGTGTTTTGGGTTTGTAAATGTGCTGCCCTGGGAATGCATGTGAGGAATGCATGCTGGGATTGCTCTCACACACACCCTTCGGCACATGAAAGGGGTGGTTGGCCATTCCCTTTGTGACAGAACTGGACCAGCTCTGGGTCAGAACAAAGCCGGATCGAGCGGGCTTCCCCGTGGGGGGAGAGACGCGCCTGAAGCGGAGACGCCGCGGCTGTGGACGCTTAATCAGACGGCAAAGAAAACGACTGTGTTAATGAACACATTCAGACTCCAGACTGCATCTATCTGGAGTTAAACTAAACTTTGGACGGACAAATCAGAACGAGGCTGTTTGTTTTTGATCAGGACGTTTGGGCGAGAAGAAACAGCATGTGTGAGTCACACAAACACACAGACTGGAGGAGTTTGTTCTTCTGTGGGTCTTTGATCGGGATGATCAGTGGAAGGGAAGTGACCTCCACCCAGATCAGTGCTGTGATGATGATGATGATGATGAGCCGTGTCTACACTGGACTGAAGCCGCACCGTTCACTAACAACAGAGGCTAGACTTACATCTTAAAAACAATCAAATAAAATGTATGCAAAATGCCACAACTTTGTATACACATGGTTGAAAAAAATGACAACCCTCCTATTGCCTTAAGAAAATTGTCCCTTTTATGATTCTTCAAAATTAAAGGAAAGGTTAATTTACTAGATTGTTATCTGTTCACTGAAAAAACAACAACACCAACAACAAAAAAACATATATATATGGGTCACATATATACAGTAGTGGGCAAAAGTGATGTTCGGAGGGGATATTTGTTTTTAATGAACCTACAAGTTCAAGTAAACCATCAAAATATGAGGAAAATATATTTTTATATATATATATTTTAAATATGAAGGAAAAACAAAACACTAAACTTGGTTAAGGTGTTTATCTGACAAAATTATTTGGCAAAAAAGGCAAACTACAGTTTTATTTTACATGCAAAAACAAATGCATAAAAAACAAAGCTCAGAAAAAAAAAGCATACATTGACTATGACAATAAGTTATTAATATTTTGTTGGTTATTTTGTAGGACAGACTGGACAAAAATTGTTGCACAATTTTGGCATGTTTTATTGAATTATCACAAATAAAACAATTGACTCCAAGCAGAACTACACAAATATGTTTAAATATTCTTTGCAATTTTTTTTTTATTTTTATAATATTTAAATAAAGGGTGAAAATGGGAATATTCATAGGCTGGACATCACTTTTGGCCACTACTGTACGTGTGTGTGTGTGTATATATATAATACAATATAATTTTATTTTTTATAGATTTCAATAGATATATATAGGTCACATTTAAATGTTTTGGACAATAGAAGGGTTAAATCCATTAGGCTAAAGAGCAAATTACAAACTGGCTTTGATGGGACAGAAAAAAAATAGTTGTATGGAAATCAATTTATTATTTTTGCAAATACTATCTTTTTTCCATGCAAGCTTGTTTCCGCCACTAAATAAAAATATAAAAAGGGTAACTGTGACTTTTTATCTCACATTTTTCCTCAGAATTGCGTTATATGATTGAGTTATAAAGTCAGAACTGTGATGTATAGTCGCTATTCTGACTTGTTTCCCCCAATTCTGACTTTTTTTCTCAAAATTGCATGATATAAACTCACAATTGCGAGTTATAGTCAGAATTGTGAGATATAAAGTCGCAATTCAGACCCCCCAATTCTGACTATTTTTCCTCTAATTGCATGATATAAACTCACAATTGCGAGTTATAAAGTCAGAATTGTGAGATATAAACTTGCATTTGCGTGTTATAATGTCCAGTTGTGAGGGGGAAAAAAGACTTTATGACTCGCAATTGTGAGAAAAAAGTCAAAATTGTGAGATAAAAAGAGATTTTTATTTCATGGCGGCAACGAGCTTCCATATTTTTCAGACAGACGGGGAATAAAGTGTCCCGATGCGTGCCTGCAGTGTTGCTTTGTTAGTTCGTTGTAGATGTAGCTGTGTGCGGCACACGTCCAGTGTAAACACATGAGATGTCTCTGAGCGTTTGGACACAAGAAACCACATTCACCACAAATTCACAACACATCCGTCCTTGATTCAGCATCTGACAACACTTTGACGTCAAAAACAGAAAATGGACAACTTCAAACAATCGAAAAACTGAACCTGATAAACTGGGCTAATGAATAATGATTATTCATTCACAAAGATGGTTTAAAAATTAATGCACCATAGTTACTACCCTCATTCTGTCAGCAGACTCAAACTTGAGTCTATTTCCACTGAATCTTTAAACACGCGGGCGGCTTGTTTTCACACCGTCGTCTCGGTGTCTGAGATGCATTTAAGTGCAAACGTATGTTATGAACACTATGGATTTCCTCTAGATACCTTCCAATGTTTTGCCTCAAGATCCTTAAAATTTTGTTCGTAACACGCACAACTCTTTGTATTTAGTTCAGAACTCTTTTGATTCAAGCATTAGAGAGCTTATAAAAATTTCAAACGTTTAACGATATGCTTAACTACAGCTCGCTCCATCAGCGTTACCTATTTTTCAATGCAGGCTTCAGAAACACCCGCGTTTGCTTGCAGCTCCTTCAAACAAAGAAGGCTGCTGGAGCGCCGAACGCATTAAACCCCAGACTGCTTTCGCCACGCAGCCCGAGGGCGTAATAGCGTTTCTGCGAGCGCTGCCAGGAAAGTCTCTCAAACGTAATGCCTTCAGAACAACACTCCCATCATCCTTCATGTAACAAAAGAAATAAACACAAAACTCCATCCTAGTACTGCTAACCGCATACAACATGGCGCTATAAGGAGTGAAAAAGTCTTGAACTTTATAAACAACAAGGTTGAAATGAAAAACAATCCGTGGAGAGCGAGAAATCGACCCTCGGCCCCTGACGATGGAGTCGTGTTGGCGTCGGTGCCATCATTTGTAAGCACTGAGCCTTGATTATTACAAGAAAATAACACACACTGCACCGGCAGAGGGGCGTGGCCTGCATTCCATATGCGTGAGGACGTCCTCTGATTGGTGGTTTGGTGGAACAGCAAGATCCTGTTGAAGTTCTTTGGGCTTTCTTGGTGCGGTTTTGTGTCTTGTGTGTGTACATTACATTCCCCGTATAAACGCTGCGAGTCTGTGTGTCGAGGGGCCGAGGGCCTGAGCGTGTGACTCTAGTCCAGCGGCTCCTGCTTTATCCTGATGGGCGTGTTCATGGACTGACTCCGCCTGTCCTCGCGGCACAGCACGTACTCGCTGAACTGGGACGAGTCCACGCCGCCGCCGCAGGACGCAGCCACGCTGAAGCCCTTCTGGAAGAGACGCTCCAACACCTGAAAGACAAGCACAGAGGGTCAAAACTCACATGCAAACATGGACATAAAATACTGTTCAAAAGTCTTTAATGTTCACAAAGGATGCATTTATTTGATAAACAAATGCAGTAAAAATAGTGAAATATTACTGTAATTTAAAATAGCAGTTTTCTATGTGAATATATGGTAAAATGTAATTTATTCCTGTGATCAAAGCTGAATTTATTTGATTACAAATACAGTAAAAATCACAAAATATTATAATTTAAAATAGCTGTTTTCTATGTGAATATATAGTAAAATATCATTTATTCCTCTGATCAAAGCTGAATTTATTTGATTAAAAATACAGTAAAAATCATGAAATATTACAATTTAAAATAGCAGTTTTCTATGTGAATATATAGTAAAATATAATTTATTCCTGTGATCAAAGCTGAATTTATTTGATTAAAAATACAGTAAAAATCATGAAATATTATTACAATCTAAAATAGCTGTTTTCTATGTAAATATATAGTAAAATGTAATTTATTCCTGTGATCAAAGCTGAATTTATTTGATTAAAAATACAGTAAAAATCATGAAATATTACAATTTAAAATAGCAGTTTTCTATGTGAATATATAGTAAAATATAATTTATTCCTGTGATCAAAGCTGAATTTATTTGATTAAAAATACAGTAAAAATCATGAATTATTACAATCTAAAATAGCTGTTTTCTATGTAAATATATAGTAAAATGTAATTTATTCCTGATCAAAGCTGAATTTATTTGATTAAAAATACAGTAAAAATCACAAAATATTATTACAATCTAAAATAGCTGTTTTCTATGTGAATATATAGTAAAATTGTAATTTATTCCTGTGACCAAAGCTGAATTTATTTGATTAAAAATACAGTAAAAATCACAAAATATTATTACAATTCAAAATAGCTGTTTTCTATATGTATATACTGTAAGATGTAATTTATTCCTGTGAATTTTCAGCATCATTAAAAACAGTCATATTTTTTGTAGAAACTGTGATGCATTTTATTTTTCAGGACACTTCGAAGAACAATGTTCAAAAGAAAAGCATTTATATTCATTAGAAATCTTTTGTAACATTATAAATGTCTGACTCTTTACTGTCACTTTTGATCAATTTAATGCATTCTTGCCGAATAAAAGTATTACTTTTTTTCATAATTATTATTATTTTTTTAATGGTAGTGTATTAGAGCTGTTGGCTCTCAGAGAACCAGGTTTGAGTTTTATCCTATTGTATGAGTAAAGGCAAAGAATAAAATAAAAAGTCCAATAATAATATAAAAAATAATACAAAGCATATGCACAAAACGGTTCTTTTGCCCGTCTGAAGGTGGTTTATTTAGAGACTTATTCAGAAACACATAACAAAAGAATGAACAAAAAAAGTAAGTTATTCATAAATCAACAGCCCTAACTTGCAGAAGCGAACTGCTGATTGCATTCATATCCACTGTGAAGTGTGCTGCTCATATGAACCGTCTGAATCCCAAATCACCTTTTCAAATGGACTCATGTTTGGAAGTTTGGAAAAGCTTTCATCATCTGAACCTGCTGTTTAGCCAAAAATTTACACCACCCTCCATTCAATCCAAATCACACACATTAGATGCTCAGGTTTAAAAAAATATCAGGTTGGTGATGACATTAATGACACAACGGGAAGCAGGAATCTCTCACAGGAGCGTCACGCGTGCAGCAGGGAAGCGTGTCTGACTCTGGCAAAGACAATCGAGAACAGACGTTTGTCTCTCTGACAGATTCTGACTGGATGAGGACAGGTGAGAGAGAAACACACACACACTATTCAGCTCATTTCCTGTCCGTTTACAGTAAACTCTGTTTTCATGTATTCAACATTCATCACACAGCAGCGCTCCGATCATCCCGCTCAATGAAAGTCACTGTGAGATCGGCCATCTGCCGTCCCGTCCATGACACCATGAGTTCCTCTGCTCTCATTTACTGTCATCACACAACACACACACACACACACACACAGAGAAAGATTCATTCACAAGCAAGAGATGATTCTTTAAAGTTTTTCACTTTACAAAATTTTTAAAGCTTCCTCAGAAAAATAATAAAAATTGCTAAATCTTGGTAAAAAAAAAAAAAAAAAAGGTTCAAAAACAAATTTCAACGTCAATTACAGTATAAAAATGCCAAAAGTTTTCTGTAAGTGTCAGGTTTAGGGTCACTACCATTCAAAAGTTTGGGGTCAGCATTTTTTTTTTTAAAGGAATAATACTTTTCTTCAGCAATGACACATTAAACTGATCAAAAATGACAGCAAAGATGTTTATAATGTTACAAAAAAATTATATTTCAAATAAATGCTGTTTTTTTTTTTTACTTTCTGTTCATCAAATAATTCTGAAAAATAAAATGCACCACAGTTTCCACACAAATATGAAGCAGCACAACTGTTTTCAACATTGATAATAATCATAAATGTTTCTTGAGCATCAAATCATCATATTAGAATGATTTCTGAAGGATCATGTGACACTGAAGACTGGAGTAATGATGCTGAAAATTCAGCTTTGATCACATGATATAAATTACATTTTAAAATATATTCACATAGAAACACTTATTTTAAATTGTAAAAATATTTCACTATTTTTACTGTAATTTTGATCAAATAAATGCAGTTTTGGTGAGAATAAGGGACTATTTAATAAAATATTAAAAAAATCATACCAACCCCAAACTTTTTAACAGAGGAGTATTTTTGCACAGCATCTGATTGACATCAACAAGAAAGATCAATGCAAACGCGTTTTCAGAGAAATGATTGACCAGAGACGTGCTTTGGTGATTTAATTTAGTTGTTTTTCAGCAGTAACTTCAGGAGAACGTGCTTGTCATTCTCATAAATAACTCTGTAAACAGAACAAGATTAAACATTCAGCAGAAGAGTGACAGCCATATTTAACTGCAGTATGAACGTGTTTACGGCAAACAAACCCGTGTGTGTGTGTGTGTATCTGTCAGCAGAGCTTCTCTCTCTCTCTCTTTGCAGTGGCACATCTGTCAGTTTGATGAAAGTTCACCAGCGTCCGTGTTGATCCAGGTCCTCCATCATTCTGAGATATGGCTGGAGCCGGACAGCTTCAGCTTTGGGACACTATGAGCGTGTGTGTTTGGCTAAATGTTTTTCCTCTCTGAAGCCGTTCACGTGTGCCGTTTGCCCTCTCACTTCCTCAGTGTCTGTAATCTCACTGCAGACTCTTTCAATCTCTCAGGGCAGGTGCTTTGAATCGTTCTTAAGTTCCCGACATGTCATTCATCTGCCGTGATTTCTCAGTCTGAGCGGGTTTATTAGATTCTTCTCTCACTTTTTCAAGATAAACAAGCCCGTTTGTAAAAGCCGAAGCTAAACTGTGCAAGTTAGTAGAGCAAAAACAACTCGATTTTTACATCTAGTGTGCCTTAATTGTAAAAAAAAGTGTGCTTAATTTTATTTAATGATCTCCAAGGATGCATTTATTTGATCAAAAATATGGTAAAAATTTTGAAATATTATTGCAATTTGAAATAAGTGTTTTCTAAGTACATATATTGTAAAATGTAATTTATACCATGTGATCAAAGCTGAATTTTCAGCATCATTACTCCAGTCTTCAGTGTCACATGATCCTTCAGAAATCATTCTAATATGATGATTTGCTGTTCAAAAAACATTTATGATTATTATCAGTGTTAAAAACAGTCATATTTTTGTGAAAACTTTGTGGAAACTGTGATACATATAACCGCCATAAATCTAGCGTGCTTAATTGTATTGAATGTGCACTTGTAGTGTACTTCAAATCTTAAAAGTATATTTTAAAAACTGCACTTGCAGAATATGTAATATTAATGAAATAAAAGGCCACTTAAGTGGACTTAAAGAGAGACACTTTCATGACTATGTTTCTTAAAACCTTTCATTTGACATTATTACAAAGTGTGTTAAGTTTTACTTTAAAGTACATTTTAAATCATTGTTTTAATAATCTTTTGTCATGCTTTAAAAAAGTACTTATTTTGATGTTCACTAACATACTATGTAAAGTACTTGATTATAATAATTGCTTATATTATATTATATTATATTATATTATTTTATATTATACTGTTTTTTATAACTTTAGTGTTATTTGGTATTACATTTAGAGTTAATATATTTTAAATTTACTAAATTGTAACTTCATTACAAGTGTGTGATTACAAATATTAAAATGCATTACATGCAAGTTTCAATAGATTTTAGATCATCTTAGACGCTTCTCAGTACGTTCAGCATTAAACTTTAACCATATTTCAAAGAAAATAGAAATAATTATGAAATTACATATATACTAAAGTGGGTCAAAAAAGCACTCTTAAGTTTAACTAATTGCATTTAGTATAAATTTAAACTATAATATATTTAATTGCAGCGAACATGCGATTACGTGTGAAAACATTCAGTTCACACTTAATTATATTACTTTAAAGTATATTTTCTTCTTTTTCAAAGTATGCAAAATTGTACTTCCTTTCACAAGGGTGTTCCGCGATGTTTAGCATGTTTATTTCTTATTATAAAGCAGGTGTGGTTGGTTGTTCGGTTGTTAGCCTGCAGTGATGATTCTAACCAGTAATCAGATCATAGTGTTGTGTCATACAGACAGGATTACTGTATCATTCATACAATAATGAGTCAGCCGACAGGAGTGTCGTGTTCAAAATCATTGCGGAAAAGAGAAAACACCCTTTCCACTGACATCCGCCCAACCGGGCTGAGACGGGAAACCTGTTCAGGAGCGGTCTGAGCGGCACTCGCTCTCGAGGTCATGAGGTCACTGATGCAACGGTTTCATACTGATAATTGGAGAAGCCACTGTAAAAAATCCTTAAAACAAAACACATTTGCCTAAATGCTCAATTGTAAGAAAAGGAATGGCTTGTTTCTGAATCATTATTGTACCATTTTTTTCTTAATATTTAGCAAAAAATAATGAATTTATGCTTAAAATAAGCAATCTTACATAAATATATTAAAACCTATCAAAATCTGGTAAAAAAGGAACATACATTAACCAAAAGTCAATAACAATTTGAAAACACTTCTGTAAGGGTCAGGTTTAGGGTCAAGTGTAGAAAATATGATTTTAAGTTCCTTATTTGTGAGATAAAAGCGTCTGCTAAATAAATAAATGCGAATATTAAAATCAATAGAAGTCAATGATAGCATTCAAAGGTTTGGGGTCAGTACTTTTTTTTTTTTTTTTAAAGAAATTAATATTTTTATTCATCAAGGACGCATCAAATTGATCAAAATTGACAGTAAAAACATTTATAATGTTACAAAATATTCTATTTCAGATAAAAGCTGTTCTTTTGAACTTTTTGAAGAATACAGAAAGTATACTCTAAAAATGTTGGGTTAAAAACAAGCCAGGTTTGGTTGAAAATGAACAAACCCAGCGGATGGGTTAAATGTTTGACCAACCTGCTGGGTAGTTTTATTTAACCCAAATATTGTTTAAAAATGACTATATGGCTGGCTTAAAATCAACCCAAAATATGTTGGAAACTAAAAATAAGACACATAATTACTAGAGGCAACAATAATAATCAAAAGGTGTATTTATTAATAAGCAATTTAATAAATGCTGATTGTTTAATTATTATTCCTTAACTTAATAATAAAAGCTCATTTATTAAACATTAATATATGTTAATTTCCAACATATTTTGGGTTCATTTTAAGCAAGAAATACAGTAATATTTAAGCAATAGTTGAGTTAAATAAAACTACCCAGCAGGATGGGCAAACATTTAACCCAATCGCTGGGTTAAAACATTTTCAACACAACTTGCGTTGTTTTTAACCCAGCATTTTTTAGAGTGTAATGTATCATGGTTTCCCAGCTCATTTAAGCTCATTGGGCTCCTTAAGCAATATTATTTTACTTTAAGAATGTTTTAAAAAAAATTACTTCAAAACAAGACAAAAAATACTAATGAAGAAAATGTTTTTTTTTTGCATTGCATTGCATTGCATTGGATTAAGTGTAAATGTGGAGATGTGGAGTGGACACATGAGCTCCGCTCCAAACCCTAGTGAGCCGCCTACATAGACAGCACTTTTAAGACATCATAGGCGGGTTCCAGATGTGACGGCAGTTTCAAAACGCATTCAGCAACATTACTCTGTCTCATTTCACCGAAATCTAAAGCAGCATGACATGCATCCTTTATCACTAAAGCAATCAATGCATTGTGACAAGATCAAAATGATTCAAGATCCCAGCTAACGGGGAACGTTCTGGCAAGGTCTTTAATAATGTTCTCCAAACGTTGACACAAAAATGTTATCTGTACATCGCTCATAGAACTTTTTTTCCCGGAAACATTTTAGTTGGATGTTCCTCTAATCATTTTTAAATGTTACTGCTTGTTTTAGAATGTTCAGAGAAAATTCAAAAGTAACAATCTCATGTTTGAAAAATGGAATGTTCCCTTAACATTTGAATAACCAAGAAAAAACATTTTTGAAACATTGAAAAAACGTTCTTAGAATGTTCTTTGTTAGCTAGGATGGTGGACGAGAAAAAGTTGATTGTAAATGTATTTCATTCATTACTGAGAAGGAAAAATGATTGTGTGTTTATGGTTACATTTCTGCATATTAGTGCATTGCATCATTCGTTTAGCAACACAGTCGAGTGTCTCTCGCGGCCTTTGTGTGAGCAGCTCTGATTAAAAGAGATGCATGCTTAAAGTTTCTGAGTTCATGCTAAATACCAGCTTCAGCAAGAAACAGATAAATGAGCTTCAGTCGGAAACAAAAAGACCTGCTTCGTCAGTTCACACAAATCAACTAGTTTTAGAAAAGAAATAGAGCTTGAGCGAGCAAACAAAGAGAGGGCAGCCTCAGCAGCAGACAGAGAGGGACACGCTCTTACTGGAGACGCAGAGAGAAAATGTTGTGTTAGTTGATGCAGCCAATTAATTATATTGCAAGCCATTTAGAAATCTATAAAAGAAGCATAAAGGGGTTGAGGCTGTTTGAGAAAGTGTAAGTATGGTATTAAAAAATGCAATACGTGTATTTTCAACCGCTCTGGGCGTTGTTACGTTGGAGTCTTTTTTAAAAGGGAAGAGCTGTGTCTTAAAAAGGAGAAACGTGTAAATTATGCATTTCATTTTCTAGCCTCTCTTTTCTTCTCGCTCTTGCTTTTTGTTTTTGAGAGAGTGAAAAATTATGGCTGCACATGAAAAGGCGTTTTGTTGAGTGCTTTCCTCGACCCTGAGGGGGCGCTGTCCAGGTGTGTGTTTCAAAGTGTGTTAGTTCAAACACAGGTTGAGCCTCGTTCTCATGAATAGATGAGATGAAATGGTATGAAAATTTCATATCACGATTATAGTGACCAAAATGATCAGGTTATCAATATTATCACGGTACTGTTAAAAATTGCAGGAAATGTTCAAAAAGCACTCATACACACACTGAAATCATTTCAGCAAGTTTTGTCGAATAAAATTAGCTCATTCTGTCTGCATAAACATTAGAATAATAGCATTAAAAGTGATGGCAGGATTTTAAACGAACAAAAAATATTGGTTGGATGACATACAAAACATTTTATTTACTAGCATGCACTACATGTTCAAAGTTTTGACAAAAGAAAGTTTTATAAAACAGCTTATTTTCCATCTATCGGTTAAAATTTACAACAAAAATTTGACGGATTTTTGCACTGGAAAAGTAAATCTACTCTCTGTCAGTAGGTGGCGCTTATGGAACAGCAGATATAGAGTTGTTTCCCTGGTAACCGCTGTAAACAAAGCTGTCAGTGTTGCCAAGTCTGCGGTTTTCTAAATCTAGCTACTTTTACACCGTTACACCGCGGGTTGTTTTTGTACTCTGAGGGTTGAAGCGACGTATCATGGGAATGCGATAGGGCTAGTTTTGGTAGGGACCAGTGTTGTAGTCGAGACCAGCTCATTCGAGTCCGAGTCAGAGTATGTTGAGTCCGAATTGAGACCGAGAGTTAGACACGCGAGGTATCTAATCTTTCTGGGGAACAGACATGATAAATGTGAGGTGACAAAAGAAAGAATGACTCTGATCTGGAGGTGAGGTGAACTAACAGACTGCATAGCCTCAAACTCTGCTAAGCAATCAGTCATTTTTTACTCATAATTTGGCCTTAATGGCTGTATTAGCCTATAGTTTATTTTTTATTACAAATGTGATAAACGTTTGCACAAGTAGTATGTGTTGGGGAATTTAAAATGTAACATTTCAATTATATTCTGCTGAAATGAACGAAATGACTTGAAAGAAAGAGTTGTTTATTTTGCTGAACGAGATTCAAAGATCTGAGTCAGTAAAATGATCCAACTTCCTGCTGCCTTTGCACTAATGTTAGTCTCAAGTCATGCGCAGTTGCACACAAGAAAATCACCAATCATTGGACATGTCAACCAAACATCAATTTACAGAAATAATCACATACAGTAATAATCATGAAATATTTTGAATGGGACTCGAGTGGACTCAGGAATGTCAGATTCCTAATATGTTCAACTATGAGTCAATTCTGAGTCAAAAGTCCATGACAAGACTATAACCATTACAATATGGAGTCTGAGTCTCGAGTACTACAACACTGGTAGAGACTAAAACAAACTTCTTCCCGGGTTAGTGACATCACAAACCCTAAAATTTACATAAACCCCGCCCCTGAGAACACACAACAAAGGGGGCGGGGCCTTGTTGGGCTGCTTTAGAGAAGAGGAAAAGTTGTTGTTTTACGCCGGACTGCTTCACAAACAAACGCTGGATTTGCATAAAAGATGAACATGACGGCACATGCTAGTGGATGAGCTGAATCAACTCCACAGCAACTACATCAATTTATCCACTAACCATTCAGAAACATTTAAAAGTTGTAACTTCTTCCTGAGTCTCTCCATCAGTGTCGACTCCGGTTTGAACAATGTAAGGCTGAACACCGTTACTGACAATCCTCATTTTGGCTGCGTGAGATTCTCCAGCTTTGTTGTTGTTGAGCTGTTAAAGCTCCGCCCTCTTCTGGAAAGCGGAGCTCATTTTGCATTCAAAACGTGCTCACACCCAAATAAAGGCAAATTTGACAAGCTATAATAAATGATCTGTGGGGGATTTTGAGCTGAAACATGCAGGAATAAAGCGACCTGAATGAAATCACCCGCATGATGTCTGAAGCAGATAAGCGCAGCGCCGTGAACCACTGTAGACCAGATAATCTCATTACCTGCACTGAGTTCAGTCTGCAGTAGCCGTTCAGGGGGAAGCGGATGACGTGGGTCGGGTCCTGGTTCCAGCCAGCGTTGACCGAATTACACATGACGTCACCGGTCTCGGGGAAGATCTCCTCGATGAGAACTTTCTCCCCGCTGAGGGCGATCCGCTCGCCGAGGTCAGGGGTCACGCGGACGACCAGGCAGTCGCAGGGCTGCGCCAGACGTCTCTGCTCCCGCTCCTGCTTCCACCGCTCCAGCTCCTTGATCATGGGCGTCAGCTGGTAATAGCGCGCCTCCTCGTACAGGAGATTGAAGTCCTGAACAGAGACACAGATGGACACATGAGGAACATCAGTATTTTTGTCTTGTTGGCCAGTAAAATATATTTTAAAACTAGATACATTTACTTAAGAAGTATTATTTATCATTTACATAATTAAATATTTATGAATAATAAATATATATTTATAATTAGTGACTTTTTTAAGGAAACTAATACTTTTATTCAGCATTAAATCATTAAAAGTGACAATAAAGTTACAAAAGATTGTATTTCAAATAAATGCTGTTCTTTCTGTTAATGTTTTATTCATCAAAGGATCTGAAAAATAAAATGCATCACGTTTCCACAAAAATATGAATCAGCACAACTTCATATACATTAATAATAATCAGTAATGTTTCTTAAACAGCAAATCATCATATTAGAATGATTTCTGAAGGATCATGTGACACTGAAGACTGGAGTAATGATGCTGAAAATTCAGCTTTAATCACAGGAATAAATTATTTTTAAAAATATATTAATAGAAAACAGCTATTTTAAATTGTAAAAATATTTTACATTTTTACTGTATTTTTTTTTATCAAATTAATACAGATTGGTGAGCAGAAGAGACTTTTAGAGAAACTTTTGAATGGTAGTGTATATTAACTGTTGATTTTAGAGAATATCTTCTGTTTTTCTCTCTTTTCAAACATTTTACTAGATTTATGATTAAACCTAATTTTTAAAGAAAAGAGATACAGTCATTTGAATTTGATGGAAATAATTATTCACAAAAGAAGGAAATCAGAATGATCTCCAACAGGTGCAGGATCAAAACAAAAGCTATGAAATCCACACACTGTTTATAATAACAATAATAATGTTTAATTGATGGAAACATTGCTGTTCAACAGGTTCAGGCCACATCTGCAAAATGCAGTGAAATCCTACACTTTTAGGTTAAAAATACAAAATAATTATTCTTAAAGATTAATATACTGTCTTTTCAGTGGACAATAAATATATACAAGACTTTGTAAATAAAAGTGTTGTTTGCCCATGCAATATTCAAGTTTAGTATCTAGAAATGTAATACTTATCACACTGTGCAATAGTTAAAATATACAAAATAATTCTTTTATAGAAATAATTATACAGTCTTTTCAATGAATGTTTATGCTTTCTAAATAAAATATGAGTCACCAGCTACAGGTATGAGCGAAGGTGATGCTATTAATGCAAATGCCACTAATAAAAAAAAATAATAACATAAATAAAACCCAATAAATGAATGAATCTTTAAAAAGCAGAGAGACTGGGGGTATCAGCGCGGCCCGCGGGGCAACAGTCAAGACGTTTGGCAGGATCTCATGTGCTCGTTGGAGCCCGTCAGTGATGGACCTCGAGGCTTCAGCGTTTCTTTATCCAGGCAGACAACAGCAGACTGCCAAACTCTCTCCCTCTCTCTCTTTCTCTCGGGGATCTTGCCAGGGGTTTTTTGCCCCTTTCGGTTTTTCCTTAATTTCCCACAAGTCCAGATGGTACTATTCTTCTTCTCGTGTCTCCATCACGGGAGGAGCTGAGGTGTGGATGAGGGAGGAAATGATTCGAGTTCATCTGAGGATATGGTTTACGCAGAGTAATCTGCATAAAGATTGATATAAACAGTCATGAACTGCACACAGCCTGAATGGTAACTAAACTACATGACTAATTGTATATGCGGTTTCTCTGCAGAAAACAGACAACCATACGGCACAGTAATAAAAGTCTTGTTTATATTGTTGCATTATCGTGCAGCTCTCTATATGAAGTTGGATATTTAGTGTATTCAACTTTTTTCACGTACATAAAGTATACTCGCATAAAGTGATATATGAACTGCTTGATTGAGTCCAGCTCTTTATATAAACTTTGATACATTAATATATCCAATTTCACCTGCATACATACAAAATCACAAAATGATTAAGACTATATAGCAGATCTCAACTGCTTGATTGTTAGTAATGTAAACCATATCACACAGATCTAAATATAAAGTTGGATATAGAAGTATGTCATCAAGTTGTGTAAAGCAATATATATACTATATAGCAAATCTCAACTGCTTGATTGCTTGTATCGTTGCAAAATGTAAAATATATTATTTATCGCCCAGCTCTAATCTGCTAAATGTGACTGTAAGGCGTGAAGATATTAAGATATTATAAACATTAACATCATTTTCTGTAAAGCTGCTGTGAAACAATGTGTGCTGTGAAAAGCGGCATACGTTCAAAATGCATGCAATCCATTGCAATAAAGGCTTTAAAAAATAACTTTAGATTGTTCGAAAATATTGTAAGTGGGCATTATAAGGGGAAAATGTATGGTTATTTAATATAAGCCTTTAAAAAAGTAATTTTTCGTTGTTTTGAAATGATTGTAAGGGGACATTATAAGGGGAAAATGTATATGAAAGTATATATATAACTGGTCAAGACGTCTCTAACCTCCATACATGGATGGTTATTCAATATAAGCTTTAAAAAATACATTTTCATTGTTTGAAATCATTGTAAGTTGACATTATAAGCACTGTAAACCCTAACACTCAAAATAATTAATGGGTTTGAGTAGGACAAACTTATATTAAACAAATTAGTACAGTCAAATTGACTTTTATGAGTATTTAGCACTTTCTTTTCTTTCAAGTTCACAGAACTTATATATTTTAAGTAAACGGTTTCATTGTTTTGAGTTTTATGAACTCATTTCTGTTCATTTAGATTAACTAAAACTGGGCTGGGATTTCTATTTTCCTGCATGTTTTGCTCATGGCACTCGAAAGGGAGGGTAAATGCTAAAATTAAGTGTTATATAATTTTTTTTTTTGCGGAAGCCCTTTGAATTTCTTAATTTAAAACATTTTGATGCAACTGATTGCCTCAAATTTTTTGAGTTTTGCCAACTTATTTAGATTTACAGTGAGGGAAAAATGTATATGAAAGTATATATAACTTTGGTTGGGAGTCAGGACACGTCTCTAACCTCCATATATGAATGGTTAAAACACTTTACAAAAAATTTAGACTTGAAAAATTGACTTACAGCAATCAGTTTTGCATGTCACATTTCAGTACTAATCTAAACAGAAAATGTTCAAAATGCATGCAATCCATTGCAATAAAGGCTTTAAAAAATAACTTTAGATTGTTGGAAAATATTGTAAGGGGACATTATAAGGGGAAAATGTATATGAAAGTATATATAACTGGTCAAGACGCCTCTAACCTCCATACGTGGATGGTTATTCAATATAAGCTTTAAAAAATACATTTTCATTGTTTGAAATCATTGTAAGTTGACATTATAGGCACTGTAAACCATAACGCTCAAAATAATTAATGGGTTTGCGTAGGGCAAACTTAAATTAAACAAATTAGTTCAGTCAAATTGACTTTTATGAGTATTTAGCACTTTCTTTTCTTTCAAGTTCACAGAAGTTATATATTTTAAGTAAACTGAACGGTTTCATTGTTTTGAGTTTTATGAACTAATTTCTTTTAATTTAGATGAACTAAAACTGGGCTGGGATTTCTATTTTCCAGCATGTTTTGCCCATGGCACTCGAAAGGGAGAGTAAATGCTAAAATTAAGTGTTATATAATGTTTTTTTGCGGACGCCCTTTGAATTTCTTAACTTAAAAATTTTGAGGCAACTGAACTTATTCGGATTTACAGTGAGGGAAAAATGTATATGAAAGTATATATAACTTTGGTTGGGAGTCGGGACACGTCTCTAACCTCCATATATGAATGGTTAAGCACTATACAAAAAAATTTAGACTTGAAAAATTGACTTACGGCAATCAGTTTTGCATGTCGCATTTCAGCACTAATCCAAGCAGAAAATATGTTCAAAATGCATGCAATCCATTGCAAATATAAACTTTGGATTGTTCAAAAAAATTATATGGGAAAAATGTATATGAAAATACATAACTTTGATTGGGACACATCTCTAACCTCCATATGTGGATAGTTAGGGTGCTCTTTTCTTTTCACCCATGTCTTTTTTCTTTTCTTTTGCCCTTCACAGTGCAGATGACAAAACGCATGCGGTGCATCAGTGCTGGAGGGAACAGGAAGGTATTAAAAGAAGCTCCACATGCGCCTGGATCTCTGTTTTCAACAGGACTCCTTCTCTAACGCTCTTCTTACAGTCTAGCCTGATACAAGAGGTGAAGAAAGAAACAGACCCCAACAAGAGCAGATAGAAAGATGGACGATCCGCTACCCTGAATTCCCATGTTCAGGCGATCCGACAGGCCTGTTGTGATCCAAAATAATGATCTTACTCCATTGCCCATCGGCAAGACAACATCTCACAGACAGACAGAGAGAGAGAGACAGAGATATTCCCCTGTCTCCATCTAATACATATAAGAGATGACCATTTCTCTTTTGATTTTTGTCAAACACATGCTGATGTAGAGGTCAGATCTTACGTGACACAAACCTTGGAATCAAAACCGACTCTTTACCGTCTTGCTCATCGGATTTATGATGAACGATTCATCGGTGCGTGTAAGTCTAAAAACAAGAAATGTTTTTTAATCATTGATTTAAGTGTAATCGCTGCTAGTGGTCACAAACAAAACCAGACCAGCAGCAGAATGCTTTTATTTCCTGGAGCAGCTGAGCAACAGATAATCTCTGGTACAAATGATGCTTTTTTCACTGATAGATGCAAAACATATTCCGCTTTAGCTCCACGTTCACATTGATTTAGCGAAACGCACGCCACCGCGGGCCATGACAGTCACGATGCCTCACAGATAAGGACACCGCCGGCTGCCGTTTGCATTTCTGTCTGATTTCACACACATTGATCATCAGATCGTCCAAACTGAGTTCTTTGTCCGACTCAAGAGAGAAAAACAAAGCGAATCCAGATCAAGATTAAAAGACGTGATGTTTACATCATATCTGCATGTTTGGAAGGGAGAGTTCATTCATGAGGATAAATGTAACATTGAAACAAACATTTTTGTAAAGCTGCTTTGAAACAATATGCATTGTGAAAAGTGCAAATAAACTTTTGAATTGAATAAATCAGCCGTATGTAGATGTTTTGGTCATAATGAGTAAATATGAAGTCATTTCTGTGGTCCAGATATGAAAGTCATTTGTCTGCACATACAGCGAAAATACTGTGCAATGTGACACAATCACAGCCAATCAGAACATATTTGATAATATATGCATGTCTATTTTGGACCAATAATATTGCACTATGGGCGGGGCTAACAATATTTCCTGATCTTCATTGTTTGTCGTGATTGCAGCTGGACAAAACAAAACCTCAGAATTGCATGAAAGAGCTAGTCATTTTTTAAAGATTTGTCTGGTTTGGACTATGCAAGTATGTCAAAATTTTGTGCATTACTGCATCCTGAAATTCACCAGACTGCCATTTGCGATGCACTGCATTCTCAGTATTGCCACAAGGGGCGCTATAGCGGACATCAGCAACTGTCTACTTCTACAGTCTGTTTTCTCATTCAGCTCCAGTGTTGCCAAATCGGGCTACTTTAACACTGTTGCCGTGGGTTGTTTTTCATATCCGCGGGTTGAAGCGACCCAAAATAAGATGATATTTTGCCCCTGGAATGAATTTTTACCAGAGAGAACCCCGCCAAAAAGCGGATTTTACCCCCTGGACCTCCCCCAAAATGCGATTGGACTAGTTTTGGGCTAGTTTTGAGTAGCAATTGGGCGGGTTTTGTTATGAAAACCTGGCAACCCTTTTCAGCTCAACTATGACCAACATTTGCACAACTCAGACAGCAGGTGAGATTAAATGGAGGTCAAATAGAGCCATTTGTATTGTATCCCAATATGCAATGTAATCACATTGACCTTTAATTTCCAGTGTGATGAATTAATCAATATCAATGGATATCAATATCAATATCTGGATTAAAATTGCAAATAATTGATCAAATATCCCCAAAAATCCATAATGACAACTTTTTAAAATATAGCTGCAATAATCGGGGTTCAAGCACTTTAAGGCCTTTAAGCACATGCGTAAAAAGGTATTATGTTTTAATTAGCAAGCCTGTATCCATCTTGATCATAGATGGAAAAGACCATTTACAGCCAATACAGGCAATTTACCATAGAAAATATATAGTTTTTAAAGCTTTTTAAGAGTTATCGAGGTTGAGCCAAAAATCTAGGACTAGTTCGCCAAAGTTGGTTTTTGAAATAATCTCCAATATTTTTAACGAATGATTCGATGGACAGCGGCGGTCCCAGAGGCAAAGTTGATCAGAATGAGGAGTTCTATCAATCGCACGATACATGAACATTTGCACAAGTATTCACATGCCTCTAGGCCCGTAAGTCAAACAGGGCCAGCGATTTCGTTCAGATTGGCCTCCATTACCCTTTTTCACTGATAGCTGATCAAAATTCATTGGCCGATGGCGGACATGTTTTTTGAGATACATCAATGTCCTCACAGACAATCATGGTGCTTTGGAAAAAGACACTGCATGCCAATTTTCAAGTCGTTCGGACTAACAGTGAAGTAGTTATAGCCGTTTTCATGTTTTTCCCTGTTATAGCACCACCAAGTGGCCAGTCGCCGCGTGCTTTTTCATGCGCCCACAGAATGAGCTCTTACACAGGTGTACCAAGTTTGGTGAAAATGTCTCATTCCTTTCATGAGTTATAGCCATTTTAGTAAAAGTGGCTCCACCCACTTTGAGCATTTTGGCGGCTCTTAGGAACCGTGAAGCATAATTTTGATTTTTTTTTTGGGGATAATTATTGACAATCAGACTCTGGAGAAACTCAATACACTGGTTCCGATCAGGCCAAAAACCAAGGACTAGTTCATAAAAGTAGGTCTTTTCAAAAAAATCCTGAAAAGTTATGAGCGATTTCGTACTTTTGACCGCTGTAGCGCCACCGCCAGGCCATTCGGGGCGAGCCTTGGTGACACTGTAGACGGTGTGAGTACTACCAGCCCTCAAAGATTCAAGTCTCTAAGACTTACGGTTTGGTCTGACCGATCACTTTTTAGGGGAGAATGCTGATCCTTGGAAAATGTAACAATTATAACAGGGTTTTAGCACTATGCCTTGAACCCCTATGAATATAATGCATGTGACAACAATGCAGCATTTACCATGGCATGCTGCGTACTATTTCACATACTATTTAGTTTAATAGTAAGCAGTATGCAGTGTTTACTGTAGTACACGACATGCATTCTATTCCAAACAGCCAGTGAATCTGGATTTTTCCAGAAGAACAGAATAATCCTTCATTTAAATACCTTAAAGTCATCCGGCAGGAGCAGTTTGCAGGTTCGCAGGAAGCTCAGAATATAGCGGAATATCTCTCCGTCCCTGTCGATGAAGTAATGCTGCTTTAAACTGTCCAGAACGATCGGCTCGGTTCCGTTAAACAGCCTGCTGATCCTGAAAATTAAAACACACACACACAGTTAATGGAGTGAGGCCAGCCTCCTTTAAATGCATGAAACAATTAGCATTTATTTTTCAATTTTATTAGTGGCCAGCCAAAAATGTATTAAAGCTCGCTTCTGAAACAAGAGGCTTTAGGCGGATTTCAGTGGCTCAGAAAAGCGTTTCAAGTCCTTCTACTGTGGGATTCATACAGAGCTGAACACAGCTCAATGTTTTATCATCTCAACAGTCACAAGCCAATTAAATCACTCCCACATAATATCATGATGTCAGAAAGCATGACAAGCTACTGAAATAAAGCAGGACAGCCTTCAGATTATTTGCATATGTAAACTAGAGAGCTTAATGATATAATCACTATGAGTAATAATAATGATTAACTTAGCAAACACCAGTAATGATTGTTGGAGGGATGCAGTTGAAAGTTTCCTGTGCAACAAATCATGAGGATATAAAAACATGTTGACTGTTTGTTTTTTAAATTCTGGCGACTTTTTGTGATCTGGAATGAGGCCAGTATTAATTATTGACCGAAGCTGAGAAAAATATGTTCTAAGAACATTTTGTTAATGTAGCCATTAAGTTATGAAAACATTATTTCTGAATGTTCTCTGAAAACATCCAGTTTTTTAAATGTTTTAAAAACGTTTTTTCTTGGTTGTGTGAACGTTAAGGAAACATTCCATTTTCTCATTCTTCAAACATTATGGGAATGTTACTTTTGAATGTTCTCTGAATGTTCCGAAACAAGTAGCAACATTTTAAAAAATGTTAGACGAGCATCCAAATAAAATATTTCAGAAAACATTCCACAAACAATGTATAAATAATGTTTTGAGAACATTATTAAAGACCAAATAACTTTGAACGAAATTTCTTTTAAAGTTACTGAAGAACATTGATTCATAACGTTGAGAGAACCTTGCCGGAACGTTCTGAGAGCGTTCCCTGTTAGCTTGGCTTACAGTATCTGTTTGTCCCTTTAGTGATGGAAGGAGAAATAAAAAGAGAGACTATATCTCTCCTAATTTCATGCTTTGATTTCTCCACCTTTGTAATTTTCTCCCCAAAAATGTCAATGTATTTTTTTGTCATTTATTTGAACGAAAGACAGCACAAGCACACTTTCTCAGAAGAAAATATAAAAATAAAGGAATAAAAAAATTCCAAAAGGTGTTTTTACAGTGACACCACAGAAGAGCCATCCTGGGTTTCCCAAAGATCCATTTTTTCTTATTTTTATAACCTGAAGAACCTTTTTCCATGATAAAGAACCTTGTGTGCAATGGAAGGATTCCATTGATGTTAAAGGTTCTTCATGGAACCATCAATGCCAAAAAAGTGTTTAAAAAGATAAAAAATATATTATTTTGGCACTTTGTGGTTTGAAAAAATGCAATATTTCTGTGTATTTTGATGCTTATGATTAAAGTACAGTAAGTACAGTTGAATGATAGTTGCACTCTAAGAAATGCTGGGTTAAAACAACCCAAGATGGGCTAAAAATGGACAAACCCAGTGATTGGGTTGTTTTAACCCAGTGGTTGTGTTAAATGTTTGCCTAACCTGCTTGGTAGTTTTATTTAACCCAACTATTGTTTAAAAATTTGGGGTTCATTTTAAGCCAGACATATAGTAATTTTTAAACAATAGTTGGGTTAAATAAAAATTAACCCAACCACTGGTTTAAAACAACCCAATCGCTGGGTTTGTCCATTTTCAACCCAACTTGGGTTGTTTTTAACATTCTTCTACTATATTAAATCTTTTTTTTTTACTAATTCTTTCACTTTTTGAGAAAAGGCTGGCCTAACAATAACTCTGAAATCATAGGAATAAAAGCATGATCTTTGTTTTAAACCAACATTTTATTTTTATAATTTCAGAGTTAACTGCAAAAAAAAAAAAAAAAAAAAAAAAAAAAAATATATATATATATATATATATATATATATATTTTTTTTTTTTTTTTTTTTTTTTTTTTTGGGGGAAATTATATATAAAAAAATTATTTTGATGCTTATTGACGTAAAATAAGAAAAATTCAAATTAATCACTTAGAGGCTCCATGATAGACTCCATGATAAAACAACCCAAGTTGGAAATGGACAAACCCAGCGATTGGGTTGTTTTAACCCAGTGGTTGGGTAGTTTTATTTAACTCAACTATTGTTTAAAAATTACTGTATTTCTTGCTTAAAATGAACCCAAAATATGTTGGAAATTAATATTTATGAATATGTTTAATAAATGAAGATTTATTGTTTAATGAATAATAATTAAAACCTTTTGATTATTATTGTTGCCTCTAGTAATTATGTGTCTGATTTTTAATTTACAACCTATTTTGGGTTAATTTAAGCCAGACATACAGTCATTTTTAATCAATAGTTGAGTTACATAAAACTACCCAGCAGGTTGGTTAAACATTTTTTGTCCATTTTCAACCTAACTTGGGTTGATTTTAACCCAGCACTTTTTAGTGTAGTTAGGATGCTCCCTATGTAGTCAGCTCACTAGGCTTTGGAACAGAGTTTGTGTGTCCATCTCCAGATAAACAGTGCAAACTTATCCAATACATTATAACACATTCTTCTACTAATCTACTAATATCTAACAACTGTTTACTGTGAATGATACACAACATTTCAACACTAAAACTGGTTCTCCAGCACACTGGATACCTGGAAATACCTTCATCTTTCTGCGTGTAGTTCAGTTCTCTTTATGAACTCTGATAGGATCAGCATTTCCTTCCGTTCCTAGGCTGAGCAGCAGCGCTATCACAGCACCGATGCAATCTCCTCTTTAATCACGGCTACAGTTCCTGGGTCAGCTGACGGCTCTGCATAACCACAAAGAAACCGGCGAGGCCGAGCGGGGCGGCCCGACTGCTTCTCAAAGCCCGGCAGCCGAGGTACAAAAGCATTTATTGTGCGTTGACTATTGACTCAGCGTAAGGAAGTGATTTGCTAACACAAACACAGTTCATTGAGCTCTGCCAGGTGCGTGTATTTACAGACTTTCCTTCATAACGTGGACTGTTTCTTCCTTTAATGCACGATGTACACTAAAAGTCTCGTCACCTTATGCACTTTCTAAAGCTCTTGTTTTCCCTGTTGTTTCCTTCTCTCTTTCTCTCTCCCCCCCTTTGGAAATCGATGCAAAATGCTTTATAAAAAACCAATACTCATCTCCCTGTAGCGCCTGCGGTCGTCCTTTCTCATATGGTCTTGCAATTCTTCCAGCTAGAATTTCACCATGCCCCTCCAGGCAAACACTGTTTTTCATCTGCACTTTTTTTAAAAAGCAATTAAAATGCTGCCTGTTTTTCTTTTCTTCCTCCTCTCCCCCCACCAGTCTCTCTCTCTCTCTCTCTCTCCATCTTTTCTCTGACACTCTCTCCCACATCCTCTTTTTTCCTCTAAATCTCTCTCTGGATACGTTCACACAGCAGGGAATACGGTTGTCAGTCTCATTCAGAGCAGTAAATACGCTTGTGTTCATACACGCTTTGACTGTGATAGCGAGAGACAACCGATTTCTAGAACCGAACAGACTGAATTTTGAGAGCGAGCTCAGTTGATGTGTGACAGATGAGGGCGATTCTTCAATTAGAGGCACTTTTGACTGCTTGAAATCTTGAAAAATGAAACTTCTTCAACCTATGAATTATCTGTGTTGAAATATTTATCTCAAGTTCTGAATAAAGATCTGGCCTGGATTTCAGCTGGATTTGAGTATACAGTGTGCTGATGACGTTTTTCACTTATTTTGAGCGAAAAAGCTGGATTTGGAAGTTATCTAGCGCTCGGTTAACTCTGAAATCATAAGAATAAAAAAAGTTTGTTTTTTTTTTTAAATTAAAAAACCTGTTTTTGTATTTTTATATAATTTCAGAGTTAACTGAAGTCTTATAAATATATGCTTTTTTATGATTTCGGTCAACAGACTGCTAGCTAGTTAACTGAAATCATAAGAATAAAAAAATGTTCTTTTTAATAAAAAATATATTTTTTTATTTTTATAACTTCAGAGTTAACTGAAAACATAAAAAATATATCTTAAATTATAAAAGAATTAATTCATTTCAGAATCAACAGACTGCTAGCTAGTTAACTCTGAAATCATAAGAATAAAAAAAGGATTTTTCTTAATAAAAAATATTTTTTTATAATTTAAGATTTACTTGTCTTAAAAAATATTTTTGTAAATTTAAAAAAATATATATAATTTCAGTCAGACTGCTAGCTAGTTAACTCTGAAATCATACAAAATAAAAAAATATTTTCTTAAAAATATAATTTTTATAATTTCAGATTTACTGAAGTCTTAAAAAATATTATTGTAAATTAAAAAAAAAAAATTTTTTATCATTTCAACAGACTGCAAGCTGCTAAAATAAAAATATTCATATATAAAAACAACAAAAAATGAATATATATATATATATATATATACACACATAATGCAGCAACAAATACTCAATTAACTGAAAATTTAAATTAAAAAAAAAATGTTAGAAAGCCACAAAGTTTAATTCTCCTGATTTTAACCTTTTTCACACTCTTAAAAATAAAGAAAATGTACTTAAAGAAGCAATTAAAGCATCTGCTAAACGCATACATGTAAATAAAAATATTTAAAGTTATTAATAATGTAAATTTTTTAAATGTTTTTTCTTTGAAATTATTGTAGGTAGCAGAAAAGTTCCTCTGATGAATAATCACTGTTACTCTCAGCAGCGGACAGGAGCAGATTCAGTAACATATTATACTAAAACCCACATGAAGGCTGATCACGGTCATAATCACATCTGTATTCTGGGAATAAGGATTTTTTATGCATGTAAACCAATTTAAAGAAGTTTCATTTAAGTGAACTAAAGAGTCACTCAATACAGTCATCAGTCTCAGACACTGACTCTGTTCCTCTCTTTGTCTGTTTCAGAGGCTCTGTCACCTCCAGCAGGTGAATCAGTCTCTCTGAGAGAGAAACGGGAATCGTCTGTCCTGCCGGTGGTGGGTATGACGGCTCAGACAGACACTTCCTGTCAGACTGTCTTCACTTCCTCCGTTCACAGGACAAGCCGTGTAGAAGAGAGATCCGAGCGGACAAACACTCCCACTACAGCAGTCTGACCTGACACTGACGTCCAGTTCACATCTGGAGCTGATCCAGAGCAAATGAGTCACTGCGTGTAGATCTGATCCGAAAATATGGAAAAGCCCTAAACAAATACATGTTCAAGACTTCAAATATGCAAAGATGCAAATTATGCGATTGCATGCATGATTGACGGGTGAGTAGAGGTGGGTCCGGGATGCATTAGAATTAATACATTTTATTTAGTTAACGGACTCTGAAATTGTAAAAAAAAATAAATAAATTAATAATAAATAATATAATATATATTATATATATATATATATATATATATATATAATATAATATATGGTAAAAAAATATTTTACATTTTTTAATATAAAATCAGGAATAAAAAAGGATATTTGTAATAAAAATATATTTAACTTTGGAGTTAACTGAAATCATAAAAAAATTATATCTTAAATTATAAAATAATTAATTAATTTCAGAATTAACAGACTGCTAGCTAGTTAACTCTGAAATCATGAGAATAAAAAAAGGATTGTCTTAATAAAATATTTTTTATATTTATAATTTCGGATTTACTGAAGTCTTAAAAAAATTAAGGTATATTTAAAAATATATATTTATGATTTCAGTCAATAGACTGCTAGCTAATTAACTGAAATCATAAAAAATAATAACTTTCTTAATATTTTTTTTTTCTTTTATGATTTCAGATTTACTGAAATCATTATATATATATATATATATATATATATAGTCATAAATACTAAATTAACTGAAATAATATTAAAAATATATACATTATTAGAAAGGCACATGATTGACACGAGTAGGGGTCCAGGATGCATTAGAATTACTTAATTTTTATTTTATGATTTGAGAGTTAACAGACTGCTAGTCAACTCTGAAATCATAAAAATAAAAAATTATATTTTTAACATATATATATATATATATATAATATATTATTATATGCAGTAAAATACTAAATTAACTGAAATAATATACGGTATTGTACGAAATAGAATATTTGTTTCTAGGAAGGCACATGATTGACAGGTGAGTAGGCGGGTCCAGAATGCATTAATATTAAACTACAAATCTGGTCACATATGTGTTTTGAGTGAGTCCACAAAATACTTCTGCGCCCTAAATTTAGCACTGAGCGCTGTGATTGGCTCGCCTGAACGGATATCAACACCAGATGTAAACAAGTCCCAGTTCTGTTTCAAAGAGGCAAAACCCTGTCGCTTGTTCCTTTCTTGAAGTATTTATTTAAAAACAAGTATAGAGTTCAAAATCACTTTTAAAGAGCAACGAAAAACAAATCTTTTGTAATCTTCAAAAAGTCACACAGGTCAACAGATCTGTCTCACTGTCAAAACATTTGATGATCTATTGTGCAAAAATGACCCATAATTCCAGTGTGAACATTCACGATCACAACTGCCCTCGTCCTACCGATCTCTGTTAGAAAGACCCCACAGAATGAGCATGAAACTTTCATATGTCCTGTCACTTCAGCAGACTGAGCTGGAGGGAGATGAATGTTCACACATTAGTTATAGAGCGAGTTTCTTTTCCCGCTCTGCATTATTAAGGGATCAATCTATTAAAAGACATCATCAACTTAAGGTTCTTTAACTGGACTCTCTTAGCTGTCAGCTCGGCCTCTGAGGCCAAGTGCTGGGAGAGCGTTTGTTTAACTGTGTGTGTGTGTGTGTGGTGTGTGTGTGTGTGTGCGTGTGTGTGTTTGCATCCATGAGTGGGTTTCCCACTTGTCAGTGTGATTAGTGAAAGTGGGCGCTAATGTGCTTTGTGGACTCAAATGAAAGCACGCTTTTAATGGTGGAAGATACTTTGGACACTTAAGATACACTTAATGTATTAATGTCATTGCATTACATTTCCAAAGTCGGGGTTTGGTAAGATTTTTTAATGTTTTTGAAAGAAGTCTCTTCTGCTCACCAATGCTTCATTAATTTAATCAAAAATACAGCAAAAAATCTGAAATATTATTACAATTCAAAACAACTGTTTTCTATGTTAATATATTTTAAAATATAATTTATTTCTGTGATCAAAGCTGAATTTTCAGCATCATTACTCCAGTCTTCAGTGTCACATGATCCTTCAGAAATCATTCTAATATGATGATTTGCTTCACAAGAAACATTTCTGACTGTTTTTTTTTGTGGAAACCGTGACCCAAACTGTTTGAACAGTAGTGCACAACTTTTCAAAAGCTGGTTTGTATGGTTTGAAATAATAAAACAACAGATCTAGTGTTGAAAATTATGAAAAAACTATGTGAAGAGTGGCTTCATACTTCCACTAAAAATCAGTTCAGTCAATTAAAAATCAATGAAGCATCATTCAAAAATGATAAAAGCAGCATTTGAGCAAATTCAGATACTCAATTTGATACTAAAATGACATTTAGACATCTCTATGTATGACTTAAGTGAACAAATATAGAATACATAGAGTTATGTACTTCATAACCACTGCTTTTCCAATTAAAACACAGACAATCGCGACAAAAACTATACTAGTAACAATAAAAATCATTGGCACAAACCAAACCATCACTCATCACACTAAAAATAAACTTTTCCACTAATAATTCTTAAAACAGTTTTTATCATCTGATCAAGTGTGATGAAATTCAATATTCTAAATGTTCAAACAAGTTATTCCAATGTTATTCTCAGAATTAATCTCACTCCATGATGAAAGCATATGAGCGCTTACAATTCTTTCTCTCTCCTAATAAAGTAACAGAGCCAGTGACAGGGAATATGATCATATTCATGTTCAGCATTAGTCAGACGTCATCAGAACAGATAATTAGCCTCTAATCAGCTCTAATTGAGTAATCAGCATCAAACACTCCACTACATTACACCAGATTCTGGGAGAACCGAGGAAAACACTTCCATTTAGCATATTTTTCTAATTTAATACTAATGTTTCATTGGAAATGATCAGCATTATCAAAGTGCAACTGAATTTGTGAATGTCTCAGTATTTAGTGCAACTTTCTTTTGCTTTACTGAGCACCTGATGATCAACGAGAGCATGATCTGAGATTCCAAACAGTTTCAGGTTTAAATAAAAAATTTAAATGAACATTCTTAGAAGAAAAGATTCTATTTAGAACCTTCAAGTGTAGCTAGAACCTTTTATCACAGGATCATGGATTTAGTTTTAATTATTGTAATTAAACGTTATGAATTAAGCAGACCATAAACATACTATATCACTAAAAAAAAAAAAAAAAAAACACATGAAAATATTATGCAATCATTTAAGACATTTCCCCTTATATAGGACCTTTTTGGTATAAAGGGGTCTTTAAAACTGAGTCAAAAACCCTATAGAGCTCCAATGTACTTCAAGCAAAATGACAATAACAGTTCATAATGGTTTCTACAATGTAAAAATAATCTCTCCAAGATAAAACCACAACATTTGCACACCCTGAAAAAGCCATTAAAACATAAACGTAACTTTATCACCGCACTGCTGACTGCACACGTTTACGTAACAGGACGGAGAGGCCAGGGGTCTTACCGTGAGTCTGGGTATTTGGTGAGGGTCGCCAGGCTGCTGGTGTACATGTGGCCACCCACGTCGATGTGCACGGGCGCGTTGGCTTTGGTGAGCTGAGCCGGCAGTGGAATCCCCTGCGCGGCCAGAGGAGAGACCGGAGACCGGGTCAGAGACAGGCGTGACATGCTTCTCCCTTCCTGGAAGCAGACAAACGGGAAAGCCATGGAGAAATGATGCTGCCTTCACGGTGCGTTAGCGTCTCTCCCACCTTGAGCGCCTGTGCGAGACTTATCAGATCGTTTTCTCATCTGCCCCATCGCATATTTAGCTTACAAATTATTGCCACGGCTCTAATGAAGTATGTTTGCATCTTTTCACTGGTGCGGCCCGAGGGCAGGATACAAGGATGTTTATTAACGCTGGAGAGAGAGGGAGCGGGAGAGAGATATGCGAGGTGTTCGCCTCCGGGGATGGGAGAGGAGAAAAAAAGCAAGTTTCTAATTAAAGGTCGTGTTATGTGCTAGACGTGATATCCTCCGACACCTCAGCAACCAATCTGAACATTTGGGAAACGAGGGCATTGTGCGCGTTCACGTGGAATACCAGGCATCACTTCCAACCAGGAGAGGTTCGGAATTACTCAACTTCCACTGGCACTTGATTTCCATGATGGAAGCTGTTTCTTCAATGCATAATTTGCAGTTGTTCATGCACAATCTTAAATGACTCTTCTACTGGAGTCTCATCTCTGTTCGGAGCAATTTTGAAACTTTGGATTGTGGCATTCCTCATAGTACTTATTACAGTTTTCCTTATTTTTAAGTCAATTTGCATGCATAAAGCATCTGCTAAATGAATGCACGCCAGCGTAAAGGTTTGGTGTGACGTTTTGACATGCATTTCACACTTACTAATGCTCCGAATAAATCCAGGAGTTTTTCTAATGAAAAAGCAAGCCTTTTATTTAACTCTGTTCGAACTTAAAGGCTTGTTTGTACAAGTCAAAACTTTACCTCACAATGCCCGGATCACACATGGAAATACGACTTAACATATTCCAGCTTCATTGTGAACCTGGAGTTCAAAGAGATTTCAACGACAAGTTCTTCCATGCAGTGGCTCATTTGTGCGCCAGTTATTTTAACCATACATGGTAAACAGAAGGCAGTTGTTATGGGCTCAGCTCAGCTCCAGCGCTGGAGGCGATGCGCTGGAGGCAGACGGCAGAATTTTCCAGGGTGTTGCCACCAAGCCCTGAGCACTAATGTTCATTTAATACACAAGCAAGATGATACATTACAGATTCCACTGAAAAAAAAAAAGACTTAAGACGTTTGGCATATGAAGCTATCCCTCATCTCCATATAGCTACGGGCGTTGTAACCAAAAGCCCAGATATTAATGCCGAGGGAATACAGTGGATTTACCCCTTCTCTCTCTCTCTCTTTGTTAATAGGAGGAACCAGGTAGAAGAGTAAAGGAATACTACATTGTTAAAGTCACAGGAAAAGATGGTCAAGTGCAGAAATATTCATCAACATGAGCAAAACATCACTCAAACTGACCCCAAAACACTCCATACCCAGATCAGATGGTTTATAATTATGAAAAATAATCTTGTTTTCATACAAAAACCTTCCTGTGATGTGAAGGGATATTAGTTTAAGGAATTGGTTCAGAAAAATAATGAAATGGGAGCCACATACTGTACTAAATGTTTCCTTTTTTCATTTTAAACTTGTAGCAGCTTTTAGGCAGTGGTTATAAACCCATCTTGACCACACTTAACTGGTATGGCTAGCTGGTCTGTGTTCAAAGCTACCAGTTTACCAGTCAAACTTTGTTTTTCCTCCCAATAAACGCGTTTATTTTAATGGCGGATTTTAAAAAAAAAATGCCTGCGAAGTTACACCTAAACTTAGACATACAGCGAAATCAACGCGTTTCCTGCTTTCTTTCTCCAGTTTCACTTCGGTGCCCTACGGGTTAAAACTTCAATTCAGATCATTTCACAACATGGCGTCTCACTCACAAGCGATAAAGCTTCAGGTATGAGGCACATCCTCACAATATCACAGGTTCTCGCTGCGCAGAGGGTGTTTAATAAGGTTAGAGAATCAGAAAAGCTTGAAATATCTCACAGGACACGATGCGTAGATGCGTTTTGAGGACGCGTCGCGTTTTCGCGGCGTCGCAGTCATTCCCGGTAAAACACAAAAGCACCATCATCATCACACCAATCATCTACTCTACATTGAGGTGAGATTTAATTGGAAATGGTACCGTTTCAAACATCGTAGGTGTCCGAATCGCGATCCGAGTCCGGTTCAATCTGCTCCCAGATGAATGCGTTGCTCGCTCTCTGTCAAGTTTCTATCCGATAAAGCTATTTCCTTCCGGTCCGGAGTGCAAACCTCGTCAAACTGCATTAAAACACGCCATAGATGGGTCGCGAAGGCTGTGGGTGACTATAACGAGCAGCGCTGCTGTGGTCTGGACGCGTTCAGAGCTCGAGCGCAAACGCGCGCAGGACTGTCTTACCTTCTCCAGGAGACCAGAGCTCTCCTTCCCCCCTCTTGATCTTCTTATTTCTTAATACTCTGATTCGGTCGCGTATATCAGCCTCGCCACTGTCTTTTTTGGCCACGGTGAATCTGCTGCTTTGCTTATGGGCAGAAGGAAGCCAATAATCCGTCTCTAAATCAGAGCAGAGCCGAAAGAAGAATTCTGGCTCCAGGCTGCGCAAACGCCTCTGGGGCCACAGGATTAGAGGACAATTAACTCAAACCCGAGCAGACTCATTGGAACAGATGCAAACCTGATATTCCCCTCGATTATTTAGCCTCGCGCTCTTTCGCGAAGTAAAAATAGCTGGCGAGGGTTTAAAGTTCGGCATATAACGGTTTACGCATCAGGCAAGTGTCACCGCGCCGTTCCTGAGACTTTGGAGAGGCAGAAAGGCTGATTTTAATCATTGTCATTTCGTCTGATGTAATATTCCCCCAGGCTCTTTCGCAAAGGCAACACATTTTCCTTCCCTGGACGAGTAAAAGTCTCTCTAGCTAAAGCAGGAGGCGCACTGGAACTTGTTGATAAAGTGGCGATAAAAGACGCGTATTCTTTTAACAAAGCGAAAAATCTGGATCTTGGTGCTCATGCATGCGGCGCTTTCCCCCGCACTCCTCTCTTTGCTCTAATGTCTGTGAGAATTGTAATGGCAAATTTCCTGGAGGCCATTAAAAGCAAATGACGTCTGGACATCATTCACTGTGCGCCCTCGCAGTCCGCCCGCAGCCAAATGCGCCATTTCAATTATTGCGCACGGCTAGATGGAGATGTCTGTTCCAGGATCTCCCGGGGCAAACAGGGCAGACGCGCACAACGTCAGTTTAAACCCACACAAACACAATCTTACACTTCTCGCGCTGGATTTTCGTTTATTTAACAGCAGGCAAATAAATAAAGACAGTTGTGTTGGGCATCAGCTGCGCGCAGCGGCCCCGCGTCCCCCGCGCAGGTAGTCGATTATTTATTTATCTGAATGTTTGTTTATTTGCGTGTAAATAAGTGTGAATAATTGATGTTGCGCTGAGACCCATAATTACTGGAGCTCTCGCATGCAGGACTGATGCTGAAGGAGGCTTTCCGTGATGTTTGGCGCCCACCAGTGTCAGATTAGACGAATGACAGAAAGACAGTCTCTTATAGAGTATAATAGAAAGGATTAGTTTATAATAATGATTCATTTTATTACAGTACAAGAATGGAGGAAAGACAAAGAGAAAGATGCTTCATCCTAATTTCTACAACATTTAAAAATGGACAAACCCAGTGGTTGGGTTAAATGTTTGACCTAACTTGCTGGATAGTTTTTATTTAACTCAGTTATTGTTTAAAATTACTGCATTGCTTGCTTAAAATTAACCCCAAAAAAGGTTGGAAATTAACATTTATTAATATGTTTAAAGTTTAATGAATAATAATTAAACAGTAAACATTTATTAAATTGCTTATTAGGAAATGTACACCTTTACTCTAAAAAATGCTGGGTTAAATATGGACAAACCCAGCGACTGGGTTGTTTTAGCCCAAAGGTTGGATTATATATGGACAAACCCAGCGATTGGGTTAAATATGGACAAACCCAGCATTGAGTTGTTTTAGCCCAGTGGTTAGATTAAATATGGACAAACCCAGCGATTGGGTTAAATATGGACAAACCCAGCAATTGAGTTGTTTTAGCCCAGTGGTTAGATTAAATATGGACAAACCCAGCG
Organism: Culter alburnus; assembly: GCA_028476615.1. Taxonomy (NCBI): domain Eukaryota; kingdom Metazoa; phylum Chordata; class Actinopteri; order Cypriniformes; family Xenocyprididae; genus Culter; species Culter alburnus. Next base: position 352,715 of record JAOTNS010002110.1, on the reverse strand, counting down.
GTTGGGTTAAATATGGACAAACCCAGCAATTGGTTGTTTTAGCCCAGTGGTTAGATTAATAGGACAAACCCAGCAGTTGGATTAAATACCCCGCGTTGGGTTAATATGGACAAACCCAGCGATTGGTTAAATATGGACAAACCCAGCAATTACCCTGGTTAGATTAAATATGGACAAACCCAGCGATTGGGTTGTTTTAATCCTGCAGTTAGGTTAAATATGGACAAACCCAGCGATTGGGTTAAATATGGACAAACCCAGAGATTGGGTGGACAACCCAGTGATTGAGTTAAATACGGACCCCCGATATTGGTTAAATATGGACAACTCAGAGGGTTGTTTTAGCCCAGCGGTTGGGTTAAATATGACAAACCCAGCGATTGGTTGTTTTAAATTCGCGTTAAATATACCAGCGATTGGTTGTTTTAATCAGTAGGTTAAATATGGACAAACCAGCGATGGGTTAAATATGGGTTAAATATGGACAACCCAGTGGGGTTAAATCAAACCCAGGGTTTAATATGGACAAACCAGCATTGGGTTTGTTTTAGCCCAGTTAGTTAAATATGGACAAACCCAGAGCTGCAGGTATTGGGTTAAATATGGACAAATTGAGTACGGACAAACCCAGATATTGGGTTAATATGGACAACTCAGTGATTAGGTTGTTTTAGCCCAGCGGTTGGGTTAAATATGAACAAACCCAGCGATTGGGTTGTTTTAATTCTGCAGTTAGGTTAAATATGGACAAACCTAGCGTTTGGGTTGTTTTAATCCAACAGTTAGGTTAAATATGGACAAACCCAGCGATTGGGTTAAATATGGGCAAACCCAGATATTGGTTAATATGGACAAACCAGCGAGTTAAATATGATTGGGTTGTTTGGGGTTAAATATGAACAAACCCAGCGATTGGGTTGTTTTAATCCTGCAGTTAGGTTAAATATGGACAAACCCAGCGATTGGGTTAGACAAACCCAAATATCCAGCGATTGGGTTGTTTTAATCCTGCAGTTAGGTTAAATATGGACAAACCCAGTGATTGGTTTGTTTTAGCCCAGCGGTTGGGTTAAATATGAACAAACCCAGCGACTGGGTTGTTTTAATCCTGCAGTTAGGTTAAATATGGATAAAAACCCAGCGATTGGGTTTTTGGGTCAAAACTGTTTTTAACCCAGTATTTTTTAAAGAGCAGAATATATAGAATAAAATTAAGTAATATTATAGAATAATTATATAACTAGTTGTCACATTTTTATCACTTGCTGTAAAGACACAAATATTAACATCTTGAGTACAAACATTTACAAAAATACCACTGAATTCATTGAACACTTGTTGACCTTTTGTGACAACATGCCCCAATAGTAACACACATGGTCACACTACATGGGGTAAGTTGTCACAGTGGAACCTCCATATTTATATCTCAGAAATATTAAAGCAAACAACTAGCACTGGTGTTTCCTGTATTAATAATAAAATATAATGCTGTTCTGTATAGTGCTCATGGCAATAGTTTCATTGATCGGAACTGATAATCCTCTCTCAGCATCTGAAATGCATAAAAACAAGATTATTTTTCAAAACAACTGCTTAATTGATTACAAAATAAGGCAACCTGAGCAATCCTCCAGGTATCAGATGCAGAAGAAAACTCGTCCCGGGGCCAGAAAGTGCTTTCCTCAGGACTTACAAACGGAGGAGGAATGAATGCGGTTTGTAGTTTCTCCTTCATTAATACAACACGCCTGCAGTACGTTCAATTACAGCAGTGTGCAGAAGATGGTTGTAAGTTTAAAGATTTAAACAGCTTACAAAAGTCGCCCCGGGTGTTTTAGTTGCCATCAGTTAATTCCTTTAATTTATGGATTTTACTGTGCTGTCTGTGAGAGGAAAAGCAGAAGTGGGTCAGATTCCCTGTTATGATCCGCAGTGAGATCCGTTTGACAACTGACAGCGATATCCAGAAAACATCCTTTCAGCTGATGATGATGATGATGATGAAGAGTGGGTCCAAAAAGTCTTAAAGTACACTGAAAATCTGAAATGTTTCTATTAAAACCTGAAAATACAAGGATTTTAACAATTTAGAAATGATGTAAAATGAATAAGCATTATTCTATGTAACTTTTGGCCCTCTAGCAGTTAAAAAACAAAACTTTATGCATTTTGCAAAAGACTGTGCGATAGAATATGACCCTTCACATAGATAATACTTTACATTGAACTCTGTTAGAGAGTTTATCTGTTCATCTCAGTTTATCTGTTTAATAAAATACCTCACACACCTTTTGAGTAATAAAAACGTCATCTCCGCGTTGTCTTTACATCTTTACTATCCTTCAGTTCTCTCCATCTCCGTAAGCCAATGTTGAATCTTGTTTTATTGCAGCTTTGTCACGTTCTCTTTTTGCCAGCAAACGCTCCTCTGTTCGGCATTTGTTTAAAATGAGTGATTCATGTCAAATCATGTTCCATGTCAAACTTTCCCGCTAGTTCTGACAACTAACCTCTGCCATACTTCAGACTCGTGTCAACGCAGCCACTTTTCTCTGTTTACGCATATGATGAGACATGCATATTTTAATTTATTTTAAGCCTGAAAGTTGGGGCCTGGGACAAGAGTATAAATCATATGCACAAGGCATTTGAAGGGGACCTATAATGCCACTTTCTCAAGATGTAATATAAGTCTCTGGTGTCTCCAGAATGAAGTTTCAGCTCAAAATACCCCACAGATCATTTATTATAACTTGTCAAATTTGCCCTTATTTGGGTGTGAGCAAAAACACGCCGTTTTTGTGTGTGTCTCTTTAAATGCAAATGAGCTGCCTGCTTTCCAGAAGAGGGCGGAGCTTTAACAGCTTTAACAGCTCAACAACAACAAAGCTGGAGAATCTCACGCAGCCAAAATGAGGATTGTCAGTAACGGTGTTCAGTCTTACATTGTTCAACCCAGCGATTGGGTTGTTTTAACCCAGCGGTTGGGTTAAATATGGACAAACCCAGCGATTGGGTTGTTTTAACCCAGCAGTTGGGTTAAATATGGACAAACCCAGCGATTTGGTTGTTTTAGCCCAGCGGTTGGGTTAAATATGGACAAACCCAGCAATTGGGTTAAATACGGACAAACCCAGTGACTGGGTTGTTTTAGCCCAGCAGTTGGGTTAAATATGGAAACCCAGCAATTGGGTTAATACGGACAAACCCAGTGACTGGGTTGTTTTAGCCCAGCGTTGGGTTAATATGGACAAACCCAATTGGGTTAATACGGACAAACCCAGTGACTGGTTTGTTTTAGCCCAGCAGTTGTTAAAATGGAAACCCACAGTTGGTTAAATACGGACAAACCCAGTGACTGGTTTGTTTTAGCCCAGTTTGGGTTAAATATGGACAAACCCAGCATTTGGGTTAAATACGGACAAACCCAGTGACTGGGTTGTTTTAGCCCAGCAGTTGGGTTAAATATGGACAAATCCAGCATTGGTTAAATAGGACAAACCCAGTGACTGGGTGTTTTAGTTGGGTTAAATATGGACAAACCTTGCGATTGGGTTGTTTTAATCCAGCGGTTGGGTTAAATACGGACAAACCCAGCTGGTTGTTTTTTTAACCCATATGGTTAATATGGACAAACCCAGCGATTGGGTTGTTTTAACCCAGCAGTTGGGTTAAATATGGACAAACCCAGCGATTGGGTTGTTTTAACCCAGCGGTTGGGTTAAATATGGACAAACCCAGCGATTGGGTTGTTTTAACCCAGCGGTTGGGTTAAATATGGACAAACCCAGCGATTTGGGTTTAACCCAGCAGTTGGGTTAAATGTTTCATCACATGCTGGGTAGTTTTATTTAACTCAACTATTGCTTAAAAACCACTATATGTCTGACTTAAAATGAACCCAAAATAGGTTGGAAATTAAAAATCAGACACATAATTACTAGAGGCAACAATAATAATCAAAAGGTGAACATTTATTAATTTATTAATTTATTAACCACCCCTTTAAAAATGAGCTAAAATAAATGAATGTATGGGAGATACAGTTCTAATGTGAACTTCATATAACAAATAATAATGTGCAAAATTCAAATTAAGCATTTATACTGGAAATAATGAAAGTTTGATGCTTTTGGTAGTAAGCTGAGCTTTAATTTGAATATGATGAGAAGCTGTGGACTTTCCTCACCTGCTGTGATTCTTTCTGCAGCTGAACAACATCTGAAGTGGAACCAGTTCATACTGAAGCAGGACTCAGTCGCTGTCTGAATCTCATTAAAAGTTTGTCATGTTAATGTCATGCTGGCTGAGGTTTGATCAGAAGATGTTTTAAAGCCACCTGAAGATGCTCAGCAGGAGACAATTTCTAGAATTCAGATTGTGAAGATGAGAAGAGATGACGTTTCTGAATATGCTACAGCGGTAATGACATGAATCTCCATTAGCAGTGACACACTTTCATGAGCATGCTCCTTGTTTTATGCACTGTTAAAAATATTGTTGGTCAAACTTAAGTTACCTGGTTACCTTAAAATTTTGAGTTCATTGAAATTAAAAATTTGAGTTAATACAATGAAGGCGATTGATTTAATAATTAGAAACTCAAAATATAGTATATATAGTAATTTTTAAACAATAGTTGAGTTAAATAAAACTACTCAGCAGGTTGGGTCAAACATTTAACCCATCTGCTGGGTTAAAACTGTTTTAAATTAACTCAAAACTCAAACATTTAACCCAACCGGTGGGTCAAAACAACCCAATACATTTTTATAAAGTTATCTGAAAACAGATTTTCATCATTTATCACAACTTTTTTCTTTTGTTAAACCAACTTTAATAAGTAATGTGGTTCAGATAACTTAATATTTTCAGTTTCTGTTGAAATCGCCTTCATTGTATTAATTCAAATTTTTAATTTCAATGAACTGAAAATTAAGGCAACCAGGTAACTTACTTTTTAAGTTAAACCAACAATATTTTTTGTGTACTTTTTCAGAAATCAGGGAATAAACGCAAAATTATTGATGCAATTTGCTGCATAATTCCTCTATTGTGTGACTGTGTTAAATTTCATTAAATCTCATGAGTTCATTTCTCCTTAATGTCATTCCAATTCAAGTTTCAGTTCAACTTAGTGTGTTGTGCACCAATTCAATTCAAATGCACACTTATGAATTGTTAGGGAGCCTATAGGGTAAATTCTGAATTTCACATTTATGCTGTTGCGTATTATACATTTGAGTTGTTCCTCAGTGAATGTTTCTGTCATGAGAACATCAGAAACACTTCTCGTGCTCATCGTTGTGCATCTGTCTTTGATGAATCCATCGCTCTGGGCGACTGCAGCGCGCCTATAAAAGCAATAAAAGCCAACAATGGCTTTTCAAAAATTAACGCTGCATCTCCATATTGATGAGGAAACATATCCAATCTTTGCTTTTGCCTTTCTTTAAATGTCACAGTGATGGATGCCATATTTTCAGCATGCCATAATCAACTGTTTTTTGATATTTTGAATAATGCTGCATTTGAATTATAGCCAGCAAAAGGAATAATCACTCAAATATGGGAATGCACATGGTGAGGGGGGGGTATGTAAATGATATGCATTAATGCATGACCCTATAAGAATAACAATCACGCCTTCCGGCACTAAAGCAGGTGTCGTTAATAGTCACGCCGGAAGCACAGAGCTCAAACCCACTGCCTCCACGCTGGTCTATATTTTCAGCCCTGCATTACAACGTCTCTTGTTATTATTTTACGGTTATCTGAGCCCATTCAGTGCCCTTCGTGTTCTGTTGTGTGTCACGCTGAAATGGGTTTCATGGATGTCGTCTAAATTTTTATGTCACTATCAGAGGAAATATGCACGTGTTTGTAGCCTACATCTGCGCGCTTGAGTTTATTGAGCAGGTATTTCTAGCTCTTATTATTGGTGAGACAGATGTGGCCCATTATTACTGAGACTTTTTAATTATGCACAAACAAACACTACTACAGGCCGTGGAGGAAATTCATTTTATTTAATCATTACAAGACTTTTATACCAGGAAGTGGCTTTTAAAATGCATCATGCAATTTTGTGAGAGTTTATTTATTTTATATATATGTTTATTTTCTCTTATTTTTAAATATAGCCTACAATCCAAAATTTGTGGCTTGCCAAAATGTTGACGTGTACATATATTTCAGTTGAAGGACCAATGACTACAGTGCATAGAAATGCATGAACAATCACACACATAAAAGCTCTCTCTCTCTCTCCCTCTCTCTCACACACACACACACACACACACACACACACACACACACACACACGGCGCCCCCCAGTGGTCATATAACGCATTGTCAGTGAGTGTGCTGTGCTGAAATCAGGCATCTGCTGAGGATTTGAAGCACAACTCCTGTATTATAAGAAGGGAAAACAGATTTTTTGAATATATATATAAAGTAATTCCTTGTTTCTGTGGATTTTTCTACAATTTTATAGTACTTATGGAAGCACATTTCCAACACATAAGAAAAAAATATCATGCCTTGACATGACAAACATAAAAAGTCATAATTATGATATAAAAAGTCAAAATTATGACATAAAAAGTCAAGATTATGACATACTAAGTTATATTATTTATGAGATTTAAAATGACATAAGTCATATTTATGAGATGAAAAGCCAAAGTTATGACAAATCAAAACTTGACATAGTACATTAAAATTATTACAAAAAGTTATATTTATGTGATAAAAAATGATAATTATGACATAAGTCAAAATTATGAGTCAAAAATCAACAATTATGACAGAAAGTCAACATTGTGACATACTAAGTGATAATTATGACAGAAGAAATAATGAAATTATTCCCATTTATGAGATTAAAAGCGAAATTGGCAAAAAGTCATAATTATGACAGTTATATTTATGAGATTTAAAAGTGATAATTATGACATAAGTCGAAATTATGAGACAAAAATCAACAATTATGACATACTAATTATGACAGAATAATTCCCATTTATGAGATTAAAAGTGAAACTTGCAAAAAGTCATAATTATGAGATACTAAGTTATATTTATGAGATTTAAAAGTGAGAATGACATCATATTTATGAGATGAAAAGTCGAAGTTATGACAAATCAAAACTTGACGTAGTACATTGAAACTATTATAAAAAGTTATATTTATGAGATAAAAAGTGATAATTATGACAGAAGTCTTATTTATGAGATTAACAGTGAAATTGGCAAAAAATCATAATTATGAGATTAAAAGTCATTATGAAATAAGTCATATTAATGACATTAAAAGTCGAATTTATGACATGAGGCAATTTATATCAGAATTTCAACTTTTTGACATTTAACTTTATCTCATAATCTTGACTTTTTATACAACATAGTTTTGAAGTTTTATGTCATAATTATGATTTACCAAAGCATTTGTTCTTATGTTGTGAAAATGGGTTTCCATAAGGCCAATAATTCAGCACATGAACTACACAAACAGTACTAAAAGTCAGAACAAAAGGCATACTAACTGTACAATTAATCTAAGATCAGCATGATCTGTCAATCAAATATCAGATCAGAACTGGTTAGACAAAATTCCTCTCTTTCTGGGGGGCGTGTCTTTGATAACTGCTGTCTGATTGGCTGCTCAGGAGTTCCTTGTATTAATGTAGTCCTGTGAGAGAGACCCATTCATCCTGACCTGCGGATGATGGGAAGGTTCAGGCCCCCCACAGCAGCCTGTCATAGTGACTGATGGAGAGCAGAGGAAACCCCAAACCTCCCAGAGAGAGAGAGAGAGAGAGAGAGAGAGATGCGGACGCCCCAATATGAGCCCAGCGCTCACTAACAAATACAGATGACAGAAGGGTTCTTTCTCATCATCATCAGTGAATTATGTACCTTTAAGTATGCAAAATATAATGCATCCAAATTTAACTTCCTCCTACAATATGTAGATTAATTATAATATTTAATTTACTTTAATTTACTAAATTAAAAGTTGGCATGAAACGGAAGCTGTAATAGTCTTTTCTTCCCTATTGTGACGTATAGGTGTTTTGAGTCAAACACTTTTAGATCAAACCCTGTGGTTTTCACTGTAATGTAATGAATGCTGCTCAATAGCGCCAGACCTCAGATTAACACGGCAGTGCTGCCACCATGTGGCTTCTGTTTAACGTTACACTTTCACACTTCAGTCACGTGTGCACTCTCTGAGAAAAACTTTTTCAACATGAAGATAATAATTGAGAAGTTACAGCATCTCACAGCACCATTAAAGCACCGACATTCATATATGAAAAATACTTTGTATTTTAATATATATTTATATTTATATTTTTTGTGCAAAGATGCACACTACCATTCAAAAGTTTGGGGTTGGTAAGATTTTAAAATGTTTTTGAAAGAAGTCTATTCTGCTCACCAAGGCTGGATTTATTTGAAAAATAAATAAATAAAAATACAGTAAAAATGGTGAAATATTATTTCAATTCTAAGTGAATATGTTTTAAAATATAATTTATTTCTGCAATTCAAAACTGAATTTTCAGCATCATTACTCCATGATCCTTCAGAAATCATTCTGCTGATTTGCTGCTCAAGAAACATTTATGATTATTATACAGTTTGTAAAATAAACAAAAATCGTGTTTACAGTAAGCTAATGCACTTAATAATGGAAGTCTATGGTGCAAGATATTCATGGATACATTAAAGTAATAATTCATCTATACAAATGTTTAATTTCAGCAGTATCTAAATCATACTTTTAGTAGTTCAACATACAAACCCGATTCCAAAAAAGTTGGGACACTGTACAAATTGTGAATAAAAAAGGAATGCAATAATTTATAAATCTCATAAACGTATATTTTATTCACAATAGAATATAGATAACATATCAAATGTTGAAAGTGAGACCTTTTGAAATGTCATGCCAAATATTGGCTCATTTTGGATTTCACGAGAGCTACCTATTCCAAAAAAGTTGGCACAGGTAGCAATAAGAGGCCGGAAAAGTTAAATGTACATATAAGGAACAGCTGGAGGACCAATTTGCAACTTATTAGGTCAATTGGCAACATGATTGGGTATAAAAAGAGCCTCTCAGAGTGGCAGTGTCTCTCAGAAGTCAAGATGGGCAGAGGATCACCAATTCCCCCAATGCTGTGGCGAAAAATAGTGGAGCAATATCAGAAGGAGTTTCTCAGAGAAAAACTGCAAAGAGTTTGAAGTTATCATCATCTACAGTGCCAATATCATCCAAAGATTCAGAGAATCTGGAACAATCTCTGTGCGTAAGGGTCAAGGCCGGAAAACCATACTGGATGCCCGTGATCTTCGGGGCCCTTAGACGGCACTGCATCACATACAGGAATGCTACTGTAATGGAAATCACAACATGGGCTCAGGAATACTTCCAGAAAACATTGTCGGTGAACAATCCACCGTGCCATTCGCCGTTGCCGGCTAAAACTCTATATGTCAAAAAAAAGAAGCCATATCTAAACATGATCCAGAAGCGCAGGTTTTTCTCTGGGCCAAGGCTCATTTAAAATGGACTGTGGCAAAGTGGAAAACTTTCTGTGGTCAGACGAATCAAAATTTGAAGTTCTTTTTGGAAAACTGGGACGCCATGTCATCCGGACTAAAGAGGACAAGGACAACCCAAGTTGTTATCAGCGCTCAGTTCAGAAGCCTGCATCTCTGATGGTATGGGGTTGCATGAGTGCGTGTGGCATGGGCAGCTTACCATCTGGAAAGGCACCATCAATGCTGAAAGGTATATCCAAGTTCTAGAACAACATATATCTTTCAGGGAAGACCTTGCATTCCAAACATGACAATGCCAGACCACATACTGCATCAATTACAACATCATGGCTGCGTAGAAGAAGGATCCGGGTACTGAAATGGCCAGCCTGCAGTCCAGATCTTTTACCCATAGAAAACATTTGGCGCATCATAAAGAGGAAGATGCGACAAAGAAGACCTAAGACAGTTGAGCAACTAGAAGCCTGTATTAGACAAGAATGGGACAACATTCCTATTCCTAAACTTGAGCAACTTGTCTCCTCAGTCCCCAGACGTTTGCAGACTGTTATAAAAAGAAGAGGGATGCCACACAGTGGAAACATGGCCTTGTCCCAACTTTTTTGAGTGTTTGATGCCATGAAATTTTAAATGATACATTTTCTCAGTTTAAACATTTGATATGTCATCTATGTTGTATTCTGAATAAAATATTGAAATTTGCATTCTGTTTTTATTCATAATTTGTACAGTGTCCCAACTTTTTTGGAATCGGGTTTGTATCTTTTCATATATTTTCTCCATGTAAACAGTCTCTATTAGCCTGTTTAAATGGTGTACTCTATGTTAATGTTTTTTTTTTTTTTTTTTATGGAGCTAAAGCATTTATTCAGATTTTAAAAAAAACTTTTATCTCTCAATTCCGAGTTGATATGTCACAACTCTGAAGAAAATATGAAAAAAAAGTCAGAAATGTGAGATAAGAAGTTGCAATTAGTCTACCTTCTTCATTCAGAAACAGGCTTTATATTATTAGGCCGTTTTTCAGCAGGTCCTTCGTCAAAGCTCGGAAATTCAGTCAGACGGAATGTTGCCCTGGCATCATAAAATATCTAATAAATAGTTTGAAGACGGAGAGTAAATAATCTAATTAAATATATTCTCAGCTGACGATGTGTTTACTGTGAAGACTAGTTCATATGCGAGACGCGTGTCTGTGTCCTCAGGATCTGATGTGATTTACTTACAGATTCACATTACGAGACACAAGATCATTTGAAGCAGCTGCTGTAAAATCAGTCAGTGTGTGTGTCGGTAAAACCTCATCCAACATGATTTAGTGTTTCCACAGGGATTTACAGAGAGATGATTGACCTTTAAACAGCATGAACCAACATTCATGTAACAGTGACACAGAATTCTCATTGACAATAAGAGAGAGAGAGAAACACTTAATGGATGGGACTTCAGTTTATCCTGATTGTAAAAGTAAGTAAAATTGATGCATAGTGAGGTTAAAGGGTTAGTTCGCCCAAAAATGAAAATTCTGTCATCATTTACTCACCCTCATATCGTTCCCGAACAGGTAGGACTTTCGCTCATCTTCAAAGCACAAATGAAGATCTTTTTAATGAAATCTGAGTGATAGTCATAAAACTAGTCTAACTTTCTAAAGAGACTTGATTGATTTATATGATGAACAGATTGAATTTAGGCTTTTATTCACATATAAACATTGATCAGCGAACATTAACAGAAGCTCAACCGAACCTGCTTGATGCACGAGAAAAAAAAAAAACTCTTGAGGAAGCTCAAACGTGCTGCATAACACGAGAATGAACCTCGGTGGTTCTTGAGGAAGCTCAAACGTGATGAGTAACACGAGAATAAACCTCATTGGTTCTTGAGGAAGCCCAAACGTGCTGCGTAACACGAGAATGAACCTCGTTGGATCTTGCGGAAGCTCAAGCGTGTTGCGTAACACGAGAATGAACCTCATTGGATCTTGAGGAAGCTCAAACGTGCTGCATAACACGAGAATGAACCTCGGTGGTTCTTGAGGAAGCTCAAACGTGCTGCGTAACACGAGAATGAACCTCATTGGTTGTTGCTGAAGCTCAAACGTGATGAGTAACACGAGAATGAACCTCATTGGTTCTTGAGGAAGCCCAAACGTGCTGCGTAACACGAGAATGAACCTCGTTGGATCTTGCGGAAGCTCAAGCGTGTTGCGTAACATGAGAATGAACCTCATTGGTTCTTGAGGAAGCTCAAACGTGCCGCGTAACACCAGAATGAACCTCGTTGGTTCTTTCAGAAGCTCAAACGTGCTGCGTAACACGAGAATGAACATCACTGGATCTTGCGGAAGCTCAAACGTGCTGCGTAACACGAGAATGAACCTCATTGGTTCTTGAGGAAGCTCAAACGTGCTGTGTAACACCAGAATGAACCTAATTGGTTCTTGAGGAAGCTCAAACATGCTGTGTAACATGAGAATGAACCTCATTGGTTCTTGTGGAAGCTCAAACGTGCTGCGTAACACCAGAATGAACCTCAATAGTTCTTGCTGAAGCTCAAATGTGCTGCGTAACACGAGAATGAACCTCAATGGTTCTTGCTGAAGCTCAAAAGTGCTGCGTAACACCAGAATGAACCTCGTTGGTTCTTTCAGAAGCTCAAACGTGCTGCGTAACACGAGAATGAAACTGGAGAAGCTCAACTGCGGAGAATGCCTCATTGGTTCTTGAGGAAGCTCAAACGTGCTGTGTAACACCAGAATGAACCTCATTGGTTCTTGAGGAAGCTCAAACATGCTGTGTAACATGAGAATGAACCTCATTGGTTCTTGTGGAAGCTCAAACGTGCTGCGTAACACCAGAATGAACCTCAATAGTTCTTGCTGAAGCTCAAATGTGCTGCGTAACACGAGAATGAACCTCAATGGTTCTTGCTGAAGCTCAAAGTGCTGCGTAACACGAGAATGAACCTCATTGGTTCTTGCTGAAGCTCAAACATGCTGCGTAACATGAGAATGAACCTCACTGGTTCTTGCTGAAGCTCAAACGTGCTGCGTAACACAGAATGGTGCTTGCTTGAACCTCGTTCTTGCTGAAGCTGCTGTGTAACACGAGAATGAACCTCACTGGTTCTTGTGGAAGCTCAAATGTGCTGCGTAACACCAGAATGAACCTCAATGGTTCTTGCTGAAGCTCAAACATGCTGTGTAACACGAGAATGAACCTCATTGGTTCTTGCTGAAGCTCAAACGTGCTGCGTGAACCTCATGGTTCTTGCTGAAGCTCAAACATGCTGTGTAACACGAGAATGAACCTCATTGGTTCTTGCTGAAGCTCAAACGTGCTGTGTAACACGAGAATGAACCTCACTGGTTCTTGTGGAAGCTCAAATGTGCTGCGTAACACCAGAATGAACCTCATTGGTTCTTGCTGAAGCTCAAACGTGCTGCGTAACACGAGAATGAACCTCAATGGTTCTTGCTGAAGCTCAAAAGTGCTGCGTAACACGAGAATGAACCTCATTGGTTCTTGCGAAGCTCAAACGTGCTGCGTAACACGAGAATGAACCTCAATGGTTCTTGTGGAAGCTCAAATGTGCTGCGTAACACCAGAATGAACCTCATTGGTTCTTGCTGAAGCTCAAACGTGCTGCGTAACACGAGAATGAACCTCATTGGTTCTTGCTGAAGCTCAAACGTGCTGCGTAACACGAGAATGAACCTCATTGGTTCTTGTGGAAGCTCAAATGCTGCGAATGAACCTCATTGTTCTTGCTGAAGCTTGGAACCTCATTTGTTCTTGGAAGCTCAAACAGCTGAATGAACCTCATTTGTTCTTGTGGAAGCTCAAACGCTGCGTAACACGAGAATGAACCTCATTTGTTCTTGAGGAAGCTCAAACGTGGTGCGTAACACCAGAATGAAGCTTAATGGTTCTAGAGGAAGCTCAAACGTATTTTGTAACACCAGAATTAACCTCATTGGTTCTTGAGGAAGCCCAAAGTGCTGCGTAACACCAGAATGAACCTGTGAGAACTGGTTCTCACACGTCAAGCGAACATGCTTGAGCTTCCATTTCTTGGTGATCAAGTTGATGAATGTTTATATGTGAATAAAAGCCTAAATTCAATCTGTTATTAAGACATTAAAAACGCCCTTTTTGATAATACAAATTATTCAATATAAACATATATCAATATAAATGTGTCCATTTATTTATGAGATAATGTGGATTTGTTTGGACGTGGTTTGCAACACTTACGGCAGATCTTGATGTGCTGGTTTCTTGTACAGTATGTCTCCTGATGTTCACTGTTCACAAAAAGACTTTTATGTTCACAAAAAGACACATGAAAAAGACAAAAAGGCCAAAGACAAAATATTTATTCACTGTCAGTCTGCGACTGCAGCTCTTCCTGAAACACTGGCAGTGTCAAATAAGGCAAAGGGCTTATAGATCATATGGATTTGTACAGTTTTGCACCAACAACAGTTATACATTCACCAGTTACTGTATGTATGATATCATATAGATCTATATATATATTTATAAACATATTCCTAAAGAAGTGTGAGGGACGCAGGTGACAGAAGAAACACTCACGGTTATAAAGCTGATTCAGTCTTTACTGTGAAACACACCATCTCACGTCTTCATATGACATAAATCTACTCTCTGTGATCTCTAATAAAATAAAATAAAATAAAAATATATTATGCTCATCATATATAGCTCTTAAACTGTGAGTTTTGCATTGGATAAATAAAATCTGTTCAGTCATTTAATATGCTGTGTATGGAAATAAACTCACTTAGGTCACATACAAGACATCAGCGTAGTGTTGGAAACACACACGCGCACACACACACACACACACACACACACACACACATGCATCCTTGTGTTAGTCTAATAAACATCATTTTTAGGATCTAGTACACACACATCCAGTGATCGTTTCATACTCACACACCCAACAGACAGTCAGTGACTTCAGAGATGAATTTGCACAAAAGCATCGATCACATCTAAAGCCGTTTTACAAATACATAGAAAAATATAATCCTCTGAATGCCCTTTTTACAATTATAGATAGATTACAGATTTATCTGAAAATATCAGTGTAGTTAGTGGTGGAGGATTGAATGTGTTTGCTAAAGGGGAGTGAGTGATCTTCTTAACATATACAGTATATAGTAGGAGTAAACTTGCTAAAAATACCATGGTATATGATCATGTCAGATGGTACTGTATGATTACTATATTCATGTACTAAAGTATTTATATAGTAGGCTATACTTCAAAATATAACTTCATGGTAGTGTTCAAAAAACGTGGTATTACCATATACTATGTGGTATTTACAAAAAGTACCATGCTTTTGTAATACTATGGTATTCTTGTAGTACTATGTAAATACCATGGTACATGAATAGCACTCCTACATACCACTTACAAAAATGTACCATGGTATATGTACTGTGCCATTGCAGTATTCTTACCTATATGAAGTACTATATTTTTTAAAAATACCATAGTATTGCCATGAGATACCTTCACTGCACCATTGTGCAGTACTTTTTTTTGTTGGAAATAATACCTTTTTAACATAGTAATACCATGGTATTTTTTTCTCACATATGTTGCTCATTTCTACATTTATGATATAAATACAGTCTTCTGAACAATGTAGCGTAACAGGTGACAAAGCAACAAGTTTAAACACCTAAACGGAGATATTTGGTCAATTACTTGGTTTCTACTTGTGATGTCATGCTGGATAGCCCCGCCCACAGTGACATCTCATTGGTCTAAAATCCCACCTAATACACTACAGTTCAGTTCAAAGGTTTGGGCTCAGTAAGATTTTTAATGTTAAAATACAGTAAAAATTGTGATATTTTTGCAATTTGAAACAAGTGTTTTCTATGTGAATATATTGTAAAATGTAATTTATTTCTGTGATCAAAGCTGATCACTCCAGTCTTCAGTGTCACATGATCCTTCAGAAATCATTCTAATATGATGATTTGCTGCTCAAGAAACATTTATGATTATTATCAATGTTGAAAACAGTTGTGCTGCTTCTTATTTTTTGTGGAAACAGTGATATACAATACTTTTTTTCAGGATTCTTTGATGAAAAGAATGTTCAAAAGAACAGAATTTATTTGAAATGGAATTCTTCTGTAACATTGTATCAAAATCTTACTGACCCCAAACTTTCAAATGTTAGTGCATCTGTATATTAAACACTGGATTGAGTTTTTACACACCACATAAAAATGTATGCTGTCAGTTACTAGTCACTGGTAACTTGTCGAGTCACCTCCGGTCAGACTTTTCAGTGGTAAATAAAGACCATTCTGTGTTATCGACGACAGAGGATGAGACTGTGTAAATGTGGATTAGTCTAATTAGTGTCTGAACAGATCCTAGCATCGATACGACGGACACAGCTTCAGTAGAGGTCTTTGTAGGGTTTGGAGTAGTTAAACATCAGGTAATCCATGTAGTAGAAGTCATACGCCCGCTGCCGCTCCGAAGCGTTCAGCTGGGAAAAATAATGCTGCGTGATCTGAGTGGAAGTTCTGGCCGCTTTGGGGTTCCCGTCCTTGAACGAGGGATACGTCAGGTTCTCCGGGGCCCCGATCTTTCGTAAAAGGAAGTTGGCGTCTTCTTCCAAGGTCTCAACCTTCCCGATGAAGTCGTAGTGCAGGTGGCAAGGGCTGCAAAGCTGGTTGGTTGCTTCCCAATGGATGTCCATTCCTACGGGACGGTGCACGTCCAGAAGGTAGTGGATGAACTCCCGAAAGGTCACGCCGCTTCCCGTCTTCAAAGCCGCCTGGGAGGCGTTCACTCTGTATTTCGAGATGATGGGCTTCCCGAATACGGGATGGTAGTAGGAATTGGGGCTCTCGAATTTGTCCCTGAACGCTGACACCAGCCGCTCCATGGGCTCGCGGACGAACAGCACTTTGGTGTATGTCTCCAAACGCTTGGTTATGCCTTGCCGGTCGAAACTGTCCAGGCGTTTCAGGTGATTGTCGTAATGAACGGCCACGTGATTGATTTCCTGCGTGGTGTTGGCGACGCCGGCCAGAACCATCAGGACCCTCTTCCAGTTGGAGCATCCGGCTTTCGGCACCTCACAGTACAGCAGTTTGTGTCTGTCCTCCACGTAAATCCGCGACACGTGATGCGGCGTTATTGTCCGAGAAATATTACTCCGATATTCCCGCAGACCTCCCGCACGATCCTTCGACGGGACTCCTGAACGTCAGCCAGACGCCGCGAGTTTCTCCGCGGCTGAGTACGATAAAGACGACGATAACATGGAGAGTTCGTGTGGGGTCGCTGCACGGGCTGGTCTTTAGAAGTTTCCGGTGGCGTTTGGTGACCTGTTGGGAGCCCGGGTCATGCTCTCGGGAGCCCGGTGTGGCGGCTTGTCGTTTCCACTGGAAATCTGGTAGCTGCATGGGTGAGATGGGGTCGACGTCGCCCTCCTCTGACCGCTGGTTGAGTCTAGCGGAGACGCTGCCCACGACCTCACTGAACTGGGCGCACTGCTCCTTCAAACACACACAAGAAAAACCTATGAAGCATACTGACATTATAAGAAAAGCATGTATTCATTGTGTTATATTTCACTCCAAATGAGAAAAATACCCTAAATTCCCATTATTCATCTATTTTTATGTGAAGGAATATATATATATATATATATGTGTGTCTGTGCCGATAGTGTGAAAATTTGCCTTTATAAAAGCGGCACAGACACACACACACACACACCACACACATAAATATGTAAATATATAAATATATGAATATATGTATATATATATATATATATATTAAAGATGCACCGATATATTGGCCAATAATCGGTATCGGCCAATAAAAGCACATTTTCACACAATTGGCATCTATATATAGATAGTATTCAACATTTGAAGTGGATCAAACCTTTCATCAAAGTTGTCCTCAAACTTTCTTAGGACAACTTTGATGAACCTTTTTGATCCACATTTGCTACTGTATTTAGAGATGCACCAATATATCGACCAATCAGTATCGGCTGATAAAAGCACATTTTCACACTATCAGCTATTGGCTGATAGTTTAAAAACAGCCGATATTCAGGGCCGATATATCCTGTCAATCAAAGAGGGCAGGAAAAATTTTTTTTGTAAATAAAATGCTAAGAAACCAGTCTGATGTTCAATATTAATAGTAATTATATGAATTAATAACATTCAGAAAGTTAAGAAATAAATTTAATCTTCAGAATTTAGTTAATGTGTGTTAATATTAATTTGAGTAATGTGTTTGTTTATAACTGATACCAGTTACTCTGAAACAAGTTAATGAAATTAAGAGAATAATGTTTTTATTTGCATTTCTTTCAAAATATAATAATTAAAAATATAATGATTAATTATAATGAAGTTATCATTAATTTAAAATAAGCTATCACCCCCAAACTATCGGTATCGTTATTGGTGGAGAAATTTAGTACCGGTGCATCTCTAATATATATATATATATATATATATATACATATATATTAGAGATGCACCGGTACTAAATTGTGAAGTGTCAAAATTAAAACATCTAAATAAATGCATATAAAGTTTTTTGTTTGCACATGCAATCTTTATGGAAAATATAAATATATATAAAAATGTATATACATATATTTACAATCATTATATGTATTATATGACATATGGCATTATATGACAGTATATCATATTATACGACAGTTTATCATATTCCTTTCAATCAGAAAGTGCACATTATCAACTGATGCCTTTAATTAATGTATACATAATAAATAAAAAGATAATAATTAAATAAATCAATGCAAAATAAAAATCCTAAATATATAAAAGGGCGCATTATGCCATATTGTTCAGCTGATCTGGCTGATGTATCAATCTATCTTCAGTCTCACAGTTTTCAGTGTGTAACTCTTTGTTTTTGTACCATCAGATGGCGCCATTAAGCTGTTTCTGATCTGCCTGTTCTCCGCTGGATGAATGTGTCTCATTACAGCTCATCTGTTCTCTGTCTGTGACTCAGTCTGAATATCTCTAATCCGCTAATTGATGAGGATTTTTCCTTAATTCTCTACGTCACCTGATTTCAAAAAACACGTCGCCTGTGGCAAATATCAATTTAACTTCTCATTTGAATTCATTAAGGTGCAATAAAGTCAATGAATTGAATAATCATAAATCCAGTATTAACGAGGTGATTAGTTCGTTATGAAGTCAGGGTTCATTTGATTAGTGATGGCAGGTTACGGCCCAGCAATCTGCCCCTTCCCCTGGGACAATATGAGGGCATGAGTGGAGAAGAGACGATGTTTAATACAATCACATGTGTTTCTGCATTCTGATAAAGCGTTCAAACTGTTTATGGAATAAGACATGATCTCACCTGTCTGGACTGAGTCGTGCCCCTGAACTTCACACCTGAAAGACAAGACAGACAGATTAGCTGTGCATGCAAAGACAGTGATATGCGTAATGGATTCTGCACTTTAAACAGGCCTAAAAATCATGCACCTTTTTCAAATGCATCTCAATACCATTCAGAACAGTAAAACACATCTTGTGTGAACAGCCCGAGTGTGTGTGTGCACAATGACACACATGAAGGCCACATGCTGTGTCTTTCATATTCCATTTTAACAATCTCAAGCATTTCAAAGCGCTTATTCTGTAATTACAGAGTGAATGAGAAACATTCACTAATTACAGCTTTCCAAGTGTAACTATGTGACCTTGTTTCAAACATGTAATTTTGCACATGCAATATACAGAGACAGATGCTATTATATATCTAAAAATTACAATCTGAAGAATTGTTTTTGCATCTTAAAGTGCCTCTATTATGCTATTTTAAAGATTCCTTTTGTTTCTGAGGTCTCCTACAATAGATTTACATGCATCCAAGGTAAAAAAACACTTTCATTTCTCATAATATCCACTGCAGCATCAGCTCTTTTCTCTCAGTGTCTGAAACGGTTAGATCAATGATTCAGTCTCTCTAAACCCCGCCTTTCCAAGAGCCTGCTCTGCTCTGATTGGTCAGATGGACCAGTCTGTTCTGATTGGTCTAGTGTGGATAACCAAACTCTCATTATCATATCTGAATCTCAGCTTTTGATTCACAGTGATACGAACAGTAACGATGGCGTCGGTTTTACCGTATCAATCTTATCAATTTGCTTTGGCAGCAGAAAACAGTGTCTTCATATAACATATAGTTTTACACACAACACCTTAATAATGAAAGATACCCTGCGTCTCGGCTAGTGTGGACAAAAACAGTGGAAAACACCACACGGGTTCATACAGCATCCACATGCTACTTGTTTACAGTCAGAGACGATGCTATGATCATCACTGTCACCCATCTTACAACAGGTTATGAATATTCATGAGAAAACCTTGTGTTTACTTCATCATTAGTCCACTGTTAGCTCATATTCCAGAGGAACGTGACTTCTGCTTCTTGGCTCTTGAATGTTTTGACATCAAACCAGAGTATGTGATGGGTGTGGAGCGGACACAGAGCAGGGAGTTCTGGGATTTTGCCTGAAGCGTTGATGTTCTCTCTCACTCCAAGATACTGCTTCATCACAAGCATAAAATGCATGTAACTGCTAAATATGCAAATGCATGTCAGGAAGAATTCACCACCTATTCAAAGTGTTAACATTTTATTAGCAGTTAGAATGAGAGAGGTTTATTATAAGAATATTATAAACAAAGATGATCAAAAATACACTACGGGTCAAAAGTTTGGAATAATTACAAATTTCTTCATGATCACCAGAGGCTGCATTTATTTGATGAAAAATACAGTAAAAAAATGATATATTTTTTAAAAAATTTAAAATAAATATTTTCTATGTGAATATTTGGTAAAATGTAATTTATTCCTGTGATCAAAGCTGAATTTATTTGATTAAAAATACAGTAAAAATCACAAAATATTATTATAATTTGAAATGGCTGTTTTCTATGTAAATATATAGTAAAATGTAATTTATTTCTGTGATCAAACTGAATTTATGATTAAAAATACAGTAAAATCACAAAATATTATTACAATTTAAATAAATGTTTTCTATTTGAATTATAATAAATGTAATTTATTTCTGTGATCAAGCTGATTTATTTGAAAAATACAGTAAAAAAAAATATTATTACAATTTAAAACCGTTTTCTATAATATATAGTAAAATGTAATTTATTTCTGTGAAAGCTGAATTTATTTGATTAAAAATACAGTAAAAATCACAAAATATTATTACAATTTAAAATAACTGTTTTCTATGTGAATGTATAATAAAATGTAATTTATTTCTGTGATCAAAGCTGAATTTATTTTAAAAATACAGTAAAGATCACAAAATATTATTACAATTTAAAATAATGTTTTCTATGTGTAAAGTGTAATTATTTCTGTGATTAAAGCAATTTGATTAAAAATACAGTAAAAATCACAAAATATCATTACAATTTAAAATAACTTTTTCTATGTAAATATAGTCAAATTTAATTTATTTCTGTGATCAAACTGAATTTTCAGCATCATTACTCCAGTCTTCAGTGTCACATGCATGCTTTGGTGAGCAGAAGAGACTCCTTTTAAAAACAATAAAAAACATCTTTAATTATTCAAAACTTTTAAACTGATAGTGTACAAATATATAAATTTGAATGAACAAATTCATTGTGGACTTTAAAAAAGTATACAATAAAGTTGGGAATTTGCAAACTTAAAAAAAGGCTTGGCACAAAACACCAGTGCAAAATTCTTACAAGTTACAAACCAAGCAGCAGAAGTTGTTAAGATGATCTGAATGTTTGTGAACTAATACTGCACGACTGTACAACAGAAGCGCAGGTTGTTTGCGAGCGAACGCTCCAGCTGTACTTTGTGACTCCGTGTGTTTTCTGTAAACAAATGTTCCTGTCAAGAAGTGAGCCACGGGCTAAATAAATTACACCGCACAGACAAACTTTTACAGAGCTGTTAATTGGCAAGCAGTTGATTAAAATGCAAAAGAGCTCTTGACCTGTTGTAACTCCCTCTAAAGACTGCAGACATCAGAAGAAACAGAGGAAGTGTCTGCAGACATCAGCGCACACCTGCATCTCTTTAAAGACGAGTGAGCGTGAGAATCTTGTCAGTCCACATGCATGCTGGGAAGGATGATGCGCTTGATTTATATGGGAGATCTTCATATCTTCTGACTGAAGGGCAGAGATTTTAACCTCATTTCAGAGCATTATGTAGCTGATGCATCTTATGTTAAAGCAGTCAAAAGTGATGTCTGCCTAATAACATCAACTCATGCGGTTCTGACGGAAGAAGAAAACTAGAGCAAGCTGTTTGCACGTGCACAACTCACCAGCACATGATGTGGGTGTTTGCCAGTGTGTTGCTATGCATTTGCAAAGTATTTTTTGTTGTTGTTACTTACTAGTCCCTCCTTCAAAGCCAATTTGAAAATCATAAATCTGATCATTTGCAATGAGACAGCATAAATTCCTCAACAAGATGCATAATTTGAGGCAGTTAGAGTGCGTTAGGGGTTTGCTCTAAACACAGACACTATGCATGAGCCATATTAATAGCGATGCATGGTTTAGCAAAGAGACTAAATGAATAAATGCATACGTACTAAGAAAATAAGCACAACATATCCAAGCACAGACCTCTAGCTTGGCTACAATATGTACTATTTCTCCAATATGCACATTTTCTGATGATGAACTGTATGCCTTTAATATCTTACAAGTTGTTCAAAGCATTTCTAAGGATATTGATTTTCTGAGATGGTGAACGGGAACATGTTTTGTGTAACATTAGCAACATATTATTTGCTGTTTGATATCGTAGTCAAACAAATGCGTTATGTGTCGGATGTTGTTGAGAGCGATTCGTAAAATGCATCACCATTCTGATACATGGACTTGTGTTCAAGCTGGTAAAATTCAGTTTCTGGTTCAAACATATTATATGGCTGAATTAAACAATATTTCTACTTGCCATTGTGCAGCGTTTACAACAGCAAAGTTGACCGAGTGGATCTCTGAGCTGGTGTGAGTGAGTGGAGGCGGGGCTGATTTGCATATTCATGGTCCGTGTACTAAATGAAGCAAGGGTGTCGAGTTACATTCTAGGCATGATTTTTTTTAATTTTTATTTTTTTTACAGGAAAAAAACATTTAAATATGTAATTTTGGTGATCAAAGATGAGTTTTATGGGATAAAATTAATGACTACAGGGGGATTTTAATATTTTGAATTAGCTTGTATTTTTAAATTTTCATTTTAAGTTTTAGTAAACATTTTGCTTTTCTCATTTTTGTTAGTTTTTTTTTTTATTTATATTTAGCTTTAATTAATTTTTATTTTAGTTTTAATTTGTATGATTTTAGTACTTAAACTTGCAGTGTTAGTTTAATATTATTTAGTAGGGGTGTGACGAGACAGGTATCTCACGAGACGAGACGAGACTCGAGATTGAGTTCACGAGACGAGACAAGATGGCGAAATACATGACTAGAAAAAATATTCTGCAGGTGTATTTGAAATGTTTTAATTAATCATCTTGTAATCAATGTCATTTCAGTTCTACTTTATGAGTATGAATTATCATATGCAGTAAAAGAACAATACTCAAGTACTGTAAAGGTTTTGCCACAACTCAACTGATTGACTTCTCTTATGATTTTCAGTCTCTTCAGACGTTATGTACATGATTTATGAGCTTCTACAACTTTTGACCTCCTAACTGAACTCCTTTCCACAACTGATCATAGAAATAAAAACGTATAAATAAAAGGTAACACTTTACAATAAGGTCTCATTATTAACATTAATGTATTTAACCAACATCAACTAACAATGAGCAATATTTGCTACAGTATTTATTATCTTTGTTTAAGTTAGTCAATAAAAATAGTCATTCATTGTTAGTTCATGATAGCAGTGCATAACTAATTTAACAAATGAAACCTTATTGTTTGTGCTTAATAAGATTAAGAGAAAACTCTTATTCATTTTTATGGTAACACTTTACAATAAGTGCAACCAAATCGCACTCTCTCAATATTCAAAGTGCAAAATAAGCACATTTTTCTTGATACAGAGCTAGAGATGGTTACAACTACACTTCCCAGCCTAAAATAGTTCATATTGAGAGATATCTGTATTTCAGGGAGCCGCTTTCAAAATGCGGGGTATTGAAATCGCGTTTGAATGCGCGCTCCCTGTTTACTTTCACTTCACGATCTCGCGTAACTCTGTGAATATGGAGCGGCAGCAACCGTCATCCAACTGAATTAAATGTTTTTTATTTAAATAAAAAGCAAAACGATAGTGGAGGCGTAATGTAAACGTAGCGGTGGCATATCTTTCCTAATCATCCTAACACTCTGTCATGGTAACATCAGAGACTACTTTTCGCCCGACGAGAATCTCGTCACATTTAGTCTCGTCACACCCCTATTTTTAGTATTTATTAATATGTGAACAAACTTTTTACTTTATATTTTCCATTTTTGTGCTTTGTCATTTTTCTTAGGTTTAGTTTAGCTTTCATGTTTTTTTATTTCAGTTTTAATTTGTATAATTTTAGTACTTCAACTTGCAGTGTTATTTTAGTATTATTTATATACTATTATAATATTTATTAATATTTTGAATGGCTTTTATTTTTATATTTTCCATTTTTTCTTTCTTTTTTCATGCTTTAGTAATTTTCTATTAGTTTTAATTTAGCTTTAATTTATTTTTATTTGCCAAGGCAACATTTCTAATTTTCATTTACATTTTTTTTTTTACGTTTAAAGTTTTTCATACAATATATATTTTATTTTATTTCAGCTGTATTTCATTTAAAATTTATTTTCATTTATTTTATTTGTTTTATTTATTTATTTATTATATATTTTTATTTATTATTTATATTAGTTTTAGTTAACAATAACATCACTGGCATACTTTTTTTTTTTTTTTTTTTAATTTTCAGTAACTCTGCAAACTAATCTGTTCTGAACATGATGGTATAAAAAATGTTTAAATATAAAAATATAAAACAGAGGTCTTCCATGTCCATTTCAGGTCAGTAGATCCAGAGGCGTGTGTTCAGGATGGGATCTGTCAGTGTTTACAGCGCTCACTAACACTTCCAGCTCTTGTAGGCCTCGTGCAGATGAAACCACTGTTCAGTGAGAGGAGATATCAAACCCTACTGAACGCAAACCCAGCTAGCAGTAGCGCTGTTCCCCTCTCAGGATATAAAGGAGAATTCTGGAACAAAAGCAGCACATCTTATCGGACAAGCTCCAGCAGAGCCGAAGGGCCTTTCATTCTCTGAGAAGCTCTTTGAAACACTCACCACTGCAGCTCAAACCTCTTGAAGGTAGACAAGGTTAGTTGACCACAGTGTTCGGGAGTAACTAAGTGATGTGTGTAACATCTTTATGTTAAGATACTAAGATGCAAAAATAACTAGAGTCAATCAGTGATACGAGTTCTGTGTGGAGTTTCAGCAAACCTGTTTGAAAACACACTTGAGCTATAAATTATATAGGTCGTAGCCGTGCCGCTCCAGTTTCAAAGAAGCAGGTTGACACCCATCATCTGACAGGTCAGGATCAGGCCGATTCCCTGTCAAAGACAGACTTAAACACATTGAGCTGGAGACTGGAGGAGCGAGGCAGAATTCAGAGCTGCTATCGGCTGTCAGATCGAAGAACTCGGTGCATGTGGCACTCTCAGAAAAATACCCAGAGCCCAACAACGCTGCCCTGTGTGATATTATAGCACTGCTTCCCTCTGCAGCACCACAGGCTCTTTCCATTCATTTCATTTGGCCGCTCTCTCTCTCTCACACACACACACACACACACACACACTGAGTCTGAGTGTGCTGTAGGCTCTGTGTTTCCGGCAGAATTTCAAATCTTTTTTGTGTTACCTGCCCTGTGGTTATGCTGGGCTCATGACTCTCTCTCTCTCTCTCTCTGCTGCAGGCCTGTGCCATTATAAACCACACTGAGAATGCCTTTAAAATTCCAATTCAATGCATGAATTATCACTGAAATCAAATTGAGGGTAATAAATATGATGCATAATTTGAATTTAAGGAGTAGAATTACAATGAAATTAATAACAGATGCAAGTGTAAATTTAAATAATAAATCT
The DNA here is from genome assembly GCA_028476615.1 of Culter alburnus. Lineage (NCBI taxonomy): Eukaryota > Metazoa > Chordata > Actinopteri > Cypriniformes > Xenocyprididae > Culter > Culter alburnus. Next base: position 326,895 of record JAOTNS010002110.1, on the reverse strand, counting down.
CACTGTTTAGTATGAGTTACCCATAAACATCTAATACTGAATACGTTTTTGTCTCAAATATTAAATATGCTTAAAAATTACTATTAAAGTATCATAATACATTATTAAAATAGAAAATATAACACACACCCACACATATTTTATATATATATATTATTATATATTTATATATATGCATTTTATTATATTTTATTTATATATATATATTGCATTAGCTGCAGCATAGTTATTTTGGGTATATCATAATATTATATTATATTATATTATATGGCACAAAAACATATATTTTTATGCAATATTTAATATATATACAAATTTCATAATATATTATAAATATAACCAATATATATTATATACTTTTTTATCTGTATAATATATTACAAGATATTTTATATTATAGTATACAGTATAATATATTTTTTTAGCAATATTTAATATTATTTTGTGTATGTATGTATATACCGCCCCCCCATCCCTGAAACGTGATTTAAAGTGGTATAAAATGTTTTTTATATATATTAAATATGAAATGTTGGATTGAAAATCTGAAGTGTGTGTCGTGTCAGGTGTGTACGTGACGTTCTAGAAGAGCGAGATGCTTCCCTCTGGATCTCAGAGTGCTAATGAGAGCAGGTGACCAGCGGCACCAGGGGACGCGGCCGAACACCGCGCCGCCCGCCTGACTGACGCACAGAGACGAAAATAAACCTCTGTGCCGTCAGGTGAATCTCTGTCTCGCTGTCTGTGGAGTCTGTGATCCTGTGGCATTTCCCAGAGGGCTGATACACCAGCTCAAGCAAGTGCTGAGAATAAAAACACACGAAAAATTACAGCCTCGTAAAAATAGCACAATGCTGACCTACAGCAAGAGAGAGGATAATGACAGTGTGTTTGATCAATAGTGACTGGCCGACTGCAGCACACACTCCCTGTCTGACCGGCTCTGATCACTTAGAGCTGTGTAACCTTTAGAATAATCACACCCTCTCATTCTGTCACTTCCATCCTTTGTTCCACACCATAGTGAGATGCTGCACTGTCTACTGTCTGCACAGGCAACTACTAACACTGTACTAACCACCAACAGATCTTTTATGTGACTCACTTGAACACTTTATATAGGCAACAACTCACATGAAGTGGAGGAGAGGCTTCACTCTAAAAAATGCTGGGTTAAAAACAAAAGTTGGGTTGAAAATGGACAAACCCAGCGAATTGGTCGTTTTAACCCAGCCATTGGGTTGTTTTAACCCAGCTATTGGGTTGTTTTAACCCAGGATTGTTTTAACCCAGCGATTGAATTGTTTTAACCCAACAATTGAGTTGGTTTAACCAATTGAATGGGTTGTTTTAGCCCAGCGATTGGGTTGTTTTAACCCAGCGATTGGGTTGTTTTTTTATTGCAGCGAAGTGTTGATTTAACCCAGCGAATGGTTGTTTTAACCCCGCGATTGGTTTAACCAGCATTGGGTTTTAACCCAGCGATGGGTTTTTTAACCCAGCGATTGGGTTGTTTTAACCCAGCGATTGGGTGTTTTAGCCCAGCGATTGGGTTGTTTTAACACAGCGATTGGGTGGTTTTAACCCAGCGATTGGGTTGTTTTAACCCGCGAGCGATTGGGTGGTTTTTAGCCCAGCGATTGGGTGTTTTAACCAGCGATTGCGTGTTTTAACCCAGCGATTGGGTTTTTTTAACCCAGCTGGGTTTGTTTTTTTATCGCAGCGAATGGTTGTTTTAACCCAGCAATTGGGTTGTTTAACCCAATTGGATTTTTTGGATTGTTTTAACCCAATGATTGAGTTGGTTTAACCAATTGAATGGGTTGTTTTAGCCCAGCGTGGGTTGTTTTTAACCCAGCGAATGGTTGATTTAACCCAGTGATTTGGGTTGGTTAACCCAGTGATGGGTGGTTTTAACCCAGCGATTTGGTTGTTTTAACCAGCGATTGGGTGGTTTTAGCCCAGCGATTGGGGTGTTTTAACCAAGAGAATGGGTTGGGTTGTTTTAACCCAGTGATTGGGTGGTTTTAACCCAGCGATTGGGTGGTTTTAACCCAGCGATTGTGTGGTTTTAACCCAGAGATTGGGTTGTTTTAACCCAGCGATTGGGTTGTTTTAACCCAGCGATTGTGTGGTTTTAACCCAGCGACTGGGTTGTTTTAGCCCATGATTGGGGGCTTTAACCCAGCGAATGGGTTTTTTGACCCAGCAGTTGGGTTAAATGTTTGGGTTTTGTTTTAAGCAAGCAATACAGTACTTTTAAACAATAGTTGAGTCAAATAAAATAAACCAGCAGGTTTGGTCAAACATTTTACCCAACCGCTGGGTTAAAACAACCCAATTGCTGGGTTTGTCTATTTTCAACCCAAATTGGGTTGTTTTAACCCAGTGATTGGGTTGTTTTAACCAAGCGATTGGGTTGATTTAACCCAGCGAATTGGTTGTTTTAACCCAGCGATTGCGTGTTTTAACCCAGCGATTGGGTTGTTTTAACCCAGCGATTGGGTTGTTTTAACCCAAAAAAAGCAAGCAATACAGTACTTTTTAAACAATAGTTGAGTCAAATAAAATAAACCCAGCAGGTTTGGTCAAACATTTTACCCAACCGCTGGGTTAAAACATGCAATTGCTGGGTTTGTCTATTTTCAACCCAAATTGGGTTGTTTTAACCCAGCATTTTTTAGAGTGTATGAATTTAGTTATAAATACTCGATTCTACTTCTAGTAAAAATCATAAAGTTTGTCTATTTGATGATTTATTCACATGCACAAACTATCAAATCCCGTCCCTTCTGTTCAAACACGTAACTCTTCCATCTATAACCCTGTGAGCTTCTCATCTCACACAGCCTGTTGTGTTTTTCCATCTCCTATTTTCAAACCAGCAGTTTTTTATAAATTTTTAGAGCTTCTGTGAATCTGCAGGTCTGGACGACGCTTTTCACCGAAGGGGTCACGCACATCCGGCTCGAGAGAAGACGAGGAAGCAACTGGTGCGACGCAACAGAATCCAGACTCTTGTGCATCTGAATCTTTTCTAAAGCTCAGTCATGTTTACTTTAACATCTGTGCTCGTCAAGGCCTTTATCATCTGAGAACGTCAACACGTTTTAATGAGAGGTTTCCCGTAGCAACAAGCGCGCTGTCAGACGACGATATGATGAGCCTCTCTGAGCAAGAGATAAAGAGAACAATAATAATAGAAACAGAAAGTCAAACTGCAGACAGGCAGAAAAGAAACACGCTGATCACTTTATATGATACGTTACATTGTCAGAAAGCTTCAGTATGACAAACAGGTCTGATGCTATTGTCTGAATCTTTATGAAGTTCCACAAATAACTTCATTAACTAGTTCTTCAGAAAAAGCAGCATTTCTAAACACACTTTTTTTTATACTATTAATTTAACATGATCATTATTAGATATATATATATATATATATATATATGTATATATATATTTATAGTTATATATTTTTAATAAATAATTAAAAACATTAAATTATTAATCATTATGATAATATATATATATATAAATTATCATTTAATACTGGTTTAATAATTTTCAGCATTATTTGTGTAAGATTGTTTTACACTATTCACTATTTTATTCAATACTTCATATATTTTGCATTGAGTGTCATCCACACAAATTTACAAAATTTGCACATTATTCAATAATATATATAGTTTTTTAAATTATAGAAATCATTTAATAATTTTTAGCATTATATATATTTTTATATTTTTAATAATATAGTTTATTTTAAAAAAAAATTTATAAACGTTTTATAATTTAATCATTATTTGTGTAATATATTTTACATTATTCACTTTTTTTTTACAATATTTCATATATTCTGCATTGAGTGTAGAATAGCAGAATATATTAAATTTACAAAATTTGCACACATTATTCAATAATTTATATACAGTTATATTTTTAATAAATGATTAAAAATATGAAATTATTAATTATTATGTTTAATATATATATGTGTGTGTGTGGTATATATGTTTTAGAATTATATAGTTTATAATTTTACGCATTATTTGTGTGATTTTATTTATTATATATATATTTAATATTTTATAATATATTATCATTTTATATATACTATTTATTTATATATTATATATACAAATAATTTTGATTTTCCTTGGTACTTTTCTGTGATATATATATATATATATATATCACAGAAAAGTACCAAGGAAAATCAAAATTATTTGTGGTTGAGAATCACAATAAAAACAAAAGACATTTTATGACTTTAGAGGTCATCTGACGACTCTATTTGAATACTAAAATCGCTTATAAATCTCTCTCTCCAAACCTTTTTTTTTTGTTCTTTTTTCAGATTCTTGCACTTGACAAGAGACAAAATCCATGAAGTTGAGATGCTTGTGTGTGTAAGAGTTTGAAGGGAAAGCGTGTGTGTGTGTGTGTGTGTGTGTGTGTGTGTTTAGCGGTTTGCCAAACCCAGTGATACGTGAATGCTTACAGAGCCTTAGGGGAGAAAAACAGACACAGAGTCGCAGAGCACAGGCTGAGAGACAGACAGAACGAAGAGAGACGCCGCCCAGGTACTGCAAACTACCAAAGATTTTTCTTCAGGCACAAGAATCCACAAAAGTGGAGCTGGACTCCAGAGAACTTGGAGTGTGTGTGTGTGTGTGTGTCAGCTGTGATGTTGACCTCAGGGCTGATGCCCTCTCTGGCCATCTGTGCTGACCGAGCTTCTCTTCACAGCACGAAGAAACACACACACACACGTATGCAATGACATTTATGTCACTTAAATGGAAATTATTTGTGATTTCAGTCTGATCACATTCTAGTCAAAATTTCACCTTTGACCTTTAGAAACACTGATGCTTCCATATGAATTTGACAGGATATTCAGCGCTGCTGTTATTCAGGATGTTCTCACCTTCAATTACAGACTATTTTGCATCTTATACTGAAAAAAAATGAAAGTAGAAAGACTGAAATAGTATTTTCATGCTTGAATGTTGATTATTTTCCTCATATTCTCCATTGTTGCAGCTCCTCTCTTCCCAGTCTGTCAGTAACGCTCTGTTTAGTTCCTGTCTCTATGAAGCCCCTCCTTCTGAAAAGCACACTGTGCTCTGATTGGTCGGCTGAAGCAGAGCGTTGTGATTCACAGATCAGCAGCAGGAGTCAGATTTCATTCATCACGAGAGTGAGGAGCTGACTGACAAGACAATGGCGAAAGATTTCAACTAACTCAAGCAGGCCCCGCCCCTTTATTATGCGCATTAATTATTTAAATGAGGAATATTGTGAAGAAAAGGGAGTTCACTGACACTGTATAGAGAAGAACTGGAACTTTGCAGAGCTTTTTTATGATCAAAAAGAGATGAAGATGAAGCACAACCTCTTTCGGAAATTAAATAGGACTTCTTCATGTTGACTTTAAGGAGAGAAACATCAGCAGACCTGTGCTGTAAGAGTGTGTGTGTGTGTGTGTGTGGAGGTGATTCCTGCTGAAAGACTCTTGGCCGGTGTGTATGGAGGAGTATCTGTGCCGCAGCGCTGACGGGTTTGATGGTGCGTGAAAAGCAGGTCTCACGGAGGCTGTTGAGCGGTGTGAGAGAAAGAGATGCTGTCAGAGAGACAGAGAGAGCAGGCCTTGTGTCAGGAGAAGTCTGTCATTCAGGATGAGGTTGGCGGTGTGGCTGTTGTTTTGTGTTTCTGATAAAGAGAGTGAATCACAGCTCCCACTCAACACAAACAAAAGACACACATCCATTTAAGCGGCTGAGATGCTGCGGTTGGCTAGTTTAACACTGAGGAAAACCACACACACACACACACGGTCCACTTAACAGGGTACATTTCAAAACGTTTACTAAAGCTCTTAAAGTAATGTTAAATTCAACTGTGAATGATTTATTAGTGCAGATTAAGAAGAAACTATAATGTTTGTCTTTTATCAAACAATCAAACAACTTGCTCTGTCTCAGAAACAACTTTCTTTTTGGCTGACGTCACCTATGCCATGCTGACTATTACAACTGTCTGATGGCTATTTAAAATCGGCATGAGGTTGCAACAGTGTTTTATTCCCTATAGTGCTGTATGTTCACGTGAAACAGCAAACAAGAACAAATGTAGGGCGGGGCTTGATTTTGTCTGTGGGGAATTGATTGGATGGTTGTGGTTTGCTATTGGTGGATCTCATGTGATTGACAGGTTGCCCCGCCCTCATCATCAGAGAAGAGATGTCGCTGCAAGAGGGAGGGGAATATATTCTGATTCAAGATTATGCTGCACATTAATTTAAATAACAATGATGTGCACCGATAAATCATTTAGAATAAACACTGCAATATTCCACAAAGAAACCAGAATTGTCAATTTTGGTTGCATGGTGACTTTAAGCATTGTTTTTCTGTTATTTATTACTACTGTTGTGAGAAATAAATTATTTCTAAATACTCACCAAAGGGTTATACAGTATTTTAATATTGGTTAATGTTACTGTATTAAAGGTTATGGCAATAATAGTAATATAATGTTGAAAGAAAATGTTCTTAGTGCTACTACTTGAACATCTTTAAATAAATTTTCCACAAATATACCCTGATTTTTTTAGAGTTCCCATTTATAATTAAAGGATTAGTTCACTTCAGAATTAAAATTTCCTGATAATTTACTCACCTCCATGTCATCCAAGATGTTCATGTCTTTCTTTCTTCAGTCGAAAAGAAATTTTGAGGAAAATATTCCAGGATTTTTCTCCATATAGTGGACTTCACTGGGGTTCAACGGGTTGAAGGTCCAAATGTCAGTTTCAGTGCAGCTTAATAAGGGTCTTATCTAGTGAAACCATCATTTTCTAATAAAAAATAAAAAATTATATACTTTTTAACCACAAATGCTCATCTTGCACTGCTCTGTGATGCGCCATGCATGACGTAATCATGTTGGAAAGGTCATGCAGAAGTAACGATCCAGTGTTTACAAAGCGAACATGCAACGTGCAAAGAACAAGTCAAACGGCCTTTACAAAAAAAGATAAAACAATGATGTTGGACGATTTTGAAGTTGGAGGAGAAAATGAGATGGAGTTTTTCATGCATGACCTTTCCAACATGATTACGTAATGCGTGGCGCATCACAGAGCAGTGCAAGATGAGCATTTATGGTTAAAAAGTATATAAATTTCTATTTTTTTTTTAGAAAATGGCTGATGGTTTCTCTAGATAAGACTCTTATTCCTCATCTGGGATCATGTAGAGCTGTTTGCTGCACTGAAACTGACATTTGGACCAGTTGAACCCCAGTGAAGTCCACTATATGGAGAAAAATCCTGGAATGTTTTCCTCAAAAACCTTAATTTCTTTTCAACTGAAGAAAGAAAGACATGAACATCTTGGATGACATGGGGGAGAGGATTTTAATTCTGAAGTGAACTAATCCTTTAAGTTTGTTAGCTGGATGTCACCCTTAAACTTCTCTCTGAACTGAATTGAATTCATTTACATCCTGCACACGAACAAACATTCTCAGAACAGCAGCGGCCGCACGTCCTCTCTCCTCTCACCTGTCGGCCGGATGTCCGAGCCGCTGCCCTCAAAGGGCACAGCAGCGACGCTATAGGTCAAAAGAGCTGTCAAACAGATGATTGACAAGCACAACATGTGTGAATGCCTGTGAGAGACACTGCTGCATGAAATATTCAGTAGACTGTTTAGTTAATGATATCAGGGAATAAGCTTCAATCCCACATCTTCAACACTCCTCTAGACTAGCTGGTTTTGAGCTGATAAACTGAATTGAGTTTTCACGATTTGAAACACTTACCAAAATTTCAGTATAAAAACTTGTTATTTGTTATTTATTTGTTATTATTATGCAAGTTATAAAGTCAGAATTGCGAGTTATAAAATCAGAATTGCAAGTTGTAAAGTCAGAATAGAGTTATAAAGTCAGAATTGCAAGTTATAAAGTCAGAATTGCGAGTTATAGTCAGAATAGAGTTATAAAGTCAGAATTGCGAGTTATAAATCAGAAAAGTTGTAAAGTCAGAATGCGAGTTAGAAATCAGAATTGCAAGTTGTAAAGTCAGAATTGCGATTTATAAAATCAGAATTGCAAGTTGTAAAGTCAGAATTGCGAAGTCAGAAGTTATAAAGTCAGAATGCGATATAAGTCAGAATTGCGAGATTAAGTCAGAAGAATAAAGTCAGAATTGCGATATAAAGTCAGAATTGCGAGTTATAAAATCAGAATTGCAAGTTGTAAAGTCAGAATTGCGAGTTATAAAGTCAGAATAGAGTTATAATGTCAGAATTGCGAGTTATAAAGTCAGAAGAATTGAAGTTGTAAAGTCAGAATTGCGAGTTTATAGTCAGAATTGCGAGTTATAAAATCAGAATGCAAGTTGGTAAAGTCAGAATTGCGAGTATAAAGTCAGAATTGCGTGATAAAGTCAGAATTGCAAGTTATAAAGTCAGAATTGCGAGATATAAAGTCAGAATTGCAAGTTATAAAGTCAGAATTGCGAGTTATAAAATCAGAATTGCAAGTTGTAAAGTCAGAATTGCGAGTTATAGTCAGAAAGTTATTGCAAGTTAAAGTCAGAATTGCGAGTTATAGTCAGAATGAGTTATAAAGTCAGAATTGCAAGTTATAAAGTCGAATTGCGTGATATAAAGTCAGAATGAGTTATAAAGTCAGAATTGCGAGATATAAAGTCAGAATTGCAAGTTATAAAGTCAGAATTGCGAGTTATATTGCAAGTTGTAAAGTCAGAATTGTGAGATATAAAGTCAGAATTGCGAGTTATAAAGTCAGAATTGCAAGTTATAAAGTCAGAATTGCGAGATATAAAGTCAGAATTGCGAGATATAAAGTAATTGAAGTCAGAATTGCGTGATATAAAGTCAGAATTGCTCAGAATTGCGAGTATAAAAGAATTGCGAGATATAAAGAATTGCGAGTTATAAAGTCAGATTGCGAGATATAAGTCGAATTGCGAGTATAAAGTCAGATTATATGTCAGAAGATATAAAGTCAGAATTGCCTGAATTGCAAGTTATAAAGTCAGAATTGCGAGATATAAAGTCTGAATTGCGAGTTATAGTCAGAATAGAGTTATTTGTTATTTATTAGAAACGTTGTCATGCTATTCTCACAGACTAATGTCATGCTAATGTCATATAGCAGCATTAAATGTGTATTCAGAGCAAAATAAAAGCATTTAGAGAAACTGAACATAAACTGTGAATACTGTTTGTCTGTAACTCCAGGCTCATTGGATCTGTAACAGGATCAGCACAGAAACACGCAGTGAGCGCGACAGGCTAAGATACATGTGCCAATTAACCTTAATTACTAATAGACCCTGTTAAACTTTGTTTTCTGTCTCTCCTGATTACCTCAGAGGCGTCGCTGCGTTCTAGTGAAATGAGACGGGCCCCCCGCGCTCTCTCCTGATCCTTCAGCGCTACCCTGTGATTTACTAACATGATCCGACCCGTTTGGAGAATGACTGGAAATTGAGTCTGAGGGTTGGGAAAAGCACTGAGACAGTGTTTGATGGGCTGTAATTGACATTCAGAAACTCAGGATAGTTGCTCTGTGTGTGATGATTCTCTGACTGTGTCATAATGGGGGAAATTATTTCTGTCTGTGATTCCCACAGGCAAATCACCCTTCCTAGCTGTTCTCAGATCAGCGGCAGCATAAAAACAGCGGAGTAGAATATTAGTTTATTAACTGACTATTGTGCCGTACACAGCCATACACAGTATGCTTGCTGTTTTTTAAAAAATGACCATCACGACCATGATAGCTCTCTCCATTACAGGCCTACTTGTATACTATTCGCTTTGGCAAAACAGAAAAACTAAACATAAAATCTGATTCAAAATATTAAACTATAATAGTGTATCAATGATACTACATAACACTGGGCAAATGTAGTTTTGTATTCCATGCATACTGAGAATTTGCGTACTATGGAAGCTTGTTTGCACCATGAAATAATAAAAAGGTAATTATGATTTTTAATCTCACAATTCTGACTTTTTTTCTCACAATTGTGAGTTATAAAGTCAGAATTACGAGATGTAAGGTCAGAACTGCATGATATAAAGTCTGAATTGCGAGTTATAAAGTCAGAATTGCAAGTTGTAAAGTCAGAATTACAAGATATAAGTCAGAATTCGAGTTATAAAGTCAGAATGCGAGGCGAGAAAGAATTGCGAGTTATAAAGTCAGAATGCGAGAAGAATTGTCGAATATAAAGTCAGAATTGCTGCAGAGGCGAATAAAGTCAGAATTGCGAGTTATAAAGTCAAGATATAAAGTCAGAATTGCGCGAATTGATATAAAGTAATTGCGAGATATAAGTCGAAATAAAGTCAGCGAGATAAAAGTCAGAATTCAGAATTGCGAGATATAAAGTCAGAATTGCGAGTTATAAAGTAAGAATTGCAAGTTGTAAAGTCAGAATTACAAGATATAAAGTCAGAATTGCGAGTTATAAAGTCTGAATTGCAAGTTGTAAAGTCAGAATTGCATGATATAAAGTCAGAATTGCGAGTGCGATTATAAAGTCAAAGTCAGAATTGCGATATAAAGTCGAATTGTTGTAAAGTCCAAGATATAAGTCAGAATTGATATAAAGTCAGAATTGCGATTAAAGTCAAATTGCGAGAGTTTATAAAGTCAGAATTGCGAGTTTTAAAGTCAAATTGCAAGTTGTAAAGTCAGAATTGCATGAGAATTGCGAGTTTTAAAGTCAAATTGCAAGTTGTAAAGTCAGAATTGCATGATATAAAGTCAGAATTGCGAATTTTAAAGTCAGAATTGCGAGTTATAAAGTCAGAATTGTGAGATATAAAGAGATATAAAGTCAGAATTTGCGAGTTATAGTCAGAATAGAGTTATAAAGTCAGAATTGCATGATCAAAACTTACAATTGCGAGAAAAAAGTCAGAATTCCTACTTTATAACTCGCAATTCTTTAGTTTTAAAATTTAAAGTTTAAATCTCACAATTTTGAGAAAAAAAGGCAGAATTGTGAGATAAAAAGTCACAATTACCTTTTTTATTTCTTTATTTAGTGGCAGAAACAAGCTTCCATAGCATACTGTGCACTTTATACAGAAATAGTACAAGCAATATGGAAGTTCCGAACATAGACATTCTTTGATGATTTTCACCACTTTCATCAGCATCTTGACTTCAAAAAATACGAATTTTGATGTGTTTTGATATTCATGAAATCTTAAGGTTAAAGACTGTGACATATATGCTGCTTTCAAGTCCTCCTACGAAGTTCATACTTACAAGTTCAGAAGTAGCGATTAGGATGTGAGATGCGTTCAAGAACAAATGACTCACTGCATGGCCAATTTCATATTTATTTATATTCTCCAAAAACATTCTTAGCACTTAGTTTTATCACAAAATGAAGAGCAAGTCATGAGTGTCATTGATGTTTTATGTTTCATCATTCTCCATTCTCGTTCTGCTGCAGACAATAATGGGAAGTGTAGTTTGGTCACACAAGCATGATAATCCTGATGTGCACTTCTCTCGTAAATACAGTCCTGCCGACATGACATGAAGGAAGCAATATGCAGGGAGCAAAATCTGCAACGCACTGCATATTAAACACCTGCTTATATAGCAATGGGACTAGAAATGTTGGGAATGAATCAAGGTTCTGAATATTGTGATTCCATGCATGAAGAACATATAGACCTAGTGGACTATAAAGACGAGCAGCGTCTCTGAAAGACCTTCCAGCAGGCGGGCAGAAGGAAAAGGTCACCTGTGTTTCAGAGTGTGATTGCACGACAAATGCATCCAATTAACAGTAAAGATCAAGAGGTTACAGAAAGAACACACACATACTAACAAGCCCGCAATGTCTCGTTTTATGCTCCGTTTACAAATGCAGAGATTTATTTGCTGGAGGTTGACGAGTTGCTGTATTTAGTATCATTGAGATACTATTCAATTGAATTTGTTTTTATTTTTTTTATTTTATATATATGTTTATATTCATTTTTATTTAAGTTTGAGTTATTTTACTACATCAGGCTAAACTAAATGAATGAATTTTTTATTTTTTTTTTACCTTTTATTTCGGTTTGAATTTTTCTATTGGCGTTTGGATTATTGCAGAAAATAAGCTGTGTGACTAACAAAAGTTTCTGATTCTTACAAGTTTTGTTCATCAAGATAATCTTCACAAATAAACAAAACCTTTATGCATTTTGAAGCCTAAATACAATCTCCAGAAGTAAAACAATAAAGTCGGGCTGTAAATGAAATATAATCATACGACCTCAATGTCACCATCACTAAACTTCTGCAACTCTTTCAATCTTTAATTAACCCTGGTGCATCAATTAAAAAAAGTTACTCTGATGTCCTTAGAGGGCAAAAATGTCCATGTCAAAAAAATATTTGAAGCTTGGGAGCACAGACTTAAGTTTGGTCTCTTTTTAAAGAAGACCCTTGGTAGATTATTGCTGAAGTAAAAAAGTTTTAAAAAAGTGAAACAAAAATAAAAAGTTATAGAGGTTTTAGTTTATGAAAATGATTTATGAGCAAATTTTTATATAAAGTATATATTTTATAAAACATAAAAAAGTGTTCCAAATTTGAGGTTGATAACTCAAAAAATTTGATTTCTTTGTGATTCGCAGTATAGTATACATGCACAACCACACAATTATAGTTGCATAATTTATCCAAATGGCTCTATAATAGAGCAAAAGGAGAAAACAAGAAAAAATGAATATTTGCTTTATATAGGCCAAACCTGAGAAAATGGAAAAAATAGTAAATATTTTAATTTTGAAGCCTTGCCAACAAAATGAAAGCCTGTTAACAAAGATTGCATGATTTTATCGTCAAATGGCCCTGGGGGTCATTCAATGGCTTTCAATGGGCACATTTTTGTCCTTAAGGTCCTGAGTGTAACTATTTTGTGTTACTAGTGTAAAATAGATTTATTAAAGGAAATAAGGGTGAAATATTAAAATTCTAATAAAAATACACACTTGTGCCAAAATGTATGCTTTTTGCATGAACACAGGCAAAATGATCAAAAAACAAAACTGAAAAAGACAAAAATGTTCATAAGGGTTAAAATCTCAAGTTTGAGTTAGAATAGTTTGCACTAGTGGGAGTAAAAACACAACGAGGCTATAAAAGTGACTTTCAAATCAACCTTTAAAAGATGCTCTTTGCTGTTTCTGTGTATTAACTTGGGAGATAAGAAATAATGTTAACACTGAATAAATTACACAATAACTTTGTTAAGTTAACACATAAGAAAAATCTAAATACTCTTGGTGTTAAATAGCATTCCAAGATAAAATCAGCAGAGTGAATCATTTCAAGGTGTCGTATGTGCAGAAATCACTCTAGAGGTGTTGACACGTCTCTCATAATTACTCCATCACCTCAATCCTTCTCACTGCCACATACGGAGAAATGTGTCTGGGTTTTCTACAGTCGATGTGCCAGTGCCTTCAAGCGGGCCTGACATTTCATTCCCTTGTGCTGGCGGATCGTCTGCCTTTGGATCGGATCTCCAGCACTCACCTGAATGACTTTTAAGGCAGAGAGCTGTTTAGTACAGGTGGGAGACAAATGCCAGGCTCACTAAACCTCCAGCGCTCTTTCATGGGCGGCTCAAAGCCTTGTCAAATATTCATAACGGCTCCATCAGTAAAGCGACCCTCACTTGTTTAATCGCTGCAGGAGCATGACGTAAACTGCCTTTCTTGTTGTCCAGAAAGATGTGCCATCTATCTTCGTTTTATAGCTCTAGACTCTTTTCTGTAGAAATTTTAGGAGAAACATCTGAGAGCACTGTATTGCTTCAAGTTTCCTTATAATTAGTCAAGTTCCTCTTCAAACTGATAGTAGTTGACTTTAAAGAGAAAACTGACCGTAGAGGAAGACTATGTTTACATGCACTCAAATAGCAGGATTGATGGTTCTATCGGACTGAAAAACCTTCATGTAAACACCTAAATCGATCCGACTGAGCTCAATCCAAGATAATGATCCATGATTTGACTTTTTTAACTTTAGTTAGTGTGTAATGTTGCTGTTTGAGCATAAATCTGCAAAGTTACGATACTTAAAGTTCAATGCAAAGGGAGATATTTTCTTTTTACAGAAATTGCTTTTTTAGGACTACAACAAACGGCTGGTAGAGACTACAACGAGCTTTTTCCCGGGTTAGTGACATCACAAACCCTAAAATTTACATAAACCCCACCCCCAAGAACACACAACAAAGGGGGCGGGGCCATGTTGGGGCTGCTTTAGAGAAGAGGAAGAGTTGTTGTAGTAGAGTGTTGTTGACATGCCATCATTTTACGCCAAACGAACGCTGGATTTGCACAAAAGATTAACATGACGACACATGCTAGTGGATGAGTTGAATCAACTCCACAGCAACTACATCAATTTATCCACTAACCATTCAGAAACGTCTAAAAGTTGTAACTTCTTCCTGAGTCTCTCCATCAGTGTCGACTCCGGTTTGAACAATGTAAGGCTGAACAAAATCCTCATTTTGGCTGCGTGAGATTCTCCAGCTTTATTGTTGTTGAGCTGTTAAAGCTCCGCCCTCTTCTGGAAAGGGGGCCGGGAGCAGCAGCTCATTTGCATTTAAAGGGACACACACAAAAATGGCGTGTTTTTACTCACACCCAAATAGGGGCAAATTTAACAAGCTATAATAAATGATCTGTGGGGTATTTTGAGCTGAAACTTCACAGACACATTCTGGGGACACATTACATCTTGTGAAAAGACTTGTGTGACTAAACTACTTCACCATCATTCTCTGTTGCAATGCAAGAATGATAAAATATAAAATACAGTCTCAAATACACTTAATATGCATCATTTGCTCCCATTTTGTAGCTTTGTCGAAAAGAAAAAAAAGCATGAAACTGGTCAACATGTCCATTTCAATCAGACCACAATAGTTTCAGTGCAGCTATGAATTCCAAGAACTTCTCGGTAAGAAGGAAGCATGGTGAAGGTTTGTGATTACATGTTAACAGGTGAGAGCAGAGGCCCAGACCGGCGATTCTACATCGATTCAAGGTTCTCTGGGGAAGACTGGAGCACAACAAATGCCCCTCGTCTCATTTTACAGGGACAGAGTCATGGGAAAGGTAATCTTGAGAGAAAGGATTCAATATTTCATCAGTCTTTACAAAATAACAGCTTTTATCCCCATGCTATTTTCTTCCCCGCCGCTCATTCCTCTGTAACCAGCTTGCATTTATAATGAAGCATTTGATCATTAATGCTCTAAATATTTCCACACACACAGAGGAATAAACAAAGTATTCTATTTGCAGTTGGATGCACTAAATGCGACGACGAACACTCAGATATTAGAACGGGATTCAATTTCACAGACAAGCAAAGATATACGCTTTGATTTATTTTGGTAAAACACACTTAAAAAGCCATGAAGTTAAAAACATAATGGGAAATAGGATGGCAAATTATTGAGTTATTGGTTTTCCCATTCCCGCGTTGCTGATGCAGGGTTATTTCTGTCTTATCACTTTACTGAAGCTTTCCAGAAAAAAAAAAAATCATTAGCGCACACAACATTTGATTATGAGAGCACACCTCCATGAAATTACAGCGATTGTATAAACCCACTCGTCAATCGAAGAGCGCCTGATTATATTTACCCGAGGATGCCTCGTCCAAAATGGATACTGCTTCTCACAGAGCCAATTTTAATAGAATTTGATAGCAAAAACGTAAATTACATCATTTTATTTTCCTGTCAGGATAAAGGCAATGGATCACGTAAACGCTCCGGATCTCCCCTACAGCGATTGTTGGTCCCTGTTGACCCCTGCGCTCCAGGAGAACATGTTTAATTGGGGAAAATGTGCAGAAAACGAACAATCCCTTTTCCGCTGGGTCACCGGAGTGCAAGTTTTGCCGGCAGCAAGCCGGCAGGTTCTTTTGTCCGAGGCTGATCTGGATACAGATGATGAGGATTTATTGCAAATGAGGCTCATTTCAGGCCTAATTCCCCGCACACACTTCTTGACTCCGCCATCGAGAGGAAGTCTACACCATTTATATCCCCTCACACACATCTGATAAAGACGGTAGTGTTGTACTGTGGCAGGTTATCCTCTCGACACGCCGTTCATTTGACACTGCCGATAATCTGCAGCCTCCATCATTTGCACTGTGTTATCAGTCGCAGGCGAGCAGGAGAGCCTCCGTTTAAAGCAGTGAATGATAGGCGTTGGATTACAACAGCCGTGGGACTAAATTACCTGCATTAGTAACAGCAAAGCGTGAATCGATCAGAGTGAGTCTTATAATCAATAGATAATGCAAAAGCCGTCTCATGGGGAGATGTATATAGAGCTGTGTGGAATAAAGAGGTTTCTTTTCTACATTATTGTTCGAAAATTGAAATAAGTAGCTGTGCCAAAGTCCATGTTAGAGCATATCGTTTCACTCAGAAACATGAACGAATCTCACAAAACATGTCAAGAACATGTCCAGGTTATATTTCAACCCTACATCTAGAAGGCAGGAGATTATATTTTATAGATTCATCGCATCTCAAAAGTTTCAATTGAAATCCAATCAGCAAAAAGATTTGTTTAGATTTGTGTCTCTTGCTGCAGGTTGCATGCAGTTGTTATGCAGCAGGTGACGACAAGTGAGTCATCTGTTCGTTGCGACAGTCGTTCATGACAGAATCAAGTCTTATTATTCTTTTATTAAAATTTGTACAAATCTACTAAAAAAGAAAGAGTGTTTCCAGAGAAAGAGGGTTTCTCCAGCCAAAAGATTTGTTTTGATTTGTTCACTGGTTCAGTGACTCTTTAGGACACATACAGTTGTTATGCTCGTAGGTGGCAACAAGTGAGTCATCTGTGTGTTATGAGTGAGTCGTTGAATCACTGACTCGATCGACAGAGTCGTTCATGACAGAATCAAGTCTTATTATTCTTTTATTAAAATTTGCATGTCAACAAATCTACTTGGAATAAAAAAGAAAGTGTTTTTGAGAGAGACATTGTAAGTGTTTCTCAAGCAAAAAGAATTGTTTAGATTCATTCACTGGTTCATACAGTATTTATGCTGGCAGGTGGCGACAAGTGAGTCATCTGTGTGTTATGAGTGAGTGAGTCGTTGATTCACTGACTCAGTCTAGAGTCGTTCATGACAGAATCAAGTCTTATTATTCTTTTATTAAAATTTGTAAGTCTACAAATCTACTTGGAGTAAAAAAGAAAGTTTTTTTTCCAGAGAAAGAGCCAAAAGATTTGTTTTGATTCGTTCACTGGTTCAGTGACTCTTTAGGACACATACAGTTGTTATGCTGGTAGGTGGTGACAAGTGAGTCATCTGTGTGTTATAAGTGAGTCATTGAATCACTGACTCGACCGACTCGAGTCGTTCATGACAAAATCAAGTCTTATTATCATTTTATTAAAATTTGCATGTCAACAAATCTACTTGGAGTAAAAAAGAAAGTTTTTTTCCAGAGAAAGAGCCAAAAGATTTGTTTTGATTTGTTCACTGGTTCAGTGACTCTTTAGGACACATACAGTTGTTATGCTGGTAGGTGGCGACAAGTGAGTCATCTGTGTGTTATAAGTGAGTCGTTGAATCACTGACTCGACCAACAGAGTCGTTCATGACAGAATCAAGTCTTATTATTCTTTTATTAAAATTTCTAAGTCTACAAATCTACTCGGAGTAAAAAAGAAAGAGTGTTTCCAGAGAAAGAGGGTTTCTCCAGCCAAAAGATTTGTTTTGATTTGTTCACTGGTTCAGTGACTCTTTAGGACACATACAATAGTTATGCTGGTAGGTGGCGACAAGGGAGTCATCTGTGTGTTATGAGTGAGTCGTTGAATCACTGACTCGACCGACAGAGTCGTTCATGACAGATCAAGTCTTATTATTCTTTTATTAAAATTTTTAAGTATACATATCTACTTGGAGTAAAAAAGAAAGTGTTTCCAGAGAAAGAGCCAAAAGATTTGTTTTGATTTGTTCACTGGTTCAGTGACTCTTTAGGACACATACAATAGTTATGCTGGTAGGTGGTGACAAGTGAGTCATCTGTGTGTTATGAGTGAGTCGTTGAATCACTGACTCGACCGACAGAGTCGTTCATGACAGAATCAAGTCTTATTATCATTTTATTAAAATTTGCATGTCAACAAATCTACTTGGAGTAAAAAAGAAAATGTTTTTGAGAGCGACATTGTAAGTATTTCCAAAGCAAAAAGATTTGTTTAGATTCGTTCACTGGTTCAGTGACTCATTCTGCTGGTTACATACAGTAATACTGCTGGCAAATTTTAGTAAAATTTGCATGTCAACAAATTTTTAGTGAGCCTACAAATCAAGTTTTGTTTACTTAAAAGATTTTCTTTGAGATTTTTTGCATTGTGACATTATTCTAATGCACACCTGTCCCAAAATATCAAGTCTATATACAGTGAACCTGTGGTTATGATACCGGTGTTCAGGGTTCATATGCAACACCGATCGCTAATCTTTCTTGGCAAGCGGCACATATCTGACTTCATGATGGCAGCCGCTACAACTAATGAGAAAAACTGTGTCAGTTCCTCGAGCACCAATGAATAATTCTTTGAATGAATGAATATGGGGGGAGAGAGAAAATATAGCACTATCCCTTTATTACAAATGTCCAAGATAATATTTTACTCTTATTAAAATCTCCAAGCCCTCCTTCCGGACGACGCCTCATGCTTCACCCCAGGGAGAGTTTTAATATCCTTATAATTTAATATCCAGCTCAGGTTTATATGGATCTACCGCCGAGCTTATGAAAATACTCCCCCAGAATGCTCCAGGAGCGCTCAGAGGAAAGTCTCTTTCTCATTAGTGTAAATGTTGCATGAATAATTTGACTGTCCCCACCCATGGCTCATTTAAAACATCAGCAGAT
Organism: Culter alburnus; assembly: GCA_028476615.1. Classification (NCBI taxonomy): domain Eukaryota; kingdom Metazoa; phylum Chordata; class Actinopteri; order Cypriniformes; family Xenocyprididae; genus Culter; species Culter alburnus. The sequence goes on along the minus strand of JAOTNS010002110.1, from coordinate 307,886 downwards.
GATAGTATTGTAAAATCCAACGGAGACGTTGACGGATATTGAATTCGCATCTGTAAATAGTATTTTAATATGGCTTTTGAGTGCATGGAGAAACCTGGAAATGCTGAATTGCTCAACTGCTCCTCTGGAACGTTTGAAAAATGTTTTCCCAAAGAAGGCCTGCTGATCGTTTCTGCATTTCATTCGATTGAGTTTGAGTTTATTTCCACCTCCTTATTCTGTTCTTCTCTATATCAGCGTCACTGTTTCTGAACTCCCTGAAACGCCTCCATTGTAGTCTTGAGTTTTCTTCTGGGAGAGACGAACACGTCAAGTATTCCTCGTTTAAATAATTAATATGCAGAATAAAGGGGCGGGCCGTAACAAGCCAAAGAGAGAATGAATCTTCCGCCATCGTCTCGTCAGTCAGCTCCTCACTCTCGTGATGAATGAAATCTGATCTGTGCTGCGACTCAAACACATTTCTCAAACACGGTCGAATCGCTTGACAAATCACAACACACTGCTCCAGCCGACCAATCAGAGCACACTGTGCTTTTCAGAAGGAGGGCTTCATAGAGACAGGAACTAAACAGAGCGTTAGTGACAGACTGGGAAGAGAGGAGCTGCAACAATGGAGGATATGGGGAAAATAATGGCACATAAGAACAAAAACTGTGGTTGGTCACTTTACGTGTCGGTCAGACTATTTAATATCTGCCATTGACCTCAGGTGCCAATCTCACAGGCAGAAACTCAGAGGGTGGCGTGTCAATTCAGCAGGCCGAGGTCAGTGAACGCCCTTCAGTTTATCTGAAGCACAATGTTTATTTGAATACACAGAGACTTGGCCCTGCCCGGACATCACATCAATATTAATGCGGGACAGACAAACTGTGTCCCTCCGGCCCGACGGAACGAGGTGCCAAAAACAGCAAGGACATGAAACTAAGAGCCAGATTTACTGCGTCCCTCAAGAGCAATTTACTTCACATTTGTTAGCAGATGCATGTTTGTAAGACAAAAGCCATTTATTGTACCTGTCCTGATTTTCCTCAGAAGGGATTTTGGATGTGCTCCTTTTATCAACATGTTGCTTTCCACAGGGCAGGTGTGTAAATGTGTTTATATAGCCTGAGCGCTTAGATGAAATTTCCTGTTGATGTTAAAACTCATCTAGTTAATCACATCAAACACCATGTCCAGATGTCTTCCTGAGTTAAACTCAAACTGTTGGTTTGTTTTTGTCTTTTTCTCTGGTTTTCTCGGCGAGAGGCTTCATTAAAGTGCATCTACTTCATCCCAAACCACTGACTGCACCAATTCTGTGGACGGCGTTTGAGAAGAGACTCGTCTGTCTTGGTAATGACATGGCTGCGTCAAATGCAGTCTGACTGGGAGAAACAAATTTCCCTGCAGGGAAAGTGAGAGAGCAGACAAGTTCCTCCTTTCCTTGAAGACACACTGGGTTCCTGGAAGCCACTATACAGCCTAGAAAAATCCATCTGGCTTTGGTTTAAAGAAATACTTCACTCAAAAATTTAAATTCATTATTTACTCTGCCTCATGTTGTAAATCCGTAAAGCAAAAAGTAACACTTTATTTTGATAGTCATTCTACTAAAGTATTTGCAACATGTCAACTAGCAGTCATTAGAGTATTAGTAGACTGTCTGCTTAATATCTGCACTAAAAAACATTTATTTTGATGCTCCCAACAGACATTCTACTGACTATAAGTAACTTAACTGTCGACTAATACTTTAATGAGAGTTAGTTGACATGTATTTGTAATGTCACTTAATGTTTATCCAAATAAAGTGTAACCAAATATATTATATTTTTAAAATATACAACCTGAATTCTGGAAATATTGGGACATTTTTTTTATTTTTTTATTTTTTTAAATTTGAATAAAATGAAAAATAAAACTTTCACATGAGCCAATATTTTATTCACAATAGAACATAGATAACATAACAAATGTTTAAACAGAGAAATTTTACACTTTTATCCACTAAATGAGCTCATTTCAAATTTGATGCCTGCTATAGGTCTCAAAAAAATTGGCATGGGGGCAACAAATGGCTAAAAAAGCAAGAAATTTTGAAAAGTTTCAGCTGGGAGAACATCTAACAACTAATTAAGTTAATTGATATCAGGTCTGTCACATGATTAGCTATAAAAGGGATGTCTTAGAGAGGGCAGAGTCTCTCAGAAGTAAAGATGGGCAGAGCTGTGAAAGAGTGTGTAAAAAGATTGTGGAATATTTTAAAAACAATGTTCCTCAACGTCAAATTGCAAAGGCTTTGCAAATCTCATATCATCAAAAGTTTCTGAGAAACTGGAGAAATCTCTGTGCGTAAGGGACAAGGCCAAAGACCTTTATAGGATGCCATGGTCTTCGGGCCCTCAGACGACACTGATTGTGTCAATGACATTACTAAATGGGCCCAGGAATACTTCCAGAAACCACTGTCGGTAAGCATAACCCGCCGTGCCATCTGCAGATGCCAACTAAACCACTGTCGGTCGTGCCATCTGCAGATGCCACTGCGCGTGCCATCTGCTGACTGTCACACAATCCGCCGTGCCATCTGCAGATGCCAACTGTAACACATTCATGCCAACTAAACCACTGTGTAACACAATCCGCCGTGCCATCTGCAGATGGTCCACAAACCAACCACTGTCGGTAAACACAATCCGCCGTGCCATCTGCAGATGCCAACTAAACCACTGTCGGTAAACACAATCCGCCGTGCCATCTGCAGATGCCAACTAAACCACTGGTAAACACAAGCCATCTGCCAACTAAACCACTGTCGGTAAACACAAAAGATCGGTAAACACAAACTACTAACCACTGTCGGTAAAACACAAAATCGCGCACCATGCCATATGCCAACTAAACCACTGTCGGTAAACACAATCCGCCGTGCCATCTGCATGTCGTAAACACAATCCGCCGTGCCATCTGCTGATAAACATCCGCCGTGCCATCTGCTGCTGTCGGTAAACATCTGCGCCGGTACAAGATGCATCAATTGGTAAACCACGTGTGCGGTAAACACAATGCCATCTGCAGATGCCCAAACCATGTGCAGATGCCAACTAAACCACTAAACACAATCCGCCGTGCCATCTGCAGATGCACTGTCGGTAAACACAACCAATGCCAACTAAAGCTCTATCATGCAAAAAGGAAGCCATATGTGAACATGGTCCAGAAGTGCAGTCGTGTCCTGTGGGCCAAGGCTCATTTAAAATGGACTGTTTCAAAGTGGAAAATTGTTCTATGGTCAGACGAGTCCAAATTTGACATTCTTGTTGGAAATCACGGACGCGGTGTCCTCCAGGCTAAAGAGGAGGGAGACCTTGCAGTGTGTTATCAGCATTCAGTTCAAAAGCCAGCATCTCTGATGGTATGGAGGTGCGTAAGTGTATACGGTATGGGCAGCTTACATGTTTTGGAAGGCACTATGAATGCTGAAAGGTATATAAAGGTTTTAGAGCAACATATGCTCCCCTCCAGATGACGTCTATTTCAGGGAAGGCCTTATGTATTTCAGCAGGACAATGCAAAACCACATACTGCAGCTATTACAACAGCATGGCTTCGTCGTAGAAGAGTCCAGGTGCTGAATTGGCCTGCCTGCAGTCCAGAATTTTCACTTATAGAGAAAAATACATTGACCACAAACTCTTCAGCAGCTGGAAACCTATATCAGGCAAGAATGGGACCAAATTCCAAAAACAAAACTCCAGAAACTCATAACCTCGATGCCCAGACGTCTTCACACTGTTTTGAAAAGAAAAGGAGATGCTACACCATGGTAACCATGCCCCCGTCCCAACTATTTTAAGACCTGTAGCAGGCATCAAATTTGAAATGAGCTCATTTTGTGCATAAAATTGTAAAATTTCTCTATTTAAACATTTGTTATGTTATCTATGTTCTGTTGTGAATAAAATATTGGCTCATGTGATTTGAAAGTCTTTTAGTTTTCATTTTATTCAAATAAAAAAAAAAATCCCAACATTTCTGGAATTCATGTTGTACAAAACTATAATAATTATTTGAATAATAATAATAATTAACAAAATATAATAGCTAATATAGATATTAAAAATTATTTAAATATATTATCAATAAGTTTACTTTAAAAAATATTTAAATTTATTCATATTGTCCAAAATATATATTTTTTAAAAAATATATATTTGGCATTCACTCAAAATGTATTTTAAGATTAGGAATTAATTTTCTCACCCCTTGAAGTACATTTTTCGAATATATCCTGATATATGTTTTATATCTAATATATTTTTATTTATTTGAAGATTTAAACAAAATATATTTAAAATTTGAAAAATATATTTTCTCAAGCTGTGCTTTTTGCAACATATTGTTAGCATATATTCTACATATATTTATATTGTATTAATCTGAAATATCTATATTTTCCCATTCAAAGTTGTGAATTTATCTTATTTGGAAAAGTGCAATATTGCAAAGAGTACAACATCATCACTTCTAAATCGTCACACTAAAAATAGGTGGTTGAAATCACACGTATTGATGAAAATGATTCAGAATTTCTCATTGGTGTTCCACAGAGACTATCACACAGGTTTGGAACGCCTCAAGGGTAAGCGAGTTTTCATTTTCAGGTTAACTACTCCTTTAGCGGTGCACAAGATGTCTTGTTAAAGCGCAGCCAGGACAGCAGAAGGTTTTCTAGGTGTCCCGAGGCCAATCAGGCGCTCGCTGACGGGTGGAGAACAGCCTGGCAAAACCTGAATACCTCTTGTCACTTTATTAGCAGGTTACAGCTCTTTTCCAGCGAGTGACAGTCAATTGAACCAGTCCTCGGTAAATGATCCGAGGAGCAGCAATGCTGATATCTCAGGGATTTGCCGTGTTTGGCAGGAGAGTATTCCCTCATAACAACCTGAATCCCACGGATTACATCTTTTCCACTTGTATGGCAAGGTTATGAAATGGAGAGGGAGCTCATTTTGCGGGATTGGCAGCCGTACGGATACGGGTCCTTAGGGGGCGTGAAGCCCGTGAAACGGCACACGAGCTGCTCTATGATGCTAATGAAACACATGCAGCTTAGCATCTGTTTCATGACTGGATCAGAATAAGGAACGGCTGTCTGAAATTAGTCAAAAAGTGATGTTTTGTGTGGGAGAATTTGGACAGGGGTGTTCATTTCACAACAATAAAGGTCGTGCTACAGTGGAATAAAAAGAGCCATTTAATTACCATGATTTTTGGACATTTTGGACCATGGTTCACAATGTCCAAAAATAAAATTGCTTATATAGATATTAAAATATATTTATTTAAATATATTTTCAATAAGTTTACTTATTTGTTTTCGTATTTATATATATTTTTTTGAAAAAGTCTCTTCTGCTCACCAAAGCTGCATTTATTTGATCAAAAATACAGAGAAAATCTTAAATATTATTACAATTTAAAATAACTTTTTTCTATGTTCTTATATTTTAAAATTAAATTTATTTCTGTGATGCAAAGCTGAATTTTCAGCATCATTACTCCAGTCTTCAGTGTCACATGATCCTTCAGAAATCATTCTAATATGATGATTTGCTGCTTGAGAAACATTTATGATTATTATCAATGTTGAAAACAGTTGACTAGAATTCTTAACACCATTTATTTGAAATAGAAATCTTTTGTAACATTATAAATGTCTTTACTATTACTTTTGATCAATTTAATGCATCCTCACTTAATAAAAGTATTAAAAAGAAACCAAACTTTTGAATGGTAGTGTATATATATATTTCTATATAAGCTGCTAGCCACATTCATTTTATCGTTTTATACTGTTACAGTGTGTCAAAACTTTTCTCATTTGTGTCCGTTTTTATCCCCCCTTAGGTATTTAAGCAGAAACACTCAATACAAAGGCGATCCGTCGTCTCCTGAGCTATGAAAGAGCAATACTGTCTCTCTCTCGTCCAATCTCTTTCTACTTCCTGTGGCGTGGCACCTTCTGTTCACAAGAACTCTGTGCTCCGGCACTAGGAGAGCGTCTCTCTCTCTCTCTACATCCTGTGCTGGCTGCGCTCCAGTCCTCATAAGCTGCTAACTAATGTGCCTCCCTCTCTCTCCGTTCCCGTGGGATCATGAGTGGTCCTTCACCTGGAAGAGAGCGGCTGATGGTTTCCTTCCTGCTGATGGGTTCGCGGAGCATCACGGCCTGCTGGTTTATTTACCGGCTCTTTGTTTTATTCATGACGATTTAGTCTCGCTTCAGTCAATTGAAGGGAGTGACATGTCATCATATAAGCGAGGCTGCGCTCGGTCACACCGAGCAACTTTATGAATAATACGGCGTGGAAGAATTAATCTGTTTAAATAAACGCCTGTGCGACGCTCGCTCGCTGAATGAGAAATAGAGACGGAGGCCTCCACAGATAGATCAGCAGATTAGAGGAGAGAGATTCCCTTTTCTTGTGCTCCACTGTTTGCCGTCAAAGAAGGACGGGTTTCTCTTGTGCTTTCCTTTACATCTCTGCTGTTCATTTGAGGAGTTCCTCAGTTACTCTGATAATTAATGATCCTCTCAATGGAGGCAATTAAAGCACAAATCCCATGGTAGATAAATATATTAAATGTTAACTCTTTCACTGCCATTGGTGGATTTTACCATGTTTTACTGTTATACGGTAGGGGCGCTATTACACATCTTTTGAAAGAGTTCAGAATCTCTATGATTGACGTCATTTTTCATCATGAAATTTTTCTACTACCTAGACGGTTGCTCCAATTTTCATGAAAATCAAATCAGATTTTTGATAAACCCAACCATTCTCGAATAACGCGCAAACAAATTCGAAGAAGAGCATGCCAAAATGGACGCGAGGCTATATCTCTGCATTAGCGTATTCTGACCAAACTTGGTACATGTCATCATAAGCATGACTGGAGGCTACATGCCGCGTTTTGGCAGAGCGCCACCTACTGGTCCGGAGATATCAAAAATGGCTCTTTTTGTTTATAACTTCCAAACTGCCAAAAATTATAAAATTGGTCTTGTTAGATTCAGGGCAGCATGCCAAGTTGAATGATATCCAATTTTACCATATCAGCCATTTTGGGTGTTGGCCATTTTGTATTTTGTATCAAAATGCTGTATTTTTTGAATGCATTAGCGTGCATTACGAAATTCGGTATGGATGCTCTGAAGGAGCCTGAGAAGTTCCGAGACAGCGCCACCGAGTGGTGAAATCAAATATTCATATGCTCATGTGGTTGACTTATTTTCATGGGAGTCATGTCCAACGATACATAACATGCTAGGTTTCGCATTATGGTTTGTGCAATGTTGCAATTTAGCATTAAAACAAAGTTTTCCGAATATCTTTGAAACTGTTAGTCCGATCGAGATGAAACCACCGCAGGAAATTCAGAAACATAGGTTGTCTCAATGTTAAAGCCCAAATGTCAAAATTTTGATGGTAAATGGCAAACAAATGCAATCAAAGTCGTGCATGGGTCATTTTTTATGTCTTTAACTCCTATACGAAATGAGATTTTTTTGACACTTATTTATGGGCACACAAAAAAATGGTGGGATTGCACCTGTTGGTGGCGCTATAACTGAACAAAATATTAAATTGCCACTAACTACAATAAAGTTTATGAAACAAAATGCTATATTTTACTGATGATTTTACTTTTTGCTTGCTTCTTTGTGCTTGGCCCCTTACTGGCTGCTTGCAGCTATATTTCTATTTTATTTTCAACAATAGTGGAAGGACACGCCATTGTTTCTCAGTTAATAATTAATACTCTCATTGTATTTTCTCTCTGTTTACATTTTCTGAAGGTTTCATTCAAGTGTTTCAATACGTCTTTGTAGATAGTGTCTGTAAAGTGTCAGTTTAAATGCTTGTTTTTATTTTACATCTTTTGATCCTGATGATGGTGATGATATAGATATAATGCACACTCAGATCATGTATAATTCAACAGTTTCCTCTTCATTACTGCAGGTGAAATGAATTCTTTATCATGCGTCTGCCGGCTCTCAACCAAAGTGATCCTCTATAATCCGCTTGAAAAGTGCAGCACCTGTTTTTCCCGTTTTCATCTTCTCTTTCTGATAGTTTAAAGGGTCAGTTCACTCAAAAATGAATTCTGTGTCATTATTTACTCACCCTCATGTTTTAAACCCATTTGACTTTCATTTTTCATAAAACACAATATGTTCACACTACTTTGAATGTATGCGGGAACTATTGAGCCCCAAAAAGGACAATATGATTATAAATATAATTATTATAATATATGGTAACACTTTACAATAAGGTTCCATTTGTTATATAAATCAACATGAACTAAAATGAACAATACTTCTACAGCATTTATTAATCATATTAATGTTAATTTCAACATTTACTTGCATTAAAGGGGTGGTTGATTATGATTTCACTTTATTAACTTTAGTTAGTGCGTAATGTTGCTGTTTGAGCATAAACAACATCTGCAAAGTTACGACGCTCAAAGCTCAATGCAAAGGGAGATATTTTCTTTTGCAGAAATTGCTTTTCAAGGACTACAACAAAGGGCTGTTAGGGACTACAACAAGCTTCTTCTTGGGTTTGTGACATCACTAACCCCAAAATTTACATAAACCCCGCCCCTGAGAACACACAACAAAGGGGCCGGGGCCATGTTGGGCTGCTTTAGAGAAGAGGAAAAGTTGTTGTTTTACGCCGGACTGCTTCACAAACGAACGCTGGATTTGCACAAAAGATAACATGACGACACACGCTAGTGGATGAGTTGAATCAACTCCACAGCAACTACATAAATTTATCCACTAACCATTCAGAAACGTCTAAAAGTTGTAACTTCTTCCTGAGTCTCTCCATCAGTGTCGACTCCGGTTTGAACAATGTAAGGCTGAACACTTTCATCATTTTGGCTGCGTGAGATTCTCCAGCTTTGTTGTTGTTGAGCTGTTAAAGCTCCGCCCTCTTCTGGAAAGGGGGCGGGAAGCAGCAGCTCATTTGCATTTAAAGGGACACACACAAAAACAGCGTGTTTTTGCTCACACCCAAAATAGGGGCAAATTTGACAAGTTATAATAAATGATCTGTGGGGGATTTTGAGCTGAAACTTCACAGACACATTCTGGAGACACCAGAGACTTATATTACATCTTGTTAAAGTGGTCCCCTTTAAATCTTGAGAAGCAAAAAAAGTCTTGTTTACTGAAAAAGTATCTTCTTTAACAAGGTGATGACTTTATTTTGTTGGCGAGCCATCTCTCTTTAAACACCACTTATCTCTGCTGTCACTCATAACCCGAGAAGGATTTCTCCAGAATATTCCTCAGCGATTATCAGGAGCTCTGCTGCCCAGCTGAGCGTGTGACTAATTGATTATTCATTCATTATTCATTCACCATATGAGGATCATATTACAATTTCAGATTTGCGGGAGGACACGCGGAAACTCATTCACCGCGCGCATTAGAGCGGACCTGTGACTCCAGAGATGCAAAATATAAAGTTATGGGAAAAGTTGTTGGCCTGACCTTCTTAAGGCCACACGGCTAAACTTTCCTTCTGCGGCGCGAGGTCATCCGTTAATTTAGCCCACTTCTCTAGAGAGAGGCAGAAGTACCGTGGTTATGAAGGGAAAACTTTGCTCTTGCTAAAATAACCACCTTTGCCAACCTCCTCACTTTGTGGGTCAGTGGCTGGCTGATATTGATCGTTTTAAATTACTCCTGCGCTCCTCGTGCGCGGCTGTCTCTCTGTGTAAAAGGTAGTGATGTGGGATATTGGTACATCAGCACGACAGGCCGTGATGCATAAACGCCTTCCTCTATTGATTCATCGGGCTGTCAGGGGAGTATTTGGGCAGAAGTCTTTTACTTTATCATGTTTGTTCGGTGTCTTCGAGGGCGGCCACCCCGCTGCTGCTCCAGAAAATTTTTAATAATCTTGTTTTATAGACCTCAGTCCCAAGGTCAATAGCATTTCCATTATAATGCTGTGCTGGGAATATGTGTGCGGATTATTCAACATTCACTTCTCCGTTTTTTTTTTGCCCAGTAAAAGATGTAACCTTTGGCTCTTAAAGAGACGGTGCATGCGCTCTTAACTTGTAAAATGCAAGTGTGGAGTGTGACACGTCAAAACACCCAAATATTATCCGCTCACACTTTCAACATGCCATCTGAAACAAGCATAACTGCAGCAGTTTGTAGCAGTTTGCATATATATATAATATATATATATATCTATATATATATATATTTATTTATTATTTTTATTTATTATTTATTTTTTCAGTATATAATATATATTATATATATATATATATATTTTTTTTTTTTTTCATATATAAAATTTGTCTTATATTAGCCATTTACCTTGATGTACTAAAATAACTAAAACTGAAATAAAATATATAGACATTTTAATAAAACAAAAACGAATAAAAGACAAAAACACACGAAAATTACTAAAACTTTAACTAAAATGGAAATATGAAAATAAAAAAAACATTCAAAATATTAACAAAAATATTCTCAATGATACTAAAATAACATGGGTTTAAAAACAACAAAATTACTAGAACTTTAGCTAAACTAAAATATAAAAAAAAATGGATTCAAACATTAATAAATATAAAATAACACTGGTTTAAAACACAAAACAAAATTATTAAAACTAACTAAAATTTAAATGAAAATGGAAAATATAAAAATAAATAATTTAAAATATTATTAAAAAATATTCTCAATGATTCTAAAATAACATGGGTTTAAAAACAACAAAATTACTAGAACTTTAGCTAAACTGAAAAATATAAAAATAAAAATGGATTTAAAATATTAATAAAAAATAATAAAATAACACTGGTTTAAAACAAAAAATAATTAAAATTTAAATGAAAATGGAAAAATAAAAATAAAAAAATAATTTAAATATTAATAAAAATATTCTCAGTGATACTAAAATACACTTAAAACACACAATACACTTACTAAAACTTTAGCTAAATTGAAAAAATAAATAAACCTGATTTGAAATATTAATAAAAACTATTTTCAGTGATACTAAAATAACACTGATTTATAGTCATCAAAGCCACTGTATACAGAACCCTGGATGTAGTTAGGTTTAATGCTATTTTTGTTTTGTTTATTAAAGTAGAGAGTAAACATTTGCATTTATGCATTTATCCAATAAATGTAAATAAATAAAATAGTGCCATGCAAAAGTATCAAACACTAGAGCTGCATTGCTGTTGCGTTAAGGTTTAACTGATTAATTCAGCAAATGACATCACTTATATTCAGTATTTTTCATTTAGTCCATCTTTGTGTTGCAATGTTTGAAATGTTGTTCAATCAAACTGGAAACTGAACATCTGGAGCATTGCATTGTGGGGAATACAGTAGTCCACAGGGTGTTTTGTTGTTTAATGCAAATGCAGTATAGGTCATGTGGGTATTATTCTGTGCATGCAGAAAGATTGCACACTGCAGGGATAGAAAGAATACTATGGTTCAGTAGTACTTCACTCATAACCTACCATTTGGTTTCAAACAAATTTTATTTGCTCAGTTTGGTATTATTAATGCTGTTTTTGAAGTTTGATAGGAGTGATAATAAACCCAGCAATAATAAGTGAACTGAATGCATGAGATGGATTTTGAATCTGGCATAATAGGATTTTTATTGCTGAAGGTACTGTGGGAGGAATCTGCAGACGGTGAGGAAGAAAAGAATATGACTGATGCAATCTGGTTTTATGTCTTTTTTTCTTATAGAAATTCAATAGTTCTCATCTCCAATGATAGATGAATTTTCTTTTGAATGATTTTTGGGCCTATAATTCTCTGCCGTGACCTGAAAGATGTTCAGATACAACGGCACTGTTTGTCTTTGGAGCTTTAGAGACTCAAGAACTAAAGATTTCTGTGTGATATTACAGCGTATGTTAGTGTTTTGGGGAAAGTTATATTAAAGTAATAGTTTACTACTTGAAAAAAGTAATCTGATTACTTGTAATGCGTTACCCCAACACTGGTGGTTCTTGCAATCAACACTAGTACTGCTAGAAACCTCAATTTTTGGTCATTTATTGTTGTGTAAGTTGCCATTTGATTTCTTTTCTCAGTATACTATGATTAAACTCATTTCAGAGCCACAGAGTGTTTCTCTAATGGCTGGTGTTTTCACCATCTCATCGAGTTGTTTTCCTCTTTTTGTGTCAAGGATGAATTGTAGCATCTGTTTTTGAAGAATTCACCTTCTCACTGATCATGTATGGTTCATCTTTTTTAAATGACATGCTTTTTACCTCTTCAAGAGGACACATCTTTGAAAAGAAAACCGTGTGTTGTGCTGGAAAAGCCACACAGCTCAAGCTTCCCATTTCATCGTCTGCAAAAACTGCCAAGGACTCGCTGGAATAAACATGGCGAGACGTGGCAGTGTGTTCATTATTTCATTATTTTGGCGTTAAAACCATTCGCAGAGATACAAAGTTCTGTCATGAAACTCTAGATGGCACAGGCTGATAGGTCCTTAACTCAATCTGCTCGCATCATTCTCTATAAAGCACAGCTGATTGGTTCCTGCTGTATCAGTTGAGCTCTGTGTCAGCATTTGCTGTAGCATGCACTTGAGCTCCACCGCCAAGGCATAAGTCATAATACAACAGTATTATTTGTTCAATAACAACATTTTTTTTCACTTTCAAGAATGCAACAGTAGCCTATTATTTCAATGCAACTTAAATATTATTATAAAAACGTTTAGTTCCTGTCCTTGTTTCTGATTGGTCAATATCTGTGTTTTATTCACGATAACACACTGCTATCCCAGGTGGAAAAAAAAGTACACTTTTATAATGTACTTAAAGTGCTCTATTTTTGTGAACTAATTTTGTAATTAATATACTATATTAAAATATATTTAGCTACCACTTGTAGTACACTATGGGTTCAAATGTACTACAAGTGGTATCTAAATATATTTTTAATACAGAGATAGTATATTAAAAGCACATTTTAGTTCATATTTCATGGTGTCTCAAATAGCACAGTTGAGTACACTTAGATGATCTTAAGATGATCTTAAGAAGTTCTAAAGAAGAATTTTAGTATATTTTTAGTATATTAAGTACAAAATTAGTGCACGGAAATTAGTGCCGCTTCACCCAACGGTTCTGTGTATCAATACACAACACCCTTAGCAACCACTCTTAGCAACATAAACTGTAAGTTCTCAATTGATATTGTTCATTGAAGCTTACTGTATTATGTAGAAGAGTATTGTAAGAAAGCGAGTTTATTTCCTGCATTCAGATTTAACATTTTCTTTCAGGTCAATCCTATGTTCATAATAAAAAATCTGTTTAAATGCCCGCTGCGATATCTTGTCCTTTTAACATTTAAGGGGTTTTCCCATGACTGACAGCGCTAGTCAAAGCATTTGTCAGTTGCGTTTTATTCCGTGTTCACAACAATTCAGTCTTTTCAATGTAAAAGTCTTCACTACTGACTGACACACTCATCTTTGTCGCCATCTAATGGTGTAATAATGTAACTTCTGTTGCTGTTCACAGTCAGGGACTATTTTTTTTCCGGCGGAAGGAAGGCATTAGTGAAAGTTTACATTATGAAAGTTGCATTGATACATATTTTTGGCTTTAATATTTGTATTGGGTGGTAACCATTTTTTATAAAAGCAATAAGGCATTTACAACGCCCTTCAGCCGTGACTTATTCACGATACAGCACAGCCTCTCGTACATTATTGCTTACTTAAAGTAACTCAAATCAATGAAAAATTATTGTTTAGAAATATTACTTCACATTCTAAGTAAATTGAATGAACAAAATCAAAAATATCACTGCAGTTTTATTACTCAAATATGAATATAGTAAACCTAGCACTATAATTCTGTGAATTAAAAAAAGCTTTAATCGCATTTCCAGTGTGTTTTAGACTTTTTAAGAGTTAAATTCAATTCACAGGATATAATACAGCTAAGATGGTGATTGATGCATTTGATTAGGATAATGATGATATGATTATTTAAAAATTACATAGATGTTGGTATATTAGTGACCTTTACATTTTATTTCCAAGTCTAAAAGGAACACTTGTGTTTTCTGGACTTTTTGTTTTTTTTTAATTCCACCCCAACACATTATTTCGCTGAATATTACATCGTAATTGTCTTTAATGTCTTATTTTCTATGTTCAATGTTTTCTATGTTAAAGAAAGGCTATAAAAAAGCACTTACAGCATGTTGTAAATGCATACGTCAATAACCTTGCACATAGACACCCATTAACGGGGCCCAGAGGTGTTTGTCTGTCTTGTGCCGTGCATAGAATCAAGAATCAATCCATCTGTCCAGCTGGTCGCGTCCCAGAGGAGATCTGACGTACCTAAACAGTGTCCCGGAGGATGTCAGCATGCATTAACGTCCTCTGCTGCACTCCTCAGCTGTGAAAGACTTTGCTTATTCTGACTTTGCTGCTTAAGTTTTATTCACTGTCTTTGGGTTTTCTATTTTCAAACAGCCATCAACACAAATGTCTTTATTTCACCAGAGGTCATACATTCATGTTCAGATCGCTCCCTCTGTGGCTCTTTCTCTTTTATTAATAGGGTGTCCTCAAATTTTGACAAGCGATGACAGCATCAAAATGCTGAGAAATACTGAACTTTATATAAAAACGAGAGGTGGAAAATGGCAATTGGTTGTTGTCAGGTGAAATCGGTGACATCTATCATGAGTATTTCAAAATCTTTGGATTTGGTGGTTAATTATGGTTACATATTTCTATATTTATTATAAGTGCAGTTATATCCAGTATATATATATATATATATATATATATATATATATATACACACTGTATATATAATGTATGCATGAGGCGTATAAACGGGACACATTTTCTATTTATGCAAACTGACAATTTCCAGGACATAAATAGACTATTAATATTTTCTTGTTACGGTCAATTTGTTTCATGTGCTGCGAGGAGTCATGACCAGACAGATATCAGAAAACACAGCGGGAAGTTTCTCTCTTTTTCCCAGATGTCATTTCATTTCCACAGAAGCGCCATCCCAAAAATCTCATCTTCTCCATCGCAACACTTTGCTTCGTGTTTTGAAAGAGAAACTCAAACACAATTTTTTTTTTTTTCCATGCAGAACCTCAAAAATAAACATTGTACAGCTGCCAGATGCTTAAGTGCAGGTCAATATATATATATATATATATATATATATATATATAATAGTAATATAGTATTTTTTTGGTATTTAAAGAGAACCTATTAAGCTTTTTTACATCCCTGAAACGCCTCCATTGTAGTCTTGAGTTTTCTTCACAATATTCCTCATTTAAATAATTCATGCGCAGAATAAAGGGGCGGGGCCTGCTTGAGTTAGTTAGTAGTGTGTTGAAACTGGTGGTTATGGTAAGGGGCGGGACATTTCCCAAACACCAATCACATCACACTGTTCCAGCCGACCAATCAGAGCACATTGTGCTTTTCAGAAGGAGGGGCTTCATAGAGACAGGAACTAAACAGCGTTACTGAGACTGGGAAGAGAGGAGCTGCAACAATGGAGAATATGAGGAAAATAATCAACATTCAAGCATAAAAACCTGTTCTAGTAGAGCACAAAACAACATCAAGACTTTGTTTACCAGAATCCCACTTTTTGGAAGCTCTTAAAAGCCCATTAGAAGAGTAGTTTGTATATTTTTTTATAAGAAATGACCTCTTTTACACTAGATGCGAGTCTCTCTTTTTTTGAACAGGGAGGTTTGTGAAGTCTTTTATTTTGGGCTCTGCACTTATCGCATGAACTGTCTGGCCTAATTTATCACACGATAGCAAAGATTACATTGTGAGAACGGATGCAGAAGAGATTGCCGTCCTTGCTGAGGGTGTTGGGGTGGCATTAATTCATGATTGGACATCCTCACCCTCATATTAGCACATTAGAAGAGCATTAACCTCATCAGAAAGGCATAGACAGAAAGGCCAGCTCTGCCCTGCAGTCACCCACGGCCCGCTAACTACCCATAAACACCGGCAGCACGTAATGAAAAGATGTGCTTAAGATTTTATGGGCTTCCCAATATATGTCATGGCCTGAATCGATGTGTGTTTATAGTGTTAGACGACACCACCGCGTGATGATGTCAGACTCAAATTTATATTTTGTGGCCATGCAAAACTCATTGGTTGTAAAGTGGTTGTAAAGGTGCTCTTGAAATCTCACTTATTATCATCTTAAAAAGCAGGGATGGTTGTATGTTTTTGTTATTAATTTTTTGTGGGTTCCATATATTATTATTTTAATTATAATTACTATGACTTTGTGGATCAAACTGACCCTGACTGGTTTTAACGCACTCTAAAAAAAAATGCTTAACCCAAGTTGGGTTAAAAATAGACAAACCCAGAGATTGGGTTGTTTTAACCCAGCGAATAGGTTGTTTTGAACCAATAATTGGGTTGTTTTGACACAGCGATTGGGATAAATGTTTGCCCAACCTGCTGGGCAGTTTTATTTAACTATTGTTAAAAATGACTGTATTGTTGCTTAATAATGAACCTAAAATATGTTGGAAATTAACATTTATCAATCTGTATAATAAATGAACATTTATTAATAAGTTTAATGAATAATAATTAAACAATAAACAAATATTAAATTGCTTATTAATAAATGTTCACCTTTTTATTATTATTGTTGCCTCCAGTAATTATGTGTCTGATTTTTAATTTCCAACATATTTTGGGTTCATTTTAAGCCAGACATATAGTCATTTTTAATCAATAGTTGGGTTAAATAAAACTGCCCAGCACATTGGGCAAACATTTAACCCAACTGCTGGGTCAAAACAACTCATTCCCTGGATAAAAACAACCCAATCACTGGGTTTGTCCATTTTCAACCCAACTTGGGTTGTTTTTATGATAAATAAAATGGTTTTTAACATATTTTAACATTTTCTAGTTGTATTCAATACTTACATTTTCATAAACTGTGAATATACTGTATATAATTACAACTTTTTATTAATATTATAGCCCGTTAACTGTAAGTGTCCTGATAGTGAGACACTTGGCACACTATTTATTGAATTTTCCCCCTATCACTTATATTAGTAATCATAATAAATTAGGAATAATTTGAAAGCTTAAACACTCAAAATTCATCCAGAGGAAACAATGCAATTAGACATTGCATTACGATGAAAACGGTACTTTAAATACTTTTGACATGTTTTATGGACTGCAATACTTTTAATAAAGTTTGATGTGTTGCCATGACAACAGTATTTAAGATATCAAGAATCCTTTCACAGGTCTTCATCTGCCATGTCTTGACATTTATTTTGACAAAGTTTGAAGCAAATTGGGTAAAAATAAGAGGTCGATTTCAAACCATTTTAAGTTATAATACTTCCTGTTTCCCTTTTTTCACCATAAATATCGCCACGGTCAAACTGTTTGAGATATCCAATATCCGTCCACAATGTAGCATCATTAATGTCTTGATTTTATGTTAAAAAATTTGGTGTGAATTGTATGACGGCCTTTGGAGCAGTAGTTAAAAATTGAGAGCTTGGTTCAAAAAATCCACATTCAAACAAAAATAGCTGACTTCCTGTTGGTCGGAGCTAATGACTGTAAATTAGAAAGTTGTCTGGCTCGATGAGAGCAATATATGTACCAAGTTTGGTGACTGTAGGTAAAACTAACCCCCAACTTTAGACAAAATGTGGCGCTATAGAGCCCCTCCTCCATGCCCACTTCTAAGGCTTTGTCCATGTCTTCTGACTGCAACTCTGACGTGTGTGTCGAGTTTCATGCAATCTGAAGCATGCTGATTGCCTTAGAAACCCCTATAAAGAATGTTAACTCTCTGGAGTCCGTTAACGTGCCGGCGCGTTTTGCAGGATTTTTTTCACATTGCAGCAAAACAGACTAAAAACACAATGTTGTGCTTTTTGTAAAATAAAGAAAACTAACATGATGCGTGATCTCTCGTCTCCCTCTGAACGAAGTCCAATCTGATAGTTCTCAGAAAATGAACTGTAACTTATGAATACTAATGACAAAAAAATGACACTTATGTCTAAAGAAACGTTGAAATGTCAGGTTTTAAATCGTGCAAGTCAAATCGAAAACAAACATTCTGTGTTTATGTAATCTGTATGAAAAGAGAGCCATGTCAGAAGTCCGTGATTCAGCTCATTATCCGCTAATGCGCCCACGCCCACGGAGCCAGCGCTATTCAGATGCAAATTCAGAGGCAATACTTGTATGCATTGTCTCAATCGTGTATTTATTGTCTTGAAAAGTGTTTATTTGGATGTTAAAGCCATGGTTAGTGATCTCTATAAGACATGCCGTTAGTTCCTGGTTCATTTTCTTCTTTATATGAATTTGTGGCCTGAAGGTGTACATAGCGCCCTCCGGCTGCAAGTATGAATTGAAAACACAGTATCCAGCACTCATAGTGATGACAATAAATATTGAATAAATATTACTCTGTATAGAAAATTGACATAAACATATAAGAATCCATCAATATTTCTCCAAATGTGCATGCTTTTAAGCTAAAAGCCTATATGAAATGCCATAGAGGTAACATAATTGTTCAGACACTTTGCATCACAGAAATACATGATATTTTAAAGAATATAATAGAATACCATTATTTTAAATTGAGCTGAGACATGATTACAGAGGGTTTTTTCACACCCTACCTGACTGAAAGGCCTCATTAATATGCAAGTCATTTCATTATTATGCGATTCTTTTGTCTTGTTTAGGTGTAAATGACCCATTATTCATGATCATTCACGCCTCCACGCATACTGTGTTTCTTGACAAAAAGTGTCTTACAAAAACTAAATCAATATATTGTTTTATATGAAGGAGTAGGCAGCATAATTTTTACATAATTCTGAAGCAAAAACTCTAGTCTACAACCTCCAATACCCAGAAGTCTTGTGAACACAGATTTAATATACTTTTTTTGGCCTTATTTCAGTGACTTAAGTTTTTTGTTTTTTCAATAACCACGCATAAACATTATTCCTTCAAAAACATGTACATACATGTTCCTCACATATTATGGTAGCCTAGTTTGTGCTGAATACAGTGTAATGACACTTGTGTCATTAATATGTTTATGAACAACTGAAAAAAGCACAAATGTCAGGGCATGTCAAAACTTCTCCAGGCCCCAAATCAGCCTCAGACTCCAGATGGTTAACATTTTATGCATCGCCATGACACAGTATTCAAGATGTCAAGAATCCTTTCACAGGTGTGCATCTGCGGTGTCTTGACATTATTCTGAAGTAGAGTTTTTGAGCATGTTAAGAGACCCAAAAAAACAACAATTTACCTAAGGAAAACAAAAGGCCTTCACCCTTTCAGGGCTTGGGTCCTAAAAATAGACACCAATATGCCATCCTATAATACCTGAAACATTGTCACTGTATTTTTTTACTGTGAATTTCTGGATATTTTATTTTATTTCTTTTTTTTTTACAGTTTGGGAAGTATTTGTCCATTTTATTGGCCTTCAAGTAAAAATCCTAAATCTGATTACACAGAAAAAGTCCCAAACCAAAATCATGGACTATTTAAATGATTGTCTGTTTTCTGTCATTTTTAAGCAGGAATCTTTCAGTAGAGGATGTTCAGGGTGTATGGATAATCAGTCCTCATGCAAGTTTTTTTCCTTTTTGCATATTTAATATGTGCCAAATAACACTAAAGCATTCTGACTGTACCCTGTATTGTTTCTCAGGCCTCTCATGACTGTGTTCTGCTAAAACTTTGGAGCTGAATGTACTTGAGCTGAAATCCAAGCACCTCTCATTGTTTATTAATGTAAGTGCTGCGCAGGCCACAGTCAGAGCCTCTTATCTGCTTCTCTCTGCCCTTCTGAACTCAAATACACGTTATCATTTGAATGCTAAGTGCTACCACTAATTCTGCACACCTTCATGAAACGTTTTGTCAAAAGCATTTGAAATAATCAGCGGTGCTTGCTAAGGCTGTTATTATCGCTCATACTGAGGCCTGAACTCTAACACTTCTTGCTACACAATTTTGTGCATTGCTGCGCTACTAAATGTCATTCATAATGCAATGCAAAAACGTGGACATTGGCATAAATATATCTTCTTCTACAATCATTTTTCTCAATGACTGCTGTCAGGGCAGAGCAACAATCCAAAGAGAATCTGAGCAAGTTAGTCAGAGTTAAACTGTTGACAAGTTTGTATGCTTCTGGTTTAGGGTTAGTGAGTAGTACAACCCCTTAAAACAAAGCATTACACTTTTATACATAATAAGGTGACAAGTTGACAAGAAACCATTTTTTAAGGAAGAAGTTATTAATGTTTATTTCTGTAAAAATGACCAACATTTTTCACAGACTTGAATCAGAGGGACCTGAACTATATGTCATAGAGACTTGAAGCTGGACTCTTGACCAGTACAAAAACACAACGTTCAGTTTTACATGCGCAAACATCGCTCACAGTCTCTTCAGTACGTGTTAAAATCGCAGTGAGATTTGCACTGCCTTTGTCATGACTTTGAGAGACGGGACGAGGATGGGTTTCTCTTTGAAGATGATGTTCTGGTTTGGGGCTTCAAGTGTCTTTTGTTAGTGCTACTGCATTAGCACAAAACTTCAAGAGATCGCCTTCAAGCAACTAATATTTCCTGAAGGACAATGTTCTTGTGTCAACATTTGTAAAGAAGAGTATTACTATGCAAATGCGACAGCTTTCTTTGTTGTGTAACCATCGAGCTCACGGTCTCACAATCATTTAGCCTCATGTAGAAACAAAGACCTCTTGAAAACACAGACCTGCTTTGATGCTGTGAAGAACACGCTCTGTGGTCTAAACATGAATGTATAGCATCTCATCAGAGTACATCACAGCGTTCTTCACTTACTTCCAGGGTTTCTGAAGTCATACGACAGCAGGGAGGAACAGACCCAAATTTAGACATTTGAGAGCTGCAGCGGTGGAGGAAACTAAATTCAATAACAACTTAGATTTCAGTTGTTTTGATGTTTCCACACATCTTATGACTTCAGAAGAATTTGAATATCATGTGGACTACTTTCCTTTCTAATACTTATATGGTATTTTTTATTATTTTATGGATGTTTAACAGCATTCATTTGGAAAAGAGCCATATGATACATCCTCTTTTGTTTTTCACAGAAGAAATGATGCCATATGGGTTTGAAATATCATGAGGATGAGTAAATGATGACAAAATTGTCAATGGATATATTAAAAATGCATTTAAGGTGTTTAAGAGATGTTTCTGACAAAGAAGGTCAAGGTTTGTCTGGTTAGCATAACTACACCATCTGGACATAAAAAGCATCTTTCTCCTTTGACAGCCATTCAAAAGTAGTTGTGTATTGATGAAATTACATTCTTATCAAATTAATATTTCATAGAAGACGTTTTGCTAGTCAAGTATTTATATATTGATTTATTTACTATATTTATTTACTATTTCAGTCTTTCTACTTCAAAATGTCAGCTTTAATTTCATGTGTTACTTGCTGTTTCTTTGATTTGTGAAATTTTGCAATTTTTGAGTAAAAAAAAAATTCTTCACCATATCATCTTGTTCTTGACACAAGAAACATTTGAATGTGAATTTGTGAGATTTCAATTAATTGTTCTCCATATGTTCTCCATTGAAGGGTCCTCAATACTGGAGAGGATGTCTAAAAGGGGCACTTTATTTTCATTTTCATCAACATGCAGATTTTGCTTTTGGTTTTCCACAGGGACGTGTGGCCCAGATAAACTGAGCACTGCAATTCTCCCCACAAGCAAACCATGTCCAGTAGCATATATATATATATATATATATATATATATGGTGCAGATTTATTGCAATCTAAGCAATCACATCATTACCACATCGCACAAGCTGATAAGCTTCTGCTGATCCTGCAGCCAATGAGATTGCTTGCTCAACATTTAAATAGTCTGGTTCAATGTTTGCTGTAAGCTAGTCCTGCAGCGCTATCAGAGTTCCTCTGAACCCCTCCACCTCCCCAGCTCCACCTGCCTAGATCTGCTATGGGATTATTGTATGTCTATTTATGCAGCAGCAGCAGATCTTACATGATCACAGCAGTGTGTCTGTGTATCTGTTAACAGTAGCCGGTCCATAATTGGTCTACAGCAGCAGCAATAATCAACAGCAGCAGCAGATCTATTCAACCCGATCTCATGGCAATTTGTATGTATTTTACAAGGTGGCTAATTTGTACGAATTCATACACCTCACTCATATGAATTTGTATGATTTTTACTAAATTGCACACATTTTACCAAATAGTTGCCAAATTCGTATGAATTCGTACAAATTACCTACCCCTAACCCCGCCCCTAAACCTACCCATCACTGGGGTTTAGACAAATCGTACAAATTCATATGAATACGTACAAATTAGTCGTGAGAATGCATTGGATCTAGTCCACCAGGACATTAACATTGCCATATTCAATGACATGCTGAACTGCACAGCCAGCAGCCCTTCCTGCTCACAGCCATGTGTTTTCTCGCAGAAGTCCAGCTATATTTCATGACTTGTATGTTCAGGATCAGGTTGGACTCCATCACGGATGAGTACGAGGATAAGTTCCCATGCAAACTTTCTGAACATGTTCTGAAGCCATTGTAAAGGTAAATCTCACACACGTTCGCAAACTCAGGGTGTCTAAAGTGTTTAGTTAAAATAGTAAATAATATCAGAAAATCCTCGAAACAAAATCAATTTACTTGAGAAGCAACCCTGCATTAGATGTCATGACTTTTAGCTTTAATACGTTTGTATTTTGTCAGATTTTGTCACTTGTTTTTAACTTGTTTATACTTAAAAATAAGTGAAAATGCACTTATATTAACAAATCTATCAAAACCTAATAACTCATGCAGTGTTGCTTCTCAAAGAAACTGATCTTGTTTTAAGAATTTTTAGATATTTTCACTGACAACAAGTCAAGAAAGACTAATTTGAAGAAGACATTTTGCTATAAAAGACTGTAAGTGTCTAAGGACAAAAAGATTGATTTTCCAAAAACAAGTCTTAACATCTTATTCAGTTGTGCTTATCAGGTGAATGTAACGTTCTAATGATGTTTAGATACTGGAAAACAAGACAAATATACAAATACATCATTTATAAGTTTATATTAATTTGCAGTGTGGGTTTGATTAATAACCACCCAGAACACCAAATATTTAGACCTAAATATTAGATTATAAGATTTATTGCATATAAAATTTCCTTCCATTTGGATTTTGAATTAAAATGTGATGAATATTCGTCAGTTATACATAAAATAAACTTACTTGTTTCTTACCACATTTATTGAAGCATGACAAAAACTATGCAAGTCAAATGGATGGAAATTTTATATGCAATTCAAATACATACACTTAAATTTTGACCTAAATATTTTAGCAAATGCATAGCAATGCCTGAGTTTTATACAACCACCAATTACATTTTCTTTAAAATGCTTGTTTTTATATTGAAATATTGTGTGCAAACTTGAAAAAACATTGTGAAAGTGAAAACTTGAGTGAAGATGCTTACAAAACTGTGCAAGCTATCAAAAGTTTGTGAAATATTACCTTAAAACTAAAATGCGCCTTAATGTTAAATTTCTGAAGTTTTTAGGAATAAAGTCATTATTTTAACTGTTCCATTTGGTGAAGCTCATGGCACAAACATGACACGTTTTAGCTAAATATAGACCACACTGTCAGACCGGAGATTTGCCATTTTTGGAAGAACAATCCTTTGGAAAAACAGTTGGAAATCTAAAGTAAATGTGAAGCAGAGTCACATGGCAGAAAAATCGAGCTGGTCTGTTAAAAATATCCTCCGTAAATCCATTTCCATCAGGCCTCCAGAGCTCGACGGCCGCTCTGCACGTGTTTTCTGGTTGAGTTTCTCTGTAAGCTCACGATTCACACGATGAGTCATTCAGCATGAACCAAACGACCAATTTGGCTGCACAAACTCGGTGAGATCTTGCGTTAAGATGCGACGCCTTTCCCTGCATTGGGATTGGGTGTGCTGATGAGCGTTTTCCCAGCAGCAGAGGGTCAGGGCTTTGCTCAACTATGCAGGCTGCTCGTTTGAATCACGTCTCCATTGCCCGTAAACGAAGGCAAAAATAGTCCTAATTTAAGCATCAAGGGTGCAAAGTTCTGTCTCTGTCCCAGTTGGATCAATATTGACTATTGTGGAGCAGATGGCCAGGGTTTTAGAGAGGCAAAGTCAGGGATCAGGACTGACATCTGGTCTCGGCGCTCCGTGAACACGGTTTGTACGTCAGTTTGGCTCATTGAGTGATCAAACTTCACCAACACAACATGAGAGGCACACACTGCTCAATGAATCTAAACTTTTGTCTTGTTTTCCAGTAAAAATATCAGTAACACTTTAAGTAGCACCATTCGTTGATGTTAGTTAATGCATTAACTAACAATGAGCAATAAGTATTTATTTATCTTTGTTAATATTGGTTCATGTTAGTTTAGGTCCATTATAGAATATTAACAAATACAACATTTGATGTATTAGTAAATTTCAAAGTTATTGGTTACACTTTATTTTAAGGTGTCCTTTTTACAGTGTAATTATATATTTAAGTACTGAGTAATAATAATTAACTACATGTACTTACTATAGGGTTAGGTTTAGGATTAGGATTACCACAACTTAAATAAATGCATGTTGCAAGTTAAAAATTCTAATTTATTCTAATTTAAGTTGCATTTGTTGAGTTCTGTTGACATATTAATGTTGATCATTACATCAACTTATTTAAGCTCAAATTTCTGTGTTAATTGCCTTTTTTTTTTTTTTTTAAGAAAAAATAGGTTGTAGTAACTTAATGAGATTATTAAGTTCCTCTAACTCAATGTAGCTTGTTGGTTAAACAAATTAAATCAAAGTTGTCATAACTCAAAACTGTCAAAATTTAATGCAAACTGTTGCATTAGTTATTTATTTTTGCAGAGCCAACACATTGTTTTTTTTAGTGTGTATAGTGACTACATGTAACGTGTAACAAGAATACTATAAAATAAAGTGTTACCAAATTAGCAGTAACTAAGATTAATACATGCTTTAGATATAGTGTTAATTTTTGTTCATGTTAACTAATGGAACCTTATCGTGAAGTGTTACCAAAATATCTAAATAAATAAAGAAATCTTGTTTTGAGATAAAAAAAAATTTCTTATCAGTGTGAAAGAGACTCAAAGTACTCCATTAATTTTGATCATACTGATACATGCATCATTCAAAAACTGTTAAGTGTCTAATTTTATTTGTGTTGTAGGGTCTGCACAGTTTTGAAAATGAGCAGGTCCCGCCATAAACTGTGTTTAAGCCTCAATTCACGGAACTTTGGTTTGTAAATCTCACATTGGCTCCGGCCTGGCGGACACTAATGGATCACGAAACCCTTTTTATGACCATTTCGATAGATTCCTGAACATTCCCTTCACGACTTCAAAGGGGATGCGGCCAGCTCGGATCGGGTTACTACGAGCCAGGCCTGCATTCCAAAACAGCAATAAAATAGAAAATACATGCACACAGACACACGCATAAAGACTGTATGCACAAATATGATTGTACCTGCAAATATGAATGTATCCGCCATTGTAGTTCTTGTTGCATTTATGTGTTACTAGTTTAGAAATGACTATAGTGGGTTAGTTTTCATGTTAAACGATAGTATTAGAGTATAAAGTGTATCTTCTTTAAATGAGGTGGGATACCTGTCAAGTTTGGACTCTCCGTAAAGCTCTGGGTCCGCCTTATTCACTAATGTATGTCCATTGCTGACAAATGCATTGTTCTATTTGTTTAATGGTACTGTGAAAAAAGTACTATCCGATCTGATACCCATAAATTATGCAAATTCAGCCAGGAGACAAGACAAAGAAAACTTTGCCCGCCAAACATTGCCACACATCTATTGGCCGTCCAGCCAAAGAGGTGTGTTAGTTTGGTTTTCCATAAAAGCAATGACACGCCTGTCTTAGTTGCACAAGTAGTTGGATGCTTGAACATTTTGAGTTTACTAGCTTCATTCGTGCGTGACATTCGCTTCATTTGCGCGTGAAAATCCCTTCACAACAGACGCGAATTCGCGTCATGAGAGGGGCTCTCCCACTCCTTTATGTGTCCCAGACTCTCCCACTGCCTTCTGCACACTTCCTCTGAATAAACACAACTTGTCAGTGGGGAAATAATTGTAAATTACAGCGAATAAGCTCAATTGGTCGTCTTTAGTTGGCTTGTAGTCTTAATATGTATATATATATAGTACAAATTGAGTAAAGACCGTTTTTTACAACTTATCAGATTGTCCGACCTCCTCACTCACTTTCTTTCAAACACGATCCTTTTTATTTCTGTTTCTATAAATGTATGAAGATGTACAGCGATGATGATTTTGTCCTCCATTGTTGTTTCGAATTTCTGCCTCAGCTCGCTACATCACGTCACTACTAGAGCAAGCTCCTGATTGGTTAACGCGGCGTGGAAATTCGCCAAAGTTCAGATTTTTCAACTTGCGTGATTCGCGCAAATCACGCGTTAAGCGCGTCAAACGCCCGAATCGCTCAATTCATGCCGCGTCATTCGCGCCGCTTCATTCGCTTGAATCGCGCCACAGGATGTCAATTCGTGTCTTTGCATTGACTTAACATGTAAATCACTCGCGCTTACCGCTTCATTCGCGCCCGGTGTGAACGCACCATAACTTAGCGAATACTAATCACACAAATATGAGACATATGTCTAAAGAAACATTGAAATGTCAGGTTTTAAATCATGTAAAACAAATATTCTCTGTTTATGTAATCTGTTTGAAAAAAGAGAGATGTCAGTCATTCGCAAGTCACCTCATTATCCATAATAGTCCACATAGTTTTGAGACGCGGTTGAAGAATTTACCTCAGAAGAAGAGTGTGACTGGTTTGTGCTCACCCAAAGTTGCATTTATTTGATCAAAAATACTGCAAAAATTACTAGAAACATTTATGATTATTATTATATTTTTTCATATTTTTAGGGAAACCGTGATTCATTTTTGTTTTCAGGATTATTTGATGAATATAAAGTTCAAAAGAACAGCATTTATTTGAAATAGAAATCTTTTGTTACATTATAAATGACCTCTTAGCAACTGCATGGCATCTTCAGAAAAATAGTTTATTGATGTCTTTGCATTAACTGTGACATTTTAGCTATCCGATATGAAGTCATTGGTATTAAACATGTTCATACAGACACCCTGACAGCTGTAATCTCTGCTCCTATAGGTGACGGGGTTAACCTCCTGATCTCAGAGGCTTTATTTAGCGTACGGTGAGGTTTGGATTACCGAGCCACAGGTAATGGGATCCGTCCAGAGTGATTCTCTGTCCCTCATGAGGACCCGGTATCTCTGTCTCGAAGTGGCTCTTCAAAGCTGCGGCCAGTAAAGTGCTCTGATAACCATCGCAGCGTTATCTCACCCGACCGCTGTGTCTGCAGTGCGAACGCTCGAGAGAGACGTCACTCATTTTGGCAGAGTGTTATGATAAACATGCGGCTCCGTCTCTGCCCAAGGGTTTTGCCACCCTGAAATTTTCAATCCATATCACTTTCCGTAGATAAAATCTAGCACCGGCTGTCTGTCCTGATTGTCCTCTGGCTCATCAGGAAGAGTTGAATGTGGGTCAGTTCACCCATGGACAAATTTTCTTTTGTTCAATACATCCTACATAACACTATTTAGCAATTAATGCAAATGCCATTCATTTCATATGTGCATATGTTGGCCACTTGAAAATATTTTAATTCATTTTTGATATTTCTTTACAGCTTTAATACATTTTTATTTAGTTTTTTTATATATATATATATTTATATTTTATATATATATATATATATATATATATATACAGTCTGCAAACGTCTGGGGACTGAGGAGACAAGTTGCTCAAGTTTAGGAATAGGAATGTTGTCCCATTCTTGTCTAATACAGGCTTCTAGTTGCTCAACTGTCTTAGGTCTTCTTTGTTGCATCTTCCTCTTTATGATGCACCAAATGTTTTCTATGGGTGAAAGATCTGGACTGCAGGCTGGCCATTTCAGTACCTGGATCCTTCTTCTACGCAGCCATGATGTTGTAATTGATGCAGTATGTGGTCTGGCATTGTCATGTTGGAAAATGCAAGGTCTTCCCTGAAAGAGACGACGTATGGATGGGAGCATATGTTGTTCAAGAACTTGGATATACCTTTCAGCATTGATGGTGCCTTTCCAGATGTGTAAGCTGTGTTCACCGACAATGTTTTCTGGAAGTATTCCTGAGCCCATGTTGTGATTTCCATTACAGTAGCATTCCTGTATGTGATGCAGTGCCGTCTAAGGGCCCGAAGATCACGGGCATCCAGTATGGTTTTCTGGCCTTGACCCTTACGCACAGAGATTGTTCCAGATTCTCTGAATCTTTGGATGATATTATGCACTGTAGATGATGATAACTTCAAACTCTTTGCAGTTTTTCTCTGAGAAACTCCTTTCTGATATTGCTCCACTATTTTTCACCGCAGCATTGGGGGAATTGGTGATCCTCTGCCCATCTTGACTTCTGAGAGACACTGCCACTCTGAGAGGCTCTTTTTATACCCAATCATGTTGCCAATTGACCTAATAAGTTGCAAATTGGTCCTCCAGCTGTTCCTTATATGTACATTTAACTTTTCCGGCCTCTTATTGCTACCTGTCCCAACTTTTTTGGAATGTGTAGCTCTCATGAAATCCAAAATGAGCCAATATTTGGCATGACATTTCAAATGTCTCACTTTCAACATTTGATATGTTATCTATATTCTATTGTGAAAAATAAAATTTATGAGATTGTAAATTATTATATAAAATTTTCTTCATTTCTTTTTTTCAGTTTTATTATATTTACTACTTCAATTTAAACTTATTTATTTCAGTTTGCTCCCAAGGCAACATTTCTAATTTTCATTTAAGTTTTTAAGTTTAAGCTTGTCAACTAATCTTATATAGTATTTATATTTATTTCAGCTTCATTTCAATTAAAACTATTTTTTAGTCATTTTAATGTTAGATAACAATATTCTTACAATCACTCAAAGAACACATTAGCAACCATTTAGTAATATTCTACATGCTTCTGAAGAGTAGTTTGTTTAAAGTTTGCTCTTTTTAATTACCCACAATGCACCTGCTCAACCCACCATAACACATTTAGCACACAGACTACTGATCTGAGCGATTTCCTGCACTGGTTTCAATCTCAGTCTGATCAATCAACTTCTGTAGTACAGAAACAAAAAAATCAATCGATACCAATCAGCTGAGGTTTGTTCAATTTACTCCCTCAGTAAATACAGATTTACGGCCACTAGAGGAAAACATTCACGTCTCTGACTCAGTGTCCTCCATTAGTGTGCAGTAAATTACAGTCAGGCTCATATTGCTGTCGCTCTTAACCTTTCGACGGCGTAAAGACTTCTATAGCAGCGCTGGGACGATAGAGTCATGTTTAATGAGCTTCATGTCTACATTAATTAGATGCTTCTGCTGTTATCATGTGACTCACTCACATCAGTGCAGAGGAAACATAGAGGAATCACCAAAACCTACAGATAATCAGAACATAACACACATTATTCAGCTTCTCTCCAGCACAAAGATGCTAACGAATAGCGAAAGATGGAGTATCCGTTTATCCGGGGCCCCCGAGGAGATTTTTCCATGTTCTGTAAGAGATTTGCACAATCTGATCTGAATGCAAAAACAAACTGAATTAAAATCTTCTCCGGACAGGATATGAATGACTCTTAATGGTGTCGCTCCCTAAAGTCACAGGCAGAGTTTCCAGAACGTGTCCGATTTCCATTGTGCGCAGATGAGCCAAATTCTCATTCAAATTGAGATGGATTGAATCTAATATAGTTTTCTCCCCCAAGACAGCCTGTCTCCATCTCAGCACCTTTTAATAATCAGAAAAATGTCGACTGATCCATCCTTCTCTCTCCGACTGACCTTCAGCCATCACGGCGAAATGATAAAACAGCATCTTCTTTCTGTCTGAGACACACACTCACCAAACGTATAATTAAAGTCTCAGAAAAGCTTGTAGCAAAAGGCACTTTGCGGCTTCATTTGGGCTGTTTGGCGTTTGCAGAACAAGTTTGCTGTCTGTCTAAATTAATCACTGTGTGAACAGGGCTTTACAAACGCATGTATTCATTTTACAGACACTATTATCCAGAAACACAGTATTTCATTGGGTGTAGAAGAGCTCTTCATACTGACACCAGCAAAAAACAGCATTATTTCATGAAAGCTTTGCTGTAAATCTTCATGTTGTTTGAGGATTCAGGATTCATGTAACTATGCTTCCTAATGACATGAAGTCAGTTTTGAGAAGTAAATATACACTCTAAAAAATGCTGGGTTGTTTCAACCCAAGTTTGGGTCAAAAAAGGACAAACCCAACCAATGGGTTAAATTTTTTAATTGCATTTTTTAACCCAACGGTTGGGTTTGTCCATATTTGACCCAAATTTGGGTTGAAACAACCCAGCATTTTTTAGAGTGTAGATATAGATAGATACATAGATAGAGAGAGAGAGCAATTTTAGTACTTTTTAGTACTAATTTCATTCAATTCTAATTTTTACTCTTTCTACTCTTCTAATTTTCTTCCAAGTTTATATTTTATTTTTATTTCAGCTTTATTTCAATTAATGAAGTCTTATTGTGTTTCAGGACCAGTGGTATTTTAGTATATATATATATATATATATATATATATATATATATATATATATAATAATATATTAATAATTAAATTAATAAAAATGTAGTAATAATATTTTTAAATTGGCTTTTAATTTATATTTTCAATTCATTTAAATTTTAATGAATAATTAATTAAAATGAATAATTAAATTAACTGAAAATATTTTTAACTGAAAATAAAAGCCAAAAAAGCCAGCTATAATTAAATATTATAATATATATATATAGATATATATAGAGAGAGAGAGAGAGAGAGAGAGAGAGAGTGTTAAGAAAATATATTAATAATAATGGATAAAATATATTAATAATAATGAATAAAGTATATACATTATTTTTATATTTTCAATTCATTTTAATTTTAAATAATTGTGTTTTTTTGTTTTTGTCATTTTATATATACATGTATACACACACACACAAAATAGATAAAAATGACAAAAGAACATAACATTAAAATGAATAATTAAATAAACAGAAAATATAAAAATAAAAGCTAATTCTAATTATTAATAACTATTAATAATTAATATATTAATAACTACTATAATTAAACATTTAAATATTAATATACATTTATAAATGATAATATGTGTTTTATTTTCATTACTGTTTTTTTTTTATTACTTCAACTTATTTAATTTAGTTGCCAAGGCAACATTTCAAATTTTTTGAGTTTTACATCTAATATTTATATTTTATTATTTCAGCTTTATATCAATTCATGACAACAATTTTTAATAGTTTTAGTTGACAAAAACAGTGTACTGACATAATAAGCACGCGTGTGTGTTTTTGTTATTTGGCAGGTTTACAGCGTTTAGTCTAATTTAAAGTAGGACGTTAATGAAATGTGATGTGGTTCTGTCCTGTTTGGCAGACGATCTGTTGGCACATCGCCTTGAACAACTGTTGTGATCATGTTATTTTTCTGGTATAAAACTTGCAACTTGCAAAATCTCTCTCCACATTTTCTATGTGGGGAGTAAAAAAAATGCAGGAACTTGCAGAAATTCCCACAATTACACAGTGACATTCTCCAAATGTTAAAAATAATCTCTGCCAGGATTTCATTCATGGCGCGTCATGAATATCTGCAGCGGCTGACAGTGTGGTCTTATTAACCCCTCGTCAGTGGTCCGACGTAACCCGTGACATTTCCCGAAATATCGCTATTGCCTAGTGAGCAATAACGGCAAAAGTGACATTCTGTGCAGCATTACAGTCCTAAAACAGCACTAAACGTGTCAGGAATGCACCTCATGTCCAGAATTTATGTCAGAAAGCATGTGGCGAAAACTTACAAGGGACAGCACTCAAAATCCAACGCAAAATCCCTTCAGTCTATTTCCAGATGAAGCGAGGAGGAGTTTCAGTCACGCAAGCCCTGTGGGAGAAAACGGCAAGAGCGCTTCTTACGGACCTGCTAAAAGAGAGATTGTGACGGCCATGCTGTTAATTGCTGCTGTCACCATATCATGCTGACTTTAAAAAGGCAATTTAGTTTCTCTTTGCATGTGACAGGAGGACTACAGATGCTATTGTGTGCTTCTTTACACCCCATGTCGGCCAACCTGAAGTCAACAAACCTGAACGCTGAGATTGACAGGTAAAGAGAGCAGCTACAAGTGCTCCGACTGGCTGAACAATAGCGTCTCGCAGTGATTTTGTGCTGACCGAGATCTCTTTTAGCCATGTGTCAGGATTTCTGTGAGCTACACTACACTTTTTTGTCTTGTTTTCCAGTACAAATATCTTAACATTCTTAAAGGGGTGATTGATTGTGATTTGACTTTTTTAACTTTAGTTAGTGTGTAATGTTGCTGTTTGAACATAAACAACATCTGTAAAGTTACGACACTCAAAGTTCAATGCAAAGGGAAATCACCTTTAAAGGACTACAACAAACGACTGGTAGGAACTACAACAAGTGTCTTCCTGGATTAGTGATATCACTAACCTAAAATTTACATAAACCCCACCCCTGGGAACACGCAACAAAGGGGGCGGGGCCATGTTGGGCTGCTTTACAGAAGAGGAAAAGTTGTTGTTTTACGCCGGACTGCTTCACAAACGAACGCTGGATTTGCACAAAAGATGAACATGACTGCGCTGAGACAACAATCCATCCTCGAGAGAATCTGTAATCTGCAGGCACAGGTTTATATTTCACACAAAATCAAAAAATAGTTTTGCATGAAAAAATTAAGCCCATTAAAGATTTTTTTGCATGTCGACATTATTTTACTGTACTGCTTCACAAACGAGGGTCAATTCAATGCTGGATTTGCACAAAAGATTAACATGACGGCACATGCAAGTCGATGAGTACATCAATTTATCCACTAACCATTCAGAAACGTCTAAAAGTTGTAACTTCTTCCTGAGTCTCTCCATCAGTGTCGACTCCGGTTTGAACAATGTAAGGATGAACACCGTCGTCATTTTGGCTGCGTGAGATTCTCCAGCTTTGTTGTTGTTGAGCTGTTAAAGCTCCGCCCTCTTCTGGAAAGCGGAGCTCATTTGCATTTAAAGGGACACACACAAAAACGGCTCACACCCAAATAGGGGCAAATTTGACAAGCTATAATAAATGATGGCACCAACTCCTGTGAGGACTTCAGAAGACGCAATCATCTGGATCAACATGCACATTGCCCAATTTCTATATCCTAATTATTGTTAATGTAATTCATTTTTCCAGGAGCTCATTACTTCTACCTTCAGTTAAACTGCTAACAGTGATTGTAAGTTAATTGCCTAAATTATTACATTATTTGCTAACTGCATTCTTTAAATTGTGATGTTGACATGCATTCTCTGTAAAGCTGCTTTGAAATGATATGTATCGTGAAAAGCACTATTCTGGAGACACCAGAGACTTATATTACATCTGTCACGGGTGTTTTGGTTTTGTGTTCATGTTTTGGATTCCATGTCATTTTTTTTGTAGTTTGTTTCATGTTGCTTGTTTTTTTCATGCTTCCCTTGCTCCTCATGTTCTCCATTAGTCCATGTGTCATGTTCTCATTGGTTCTCTTGTTCCTTGTGTCACTTCCCCATTGGTTGTCCTAGTCATGTGTTCTATCAGTTCTTGTATTTATAGCCATTGTCTTCCCCATGTTCCTTTGTCATGTATTGTAAATGTAACCTGCTGTCGATGAGTGTTTTTGTCAAGTCTGTTCATGGTCTGCTTCAGGTCAAGTCAAGTCAAGTCTTTGTTTTTGTTCATGTTGTATTTGGATTTTGGAGTATCATTAAACTGCACTTGGGTTCCTACTACACTCGCCTCCAGTGGACTCCTCTGTTACAACATCTTGTTAAAGTGGCATTATAGGCCCCCTTTAAATCAAGACAGATTTACTTGAGAAGCAAAATGACATGATATTAAGTCTTGTTTACTGAAAAATGTTACAAAATTAAGTGATTTCTTATGCATGATTATAGATTTTTTTTAATTAAATATTTTATTAAAAAATTCTGCACAACACTGATCAAAAGCAACAGTAAAGACATTAATAATGTTACAAAATATTCTATTTCAAATAAATATTGTTCTTTTGAACTTTGTATTCATCAAAAAATGCTGAAAAATCAGTTTCCACAAAAATATGAAGCAGCACAACTGTTTTCAACATTGATAATAATCATAAATGTTTCTTGAGCAGCAAATCATATCAGAATGATTTCTGAAGGATCATGTGACACTGAAGACTGGAGTAATGATGCTGAAAATTCAGCTTTGATCACATGATATAAATTACATTTTACTATTTATTCACTTAGAAAACAGCTGTTTTAAATTAATACCTTTTCACAATATTACTGTTTTTACAGTATTTTTGATCAAATAAATGCAGCTTTGATGAGCAGAAGAAACTTTTCTTCAACTTACTGATGCAAAACTTTCGAACAGTAGTGAATATATAAATATGTATAAATAATATTTATATAAATATATATCTACTTTTTACCAGATACTTACTCCAACTTTGTATGAATTATATATAATGAATTAAAAAGACAGTCACTTGTTGTATCTTAGCAAGCTCAAGTAAAAGTAGCTTCCCAAATATTCCTCACACAAACTAAACCTTTAGTTTAGAAAGTTGGTGACACGTTGTGTATTAATTCCAGCACATTCCCTGTCCTTGTTCATCCTCTGCGGGGAGTAAACTTTTCCCGAGCTCAGATAACCTATTTCTGGCTTTTGTGTTGAGATGCCCTGGTTTGATGTCTGACGCGCCTGTGAAGCTCATGTGGGTGACATCTGTCTGCGCTGTGACTGACATGTTTTGCCAGGAGATGACAGATACCTCCACTAGCGCGCGCTCAAACCCGAGCAGCCTTGGGGATCGAACACTCGCGCGCACATGCCGTTTGTCACGGAGACAGAGCCCGTGTCGTTGCCACACCGTGCTTTTAGCATGACTAATGGAGTCGGCCTTGAAAACGTTTCCTTGAATGTTTCAGGCGGATCCGCCTGCATCGCTGCACGCTGTGATCTGGGGAGATGCACACATGTACGTGACCTGAAAGACCCTCTTAAACCAATTTCTCATTTATTCCTTTAAACTCATTACGAGGCCAGAGAAGCAGCTTTCATTAAATATTAATGCAGCCCAAAGATTATATAAGCCTTTATAAATGACTCCAGCAATTCGCTGCAACAAGACAGATAATATTCCTCATCACTAGCAGCATGTCCTAACTAGGCCCGATGCGTCAAGCGATAAAAGCCTCCAATTAAATCTGAGCTTTTGTCCAAACCACCAGCCATGACCGCGGCGGGACATTTTGTGCATAGTTTGGTTTTTCTGTATGTGGCATTGTGCTGCATAAACCCGCCCACCTTGCAATCTCAGTGTACGAACTACTGCAACACATGACTGAATCAAATACAGTGATATGTGGCCATCTTCACCATTTATTCAAGTATTATTAAAAAGTGTTCAAGATTTTATAATCATATGCAATTGAGTCAATTGTTTTATTAGCAATAATAATTCCATTTTTGTCCAGGCGATCATACAGAGAAATTACGAACACATGCAAAACAAGAGAGAACCAATGAAATATTAATAACTGATTATGTGCACTTTTTATTTTTTAATGCATTTGTTTTTGCATAGTAAAATAAAACCAAAAAAAAATTTTTGCAAAATAATTTTGTCAGATAAACACCTTAAACAAGTTTAGTGTTTGGTTTTTCCTTCATATTTAAATATTTAAAAAATATAAAATATTTTTTCTCATATTTTGATGGTTTAATCAAACATGTAGGTTTATTAAAACCAGAAATCACTTTTGCCCACTATTGTGTTTTGATAAGTGATATTTTAGTGTTAATTATATAAACTGTATTTATTAATATTTTAATTAACTTTTTTTAGTTTATATTTTCAGTTTTTGTCAATTTATTATCTGCTTGTCTTTAAAAAAAAAAATCTATTTAGCTTTAATTTATTTTTATTTCAATTTTAGTAATTTTAATACTTAGACTTCAACTTACTTCAATCAGTAAAAGTTTTTAAAAATATGTTGAAATATTTTTATTTTTATATCTTTTTTATTTTCATTATAGCTTTTATTTTCATATTTTCAGCTTTCATTTTAATTTTAGTTTTAGTAATTGTTATGTGCTTTAGTAATTTTATTTTTTTATTTCTATTTAGCTTTATATTAATAAACATTTTTTATTTTAAATTTTATTTTATTTATTTATTTACATTTTTATTTCAATTTTAATTTTAATACTTAGACTTCAACTTATTTTATTTCAGTTAATTGCAAAGGATTAAGTTTTTAAAATATGTTGAAATATTTTTATATCTTTATTTTTATTTATTTTATATTTTCAGCTTTCATTTTAATTTTAGTTTTAGTAATTGTTATGTGCTTTAGTAATTTTATTTTTTTATTTCTATTTAGCTTTATATTAATAAACATTTTATTTTATTTTTAATTTTATTTATTTATTTTTGAGCTTAAATTAGTTTTATTTCACATTACTGAGAATTTGGGTGAAATGTGTTTACTTGTCATGTAAATAATGGAACTATGCTAAAAAAAATCTTAGTGGACCTAAAAATAGGCTTAATTATTAATCACACGGCTGTGACCGTCATGTAATGAGACATTGTTCGGTGTGTGAGATTTGAACCTGCTGCAGATCTGGGGCCAGTTGCATAAACAGTCTTACTTTTCACAATGAAATTAGGCCAGTCTATGTTTTTATGCAAATGATTTTAAAAAGTTATGACCAGTTTTTTTAAATGAGATGACTTACTAAGACTAGTCTAAGCATTTTATGCAACTGGTCACAGATTGCATTAAAAGCAAATGTAAAACCTTACGTCATCTTGTGTTTTTCCAGACTCGTGCATTGGTCAGCTCTGTCTGCGTTTGGAGTCAAATCAATGTCCAGGATGCGTCTGTTCTGACTGATTCCCAGGAGAGGACGAGGGGAAGCCAGCGACATGTTTATTTATAGAGAATAATGGGTCTAATTGGTAAATTAGTGTGTTGATTGATTCTCTATTGAGTGTGGGAAGCCATGGCCTGAACCCAGGAGTGAAGGATGTCTTTAAATAGACCCTGTGACAGGAGGGTGGATACTAGAGACGCACTATATTCCCATAGAGACGGATCCGAGCGCAAGCTGCTGCCTTATCATGCTGGAAGAACAGATAATTGCATCAAACCACCTTCAATAGTCTATTTACACAGCAGAAGACAGCAAGTCAAGCTGTCAACCAACCATTATGTCACATCCTCCGTTTGACCTATAATGTACAGCGCTGAGACAACAATCCATCCTCGAGAGAATCTCACAGAGCCTGTCATCTGCAGGCACATGTTTATATTTTACACAAAATTACCAATTGTAAAAAGCGCTATATAAATAAATTTGACTTGACTTGACTTGACTTGACAAAATCAAAAAATCGTTTTGCATGAAAAAAATTAAGCCCATTAAAGATTTTTTTGCATGTCGACATTATTTTACTGTACTGCTTCACAAATGAGGTTCAATTCAACGCTGGATTTGCACAAAAGATTAACATGACGGCACATGCAAGTCGATGAGTTGATGAGTACATAAATTTATCCACTAACCATTCAGAAACGTCTAAAAGTTGTAACTTCTTCCTGAGTCTCTCCATCAGTGTCGACTCCGGTTTGAACAATGTAAGGCTGAACACCGTCATCATTTTGGCTGCGTGAGATTCTCCAGCTTTGTTGTTGTTGAGCTGTTAAAGCTCCGCCCTCTTCTGGAGCAGCAGCTCATTTGCATTTAAAGGGACACACACACAAACGGCGTGTTTTTGCTCAAACCCAATTATGGGCAAATTTGACAAGCTATAATAAATGATCTGTGGGAGATTTTGAGCTGAAACTTCACAGACACATTCTGGAGACACCAGAGACTTATATTACATCTTGTAAAAAGGGGCCTTATAGTTATCTCTTTAAATAAATCAAAAATGTATTATTTTTTTTAAATTATTTATTTATTTATTTTACTGTGATTCACAAATGAGTGTCTAATGATATTTATCTTTTAGAATAATGAGAATTAAAACATACTATTACCATAGTACACTAAAATCCCTTTCTCATAACTGTAGTGCAAAAAACGATAATTATTTAAAATGTAAAAGTATGCACACATAACAATGATACTTGTTCTATGTAATTCAACTAAAGCTAAAAAATATTAATAATAAATATTAATATTAATAAACATTTTACTTCATGTTTAAATGTAAAGTAACACAATGAGAATTTGGGGAATATGTGCTTAACTGTTATGAAAATGATGGCACTATACACAAAAAAAAAAAAAAAAAAAAATAGGCTTAATTTTCTTTACAAGGGATGCTATACATTATTGTTCGGTTTTCTCTTTCAGATGAACTACTTGTCAAAGCAGAAAAATAGTTGGAAGAGAATCTCACTGAGTTCAAGTTAAACTGTTGATATGATTATGTTTGTCACTGCCACAGTAATGCATGAGCATGCATGTTTGAAGTGCCTCAATGCTATTTTAAAGGTTACACATGTTAAACTCCTACAAGAGGTTTACATGCATCCAAGATAAAAAAAAAAACACTTTATTTTTCTCATAATCTACATTACAGCATACTTTAGAAATTTCACAGTCTCTATAAACCCCACCTTTCAGAGTGCCTGCTCTGCTCTGATTGGTCAGACGGCCCAGTCTGCTATGATTGGTCGGCACGTGTCAGAAACCAAACGCCCATTACCATATCTGAATTTCAGCTCTTCCTTTTGAAGTGCATCAAAGTGGATTCGCAGAGCAGTAAACAGCATCTTCTCGACATGAACAACACGAATCAAACTCTTCCAGATACAACTACAGTGATTGAGGGCGGGGCAAAGAGACGCTGTTCAGCCAATGAAGATCACAGCCTGGCATTATGCAAATTAGCTACAAACCTAAGCAGGAAGTGAGACTGAATTACTGACAACTAGTTCCAGGCAGTTCAGAATTTATTCTTTTTTATAGGAAACAACTTTATTTGTCATGCACTTTGCAGACTTTTTACATTCACAAACAGCTACATAACACTACATGAAAGGTGATATTCAAAAAAGCACTTTATGTGTGCGATGCATTGGCCAAAGGTTCTCTGTACTGTGTAAATATCTCAGTGGCAGCGCAGGCCGAATCGCACGACTCAGGTAATGCATTAATATCAGCCAGAATTCTCACGAAGGATGATAAATGTCAAAGTGCATGAGTCATCAGGGCTTTAATAAGATCCAGCCTCATCAGGATGTTCAGCGGCGCTCTGATCTCAAACACAGTGACTCACAAAGAGCCTCGTTCACACCTGAAGCGCCAGCTCCATCCATTAATAGCCCAACGGAATCGCACCTTTACTTGGGAGCGCAAATTAACCTGCCATTTACAAAAGCATGCTGCGTCTGCAGTCTGTTTATATGCAACTTTCTGTGCGTCACCGTTTCTGTGTTTAATTACGTGCTTCTGTGTTTCACACCGATGGCGGCCGTCTCGGCTCTAAATATAGAGTCTAATTCGATAATTGCCATTTATCCACAAACTCTCCTGCTCGGATGTTACTGAGCCGTATCGCTCCTGCACCTCGCAGCACGCAGGGCTCTTATTACATTTCTTTGACGGCCTTAAATATAAACTCGCTGCATAACAGTCGGCCTTACGTGCGCACGGAGCGGATGACATGTTTCCTGCTCCTAAATTAAATTACTCCAGCCTGCCCGGATGAGGCGACTGTTTGTCTGCACTTGAGAAAGGGAGGGAATGGAGACTTATGGATCCAAATGGATTTCAAATAGAATTTAGAGCCAATCTTGGTCACCGTCTTTAACAACATTGAGTCAGTGGTTTTACCGTATATGAAATCACATAAATATCTGTGATGAATGAGGGAGGGAAACGAGTCCATGTAGTCTCCAAAATGTACACCCGCCTCATCAAATGTGAGTAAAAATGGGATTTGCTGAGAAAATAATTTTTTAAACTTTTTAATTTCA
The DNA here is from genome assembly GCA_028476615.1 of Culter alburnus. NCBI lineage: Eukaryota > Metazoa > Chordata > Actinopteri > Cypriniformes > Xenocyprididae > Culter > Culter alburnus. The sequence continues at coordinate 267,365 of JAOTNS010002110.1, read as the reverse complement.
GTAGTTGCCAACCTAAAAGATTTGAGAACCACTGATATATTATAATTTTTATTATTATTTTGAATTAGTTTTAATTTTTTAATTTTCCCTTTTTTTTTTTTTTTTTTTTTTTTTTTACTTTTTTTTTCATTTTTATAATTTTTTTTTTAAATGTCTAAATAGATTTTATAAATTTTTATTTAATTTTAGGTAAATTCAGTTAAACTAAATGAAAATTATAAATGTTGCTTCACAACTAGCTGAATTAATGTAAGTTTTCATATAGGTTTTTAATATTTATTTTAGTTAACATTTATTTATTTTAATTTATGAAAAAAAAAAAAAAAAAAAAAAAAAAAAAAATATATATATATATATATTATATATATATATATATATATATATACACGTTCAAATCCACAACAAAACTCTCTTCTTAAAAGGTGCAACTTTTGCACATCTTTTAGCAACATTTTAGTGGAAAAAATTCCATAGAATGATAACTATCCGAAGTTTAAGTAGCATGTTTCTTTGTCAGGCCCTGAATCCTGTCGTCCATGAAGATTACAGCTTGTTTAAGCATTGCTTCAGCTTATAAGTCTATTTTTGCTGAACGTCACATGCACACGCACAGAAAATGTGATAAATATGTATATGTATATATATATATATATATATATATATATATATATATATATATCTCCAAGTTCAGAAATCAATGTTAAGTGGTCTCTTAATTTTTTCCAGAGCTGTATATATATATATATATATATATATATATATATATATATATATATATATATAATATATACAAACACCTTCTATTCAGTCAGTCTAACTCAATCCTGATGATTTATGCATTTTATATTCTGCAAAAACTGCAAACATTAATTACCATTTGGATGTAAATGAGGTCTTTATTGTATGTAAATTAGATTTCATGGCATTTTAGTTTGTAATAGTTCTTAATGGCTCGCTTCCGTCAACTATTTTATCATTAATGGCCGCTATTGAAGGAAATGAACAATAGTCACCTTGAAATCACACTTCACATCAGCCATCCTGATGTTAAATGATAGACTGCTGATAGCCTGTTGTTCTCCATTTTTCTTCCAATAAAATAAATCTTTCTGATGATTTTGTCAGCCTGTCATGCACAAATTGTTATCTAGCACGGGTTTGTGGTCCATGAGCACAGATCAGACCGGTGTCTCTGCGGATGATTCATCTTCTGCAAGTTTGCGGTTATTGCTCGGCCTCTCGGCTTCAGATATTTACCGCTCTCACCCGGCCCACACCTGTTATTCATTCTCTGCGCTTTCGTTCAGAACCTCTGGGGTTTGTACCTCGCTTTGGGCGCTCAGGATGACAAATAGACCGCTGGTGCCAGTGAAACAGAGAAAATTCATCCTCCTCTGGACTTCTGCTTCTCCATCCATGAGCTTTAACATTCCTACCAGACTCACAAGAGAGCTGAATGTACATCCATAATCTTATCTATCTATCTATGGTCTGTCTATCTGTCTGATTATATGCAAATTAAGCATAGCTAGTTATAAGATGATGGCTATACCTCACTCACTGAATAAAAAATAAAAACATTATTGTATGATTTAGACAGTATATACTATGCAGTATGCTTTACTTCAGTACATCATTCTAAACATCTTTGACTGAATGCACGTTTATTTCTTAAACTGATGAAATTTCTTAAAGAGGTCATGAACTGTGTTGTTTTATTGTTTTATAATGTTTCCTGGGGTGCACTTATACTGTTAGTATGATTTTTTACATCAAACATTATCATAATTTAGAAATAAAAGGCATTTTTCCTACCCTGATTTTATCCTCTGATTTGAACGCTCTGTTTTAAGGGGCGTGTCTGTGTGAGACTTCAGTGTAAACGCCCACTGCTGTGATTGGCTGACATCTTTGCATATGAAATAGCTAAGAACTACTCTCTCGAAAACTTTTAGCACGTTTTTACTATTACAGCTCTCATGGTTAACTAATCATGAAAAGTGTTGATTATAGCAATACATTTAGATCTATGGCATTATATTTAGATCGTGGCATGAAAGGTTGCAGTGATGAACATGTAGCCGATCACAGACATGTTGTTGAGCTCATGAAAGCAGTGATCTCGTCATTGCAACTCAATTTCTGCACACTAACGAATGCTTTCATCATAACTAACCATGGAAATGTGATGTAAATAAGAGTTTCGTTATATATAAAACAGGAGTTTTGGTGCAAGTCACTGATAAACACACCAGTGGGCGGGGCTAATGTTGCTATGATGAAGTAGGCGTTGATTTCTTCTGCGGAGGCGGAGTTTCAACTATAGCACCTATATATAACAAGAAAGATTTCAGTTCTGAAACTCACAGGATATTCTTATAGTACGATGACCTCTTATATATCAAAATCTCAAGGAAAAGTTGATTTCTCAATTCATGACCCTTTAAACTTCTCTTACATTTACAGCTCCGCTTTGCGCTTCATCAGTGTTCAGATCGGTTCTGTGTGTTGTCTCGTTCTACGACGGCCATATGATCTACCTGTAAATGTCAGCGCTGTTTTCTCATGTCCTGATCTAATCCCTCAGCCTCTCCGTTGCTAAGCGTCACGGGCCGTAACCAGAACAGATATAAATGATTGATTTCCCAATGGAGTCTCAAACGCATGGCCAGCCCAACTAGACTTTAATTTCACCTTTCATACTCTGCCGCCCATGTTTGTGCCTCTCTTTTTACTGTTTTTCTGTCTTATAGGGCCATTTCTCTTTAATATTTTGGCCTGTCTCTCTGCAGCCACTTTAAAGTGCTGTGCTGAAGGTTTGTTTGCTGGGGTGTGGCAAATGGAGCTTTTATTGTTGTCTATTTATTTTAATAGAGCACAAGTCTTATTAACTTCATGGCAGGTTTCCTCGTTCTGCATGAGTGCGCTTTATAGACTGTAGATTTGCCTGCTCAGTGGTTTCCTTTTTATTGAGGGAACATGGCAACATTTGCATAGAACTAATTCCCCCTCGCAGCTCGCAGCGAAGACACGGGACTGAAGAGCCCGTCCTCCCGTCGCTCGAGCTCTTGAGTGCATTGTAAAAGTGCCAGAAAACCAAAGACCCTCAAAGCCAAGAGTTTACAGCGTGTTGCATCACTTGGAGAAAAGCAAAGCTTTTTATGAGAGTTTAACCTCTGTAACATCTCCTTTTTATGTTTGTGAGAAAAGGAAACAGCAAGTCTCTAGACAGCTGGGTGTTTAATTTGAGCGAGCGCGCCGGGTCACTGAGACGGTTTGTGCTGTTTATGGGTTGGGTGTTTTTTTTTTTTCGAGGTTTCGCTCGAGGCTTCGCAGGGTGGAGAGTGTTTGCCGCTGATAGTTCCTAACAGGTTTTGTGGGTCAGTAAGTAATAAAGATGGTTTCGGGGAATGTTTGACCCCTTGAGGATTTCCGTTAATGGGTTGATTAAACTTTAACCTTGTGCTGATAAATATGGACATATTTTAGGCTTAAGCTGAAGCAATAATCAAATGCTCTCCTGTGCTGTCCTCTTTCTGTCGAGAAATCTTGAAGGATGGTTCAAGTTTGAAAAATGATTCATTTGAGTGCATGAGTAGATATCGTGTGCTGCAGCTGTAAATTTCTCTCTCTCTCTCTCTATGAGTCTCTTGTGCTCACCAAGGCTGCATTTATTTAATCAAAAATACAGTAAAATCAGTAATATTGTGTAAAAATATTTCAATTTAAAATAGCTGTTTCCTATGTGAATATATAGTAAAGTGTAATATATCATGTGATGAAAGCTGAATTTTCAGCATCATTACTCCAGTCTTCAGTGTCACATGATCCTTCAGAAATCATTCTAATATGATGATTTGCTGAAACATTCCTATTATTATCAATGTTGAAAACAGCTTATTTTACAATTTAATGCTTTTAAAAGAACATCTTCATAACAGAAACTGTGAATTTAAATCGTGATTAGCTTGTAGTTTGGCAAACAAAAAATTAGTTTTGTACAATAAACTAAACCAAAATAGAGATGAACAGCAGGTTGTAACTACAAAATAGACATAAAATGCTGCACAGAGACTCAAATGAGTCACTTTTGTTTTTTGGATCTGGTTCATATATATAAACCATCCAAATGAGCCAGTGTGCTGAAATGAATCAGACTCCCCAGTGCTATATATGACAGAGAGAGGGAACAGTTTAGGAGAGCGTGTTTGATTATTACTGCAGCTCGACTAACCACTCGGCTGTATCTGCAATATATGAGAAATAAACAATGCAGCATTTTATCCTGCAGCTCAACTGTTCTGGAAACAGATGAACTACTGTCACACTAATGTAATTCAGTTACTATCATCAATACTTTTAGTTAGTTTCTTGACATTAATGCACACGTTTAGCATGGAGAGACACACGGACTGCATACAGATACTGCAGCTGTCAATCGCAGCAGAGGAAGGAACCCTTCAGACACAGATTACCTTCAGATTACCTTTATTTAGTTTTTATTCTGTTGCGAAAAAAGAAATTGTGATGTAAACTTAGAATTCTGAGAAAAAAATTAGAATTGTGAGATATAAACTCCCAAGACAAAAAGTCAGAATTCCAAGATGTAAACTCAGAATTCCAAGACAAAAAGTCGGAATTCCGAGATGCAAACTCAGAATTCCAAGACAAAAACTCAGAATTGTGAGAAGACAAAAAGTTGGAATTCCGAAATGCAAACTCAGAATTCCTAGACAAATAGTCGGAATTCCGAGATGCAAGCTCAGAATTCCAAGACAAATAGTCGGAATTCCGAGATGTAAATTCAGAATTCCGAGAAGAAGAAAAAGAAGTCAGAATTCTGAGATGAAAACTCAGAATTCCAAGACAAAAAGTCAGAATTCCAAGATGTAAACTCAGAATTTCAAGACAAAAAGTCAGAATTGTGAGATGTAAACTCAGAATTCCAAGACAGAAAGTTGGAATTCCGAGAAGTAAACGCAGAATTCCAAGACAAAAAGTCAGAATTCCTAAATGTAAACTCAGAATTCCTAGACAAATAGTTGGAATTCCGAGATGCAAACTCAGAATTCCAAGAACAAAAAGTCAGAATTCCAAGATGTAAACTCAGCATTTCAAGACAAAAAGTCAGAATTGTGAGATGTAAACTCAGAATTCCAAGACAGAAAGTTGGAATTCCGAGAAGTAAACGCAGAATTCCAAGACAAAAAGTCAGAATTCCTAAATGTAAACTCAGAATTCCTAGACAAATAGTCGGAATTCCGAGATGCAAACTCAGAATTCCAAGAACAAAAAGTCAGAATTCCAAGATGTAAACTCAGAATTCCAAGACAGAAAGTTGGAATTCTGAGAAGTAAATGCAGAATTCCAAGACAAAAAGTCAGAATTCCTAAATGTAAACTCAGAATTCCTAGACAAATAGTCGGAATTCCGAGATGCAAACAGAATTCCAAGAACAAAAAGTCAGAATTCCAAGATGTAAACTCAGAATTCCAAGACAGAAAGTCAGAATTCCTAAATGTAAACTCAGAATTCCAAGACAAATAGTCGGAATTCCGAGAGGCAAAAATCATAATTCCAAGACAAAAGTCAGAATTCTGAGATGTAAACTCAATCCTGAGACAAAAAGTCAGAATTGCGTGATGTAAACAAACGTAAAATAAACAGTGTAAAAAATGTAAAAATTACCTTTTTAATTATGTATTCCGTACTGGAAAAAAAAACTTCCATATTCTGATGCTTCATTTTGAGCGCATTTAAGCATGCTAAAACAAACAGGTGAGGTCAGCAGGTGAAGAATTAACTGATATTAAGATGTCAAATGTGCTCAAATAGAATAAGTGAAACTCTTTCAACTGATCTTATGCTGTTAATAGAGCTTAACTTGTATTGAACCAGGAACACTGTTTTAAAAGTGTAACTTAACTTAATAACTTACTTAAACCTTTGTGAATTTCTATTGACAGAATCAACAGCTCAATTATGTGTTTGGATTTGTATATCTGGCTGAACCGGAGCAGGTTGCCAGGCAAAGCTTGATGAGTTTTAAGGTATTTTCAGTATGATATCTAATTCCGTTTCCTATCAGGAACAAAAAAAAGAAAAAAAAAACTCTTTTTCCTTGCACCTTTGACGCACTGAATATCTGAATTATGCATGTGTCAACCTGGCAACCTTCGCTGATGAGAACTAATGCCATTATAGGAGAGCTAGACGCGGACAGAGGAGGGAGAGTTTAATTGAATTTTTTAATGAGTCCACACTTTAAGTCACTCTGCCAGCCTGCCTCAAACACGATAACGTTTCCTAATAAAGAAAATCAAAGTTGGGCTTCCCTCCTAATGAGATTGAAGGTCTGGCAACCTCATTTAATGTGTTACAGAGGAAAGAACAAATATTTGACGGGAAAATGGATGGGGGGAAGGAAACAACAACAAAATAGGGAGGAGGAAGAATAAAATAGCTTTGGAGCCATTAAGCTCTGTGGTGCTGATCCAAATGGGTCTGGTATAATGCAATGCCTTTACTGTTTCTGCTAATAGTTTAAAACTATGCATCAATTTTGCATTACATGCATCAATATAACAATAAATAGTTACAAAAAAAAAAAAAAAAATAGCTACACATTTATACTAAATTATTTTAATGTGAATATTTTTTCTGTCTTGTTGACAAAGCTATTTTCATTAACTCTGAGATTAAAAGAAATAAATATTGACCCTTTTTAAAACTTTTTAGAAGTTTAAATGTTGCTTGATCATAAAATCATTGCACACATATCTAAATATTCAATTCATCAGACAGCCATAGCAGATCGGACTCAATCGTGAGATTTTAGAAAGCTCTTAAAGACCGAGACCTGTGCGATTCTGATTGAACCCGACAAAGTCTAAGGCAGACTGAGAAAAATAATCAATGTTGCGTCTGAAAGGACAAAAGCCCCATCAAACGAGATGACTTTCCTTTTGTCACAGAGTAAAACACTCGGCAAGAAAACAGAGACGCGCGGCCACGCTCTCAGAGCTTTGTCCAGTGAGTGAGAATCAAAGGAAACGTGTGCGGCGAATCTGATTTGAAGATACGGTCACGGAATGACAAAAGCCTTTGTGGCTATTGACAGAATGTGGCGGGTGATCTCGGAAACGTGACAGGGGCCCGCGACGGCACGATCACTTGATTAAGCCAGCGTATTTACCCGTCAAGCATGATGTCAATCACGGGCCGCTCTCATCCGCGCCGCTGCTCTGTCTTCTTACGGCTAATGACAGGATGATGAAAGCGCAGAGGCCCGAGCCGGTTTGAATGACACTCTCAGTTACGGGTCGGGCTTTAATCTTTGGCTAAACCTGGCCTTTTGCCGCTTTGGGATGAAGCTCCTCTGTATCTTCCTTTGAAGAATGACACCAGGCCGCCTGATCCTGTGGGAAACCTTTAATATACCTGGTAAGGATTTGGGAAGAATGGAGCTATGTCTCTCTATACCGCTTTATCAAATCATTGCTCACTGCTCTTTCTTTCTTTTTCTCTTTCTTTCTTTCTTTCTTTCTTTCTTTCTTTCTTTCAGGATTATTATTGTTAACTAAAACTAAAACCACACTAAAACTTCATGTAGCTTTAGTTACATTAATTGCTTATATGTTATTACATAGTTAAAGGGATAAAAATCAAAGTTACGGGATGTAAACTCAGAATTCCAAGACAAAAAGTCAGAATTCCAAGATGCAAACTCAGAATTCCAAGACAAAAAGTCAAATTCAAGAGAATTCCAAGACAAAAAGTCAGAATTCCAAGATGCAAACGCAGAATTCCAAGACAAAAAGTCAGAATTCCAAGATGCAAATGCAGAATTCCAAGACAAAAAGTCAGAATTCCAAGATGCAAACGCAGAATTCCAAGACAAAAGAATTCCAAGATGCAAACTCAGAATTCCAAGACAAAAAGTCAGAATTCCAAGATGCAAACTCAGAATTCCAAGACAAAAAGTTGGAATTCCAAGATGCAAACTCAGAATTCAAAACTCAGAAGACAAAAAAACTCAGAATTCTGAGATGTAAATGCAGAATTCCGAGACAAAAATTCAGAACTGCGAGATGTAAACAAACGTAATAAAAAGTCTGAAAAGTGAAAAAAAAAAAAAGTCACAATTACCTTTTTATTTATGTATTCTGTACTGGCAAAAAGCTGTGAAACTGTGGGAAACCTTTAATGTACTTGGAAAGGAATCGGGAAGAATGGAGCTGTGTCTCAAAGACTGATCTTTCTTTCTTTCTTTCTTTCTGACTGTCAGGATTATTATCATTAACTAAAACTAAAACCACCTTAAAACTTCATGTAGCTTTAGTTGCATAAATTGCATATATGTTATTGCATAGTCAAAGGGATAAAAAGTCAGAGTTCTGAGAAGTAAACTCAGAATTTCAAGGCGAAAAGTCAGAATTGAGAATTCCAAGAAAAAGTCAGAATTGAGAGATGTAAACTTAGAATTCCAAGAAAAAAGTCGGAATTCCGAGATATTAACTCAGAATTCTGACAAAAAAACAGAATTGTATGATGTTAACAAAGTATGAATTACCACAATTACCTTTCTAATTATGTATTCTGTACTGGAAAAAAGCTGTAATCCTGTGGGAAACCTTTAATTTACCTGGAAAGGATTCAGGAAGAATGGAGCGGTGTCTCTCTATATCGCTTTATCAAATCAATGCTCACTGATCTTTCTTTTTTTCAGGATTATTATCGTTAACTAAAACCACACTAAAATGTAGCTTTAGTTGCATAAATTGCATATCCGTTATTGCATAGCTAAAGGGTCTACAACCCAACCCCTCTTCATGGTGCTGTGAGGTCAGCAGTAAATCCCTCCGTTGAAGAAGCAGCCAGGCTGAAATGGCAGAGCATGTTTCTTGAGCGCTTGTTTGCACAGCAGAAATGCATTAATGTTTCATGGCTGTTCTCGGCATCAAAGCGCTCCCTCCAGGAGTCCGTTTGACTGCAGATGTATCGATTAAAAAGATTAACCATTACTGAATTCCTCATAGATGCAATGGCCTAACTCTCCACATCCATTTCCTCATAAAAAAAAACAGCCAAACGCAAACAGAGCTGTCTGTCTGTCTGTCTGTCTCTCTATCTATGAAAATCATATGGGTTTGGAGAGAGGTTTGGGTGGGAGCTTTTCTTCCAATTTTTAAGATCACAGCCATGAATCATAATTTACTTGCTTGGCACTTCGTGCATACTTAATTTAAAGTGTGTTAAAAGTGAATGTAATCAGCTTTAGAAGTGCACTATACACTATTCAGCAAGGATGCAGTAAATTGATTAAATTGCATTAAATTGAAGTGAAAGTAAAAACATTTATGTTATAAATATTACAAAATATATTTATATTTCAACAGCTATTTTAAATTGTAATAATATTTCACATTTTTACTGTATTTTTGATCAAATAAATGATCATTTGAAATTGGTGAGCAGAAGAGACTATTTCAATTTAACTTTTGTATGAGCTCAAAGCAAAAGACATGCGAGGTACAAAAGTCAAATTTTGATTTCACAGGGTTTTTAGCTGAATTTGAGAAGACTGTGAACAATTAACCAAGAGCTGAAAGATGCATGCTGTGTGTAATAACTGCACCTGCTCATTGCACATTTCTCCATCTCTAAAAAGACTCCCTGGAGTTTATTCTGACATGTTCTTTCTAAAATTATCATTACAAATCATGTTCGTTTCAGGAGCTCTCTGACAGTGCATATTCCACTTTTTAGCAATGCTGGCCATCTTCCCCATCTGACCCGTCTGAATTCTGCAGCACGGGTGCATTTCAGTTCGAGACCCAATTAAAGGAAAGAGCGGCCCAGTTTTCTGCAGCCAGCATACATCATCTCCTGTCAGATAAGCCCTTCTGCAGTGGAAGCCAGAGAACCATCCAGTCCAACACAGATCTGTCAGGAAATAATGTTTCTTCAATCTAAAGGCTCATCATAAAACCAGCAAACAAGCAGAAGTGTTACAGCACGTGTGTGTCTGAGTCTTGAAGATGGCGGCCTGACAGAAGCTCAATGCTCCAGTTCCCTGTTTCCTCTGCGTGTTTTCATGTTTGGGTGGTAAAAATACAACAGCTTTCACAGAGAAGTCAAACACTTCACACTAACAACGTGCCATAAGGTAAGCTTCACTATTTCTGTTGCTCATACATAGTATCATTAACACTAATTAGTTAAGAGTACTGTACGTGTCGTCCTGTTTCAAACATGATTCCTCAAATCGTGTACCATACTACTTTTTTAGTACCTTGGAGAACCACGTATATGAACATGATAGTTACTTGATGATGATGATAAAAACACATGAAAAACTTGTCTGTGCATTAGTGGTGTGGATTATTTAGTGACTAAACACCATTATTGCGGCAGAAGGTGACAAAATGACTTTATGAGGAAGTCATTGAATCATTCATTCAGACGATTCATTCAAAAACAATGATTTGTTTAGGAATAAAACAATGGACTGCCCTTATGAGTGAACTGAATGATGTTTAAATGAATTGGTTGAGTGAATGATTCAAACGTACTGATTCATTTAAAAACTACATGTGTTTGTCATAATGAGTGAGTGAGTGAGTGAGTCATTGAATCATTCATTGAACCAATTCATTCAAAAACACTAATTCATAAATACATAAATATTATATTAAAAAAATGTACACACACAGTCACACACAACACACTACTGTTAAGACGTTTGTGACCATATATATATATATATATATAATATATATATATATATTATATATATATTTTTATATATAATCACAACTTCAACATTGATGATAATCAGAAATGTTTCTTGATCGGCAAATCAAAATGATTTCTGAAGGATCATGTGACACTGAAGACTGGAGTAATGGTGCTAAAAATTCATGTTTGATCACAGAAATAAATTACATTTTAAAATATATTCAAATGGAAAACAGTTATTTTAATTGGTAATAATATTTCACAATTTTTACTGTATTTTTGATCAAATAAATGCAGTCTTGGAGAGCAGAAGAGATGGCTCTTTTTCAGTCATATTACACATTAAGCAGGGAACTCTCTCTCTCTCTGTTATCTGTACATTAACACCCACTACACTGAGCTCTTTTGTAGCTCCACCAACATTCATTTCAGTTTTTATTTGATAAACCGTCTGTGATAGACTGTCATTGTGCTGCTGCAGAAATAGGGAGACGTGTGATGTGAAGAACAGACACGGCAGACATTTGTCCCACATGATGCAGCTGTGTTAAGTACTCCTTAAACGATACATCACATCTTGATTTAACTATGTGTGCGTGTGAGATAGCCAACAAAAAAGCCACCGTAGCACTTAGTGCTGGTTAATAAGGCTGCATTACATAAAACATCAGCAGCGTTTGACAACATGTCGCATTATGCAGAAACGAGTCTGTCTGAATAACTATAATTCACATCGCAAACAAAAGCCACCAGAAAAATGAGACACAATGCCGAGGAAATGTCCTCCAACGAGACGAGACGTTTCTCTGGGGGGGCGGCAGTAATTGCCTTGATGCCTTCAGACAGATGCTGGCACACAAACTTTTCTGAAATGCGTCTGCTGTACCGCTGTGCACACCAGCATGAAGTATTATGTACATTGATAATGTGGTTTTCTCTGTCTGAACAAACAATCTTTTGGGGCTCATCTCAAATCTCTGTAATAGCCTGCCTTCGTTTCAAGGGATGTAAACATACGCCGATAGCTTCTGGCACTCCATGGCCCTTATTCTGATCTCTGATGTCAACCAGAGTATGATAATTGCATTTCTATTCTCATTCTGATTCTTAACCCTCAGGGGTCTGAGGATTTTTGGGTCCCTGGAGAAGTTTTGACATGCCCTGACATTTGTGCTTTTTTCAGTTATTCATAAACATATTAAGGGAAAAAGTGTCATTACACTGTATTCAGCACAAACTAGGCTACAATAATATGTGAGGAACATGTATGTACATGTTTGTGTTTTTGAAGGAATAACGTTTATGCATGGTTATTGAAAAAACAAAAAACTTAAGTCACTGAAATAAAGCCAAAAAATATATATTAAATCTTTGTTCACAAGACTTCTGGGTATTTGAGGTTGTAGACTAGAGTTTTTGCTTCAAAATGAGGTAAAAATTATGCTGCCTGCTTGTTCATATAAAACAATGGAGAGATTTAAATTTTCTAAAACATCTTTGGTCAAGAAACACAGTATGCGTGGAGGCGTGAATCCTCATGTATAATGGGTGATTCTCACCTGAGAAGACAAAAGAATCACATAATAATGACCTGAAATGATTTGCATATTAATGAGGCCTTTCAGTCAGGTAGGCTGTGAAAAAACCCTCTGTGATCATGATTCAAATCTCATCATGGTGTAAATCAAATATACAGAAAAAACAGCAATACTGTGAAATATTATTACAATTTAAAATAATGGTATTCTATTATTAAATATAATGCATTTCTATGATACAAAGTGTCTGAACAATTATTACCTCTATGGCATTTCATATAGGCTTTTAGCTTAAAAGCATGCACATTTGGAGAAAATTGATGGATTCTCATATGTTTGTCAATTTCTATACAGAAGAGTAATATTTATTCAGGATTATTGTCATTACTATGAGCGCTGGATACTGTGTTTTTAATTCATACTTGCAGCCGGAGGGCGCTCTGTACACCTTTAGTCCACAAATGCCTGAGCACTAAAGAAGAATAGGCAATCCAGGAACTAACCGAACTAACAGAGGACAGAGATTGCTAACTATGGCTATTCAAAACACTTTTCAAGACAATAAATACACGATTGAGACGATGAATGCATGTATTGCTCAGAATTTGCGTGATAGCGCTGGCTCCGTGGGCGTGGCCGCATTAGCGGATAATGAGCTGAATCACGGATTTCTGACATGGCTCTCTTTTCATACAGATTACATAAACACAGAATGTTTGTTTTCGATTTGACTTACACGATTTAAAACCTGACATTTCAACGTTTTTTTAGACATAAGTCTAATTTTTCTGTGATTAGTATTCACTAAGTTACAGTTCATTTTCTGAGAACTATCAGATTGGACTTCCTTCAGAGGGAGACGAGAGATCATGCATCATGTTAGTTTTCTTTATTTTACAAAAAGCACAACATTTTGTTGTTACTCTGAGTGTACACAAATAAAAGAAGATATTCCACAGATTAAAATGGTGTATAACTCTTAATTGTATGTGCAACATTAACGAGTATTTTGAGTCTCTTTCACACTGGTAAGAAAAAAACCGCGGTGGTATCGCCGGCGATACCCTCAGACCTCAGAGTGTTAACATCGTAATTCATCACAGAAACACTTAGTAACTTTGCTTTATATTTCTGTCATGGTTGAACAAAGGATCATCAAACACTGTTGTGGAACTACTTTCACCTCCCTTTTCTCAGAGATATCTCACTTTCACTGTTATTAAGAAAGAATCGAGCCCCAGAAATGTTCCAGTGACCCTGAGCTGGATTTTCTGCTGGAAGTGGCCTGTAATATTTCCACTGAAACCACATTCACTCCGGATCAGACCGCCGATAATGACTTTAGAGCGAAAGATGTGCTTACCTGCTGAATGTGTGTCAGGTAGACGGTGACAATGATGTCCACAGCGGAGGGCAGATGGGAGAAAGAGAGACAAAAAAAAAAAACAATTAGAATTAAATTCACACAAGCACAGAGGTGTAAAGAGTACCTGAAAACCATTCTTGAGTAAAAGTACAGATACCTTACAGCAAATATGACTCCATTACAAGTCACCAATTCCAATACGACTTGAGTAAAAGTCTTAGTATCTGATTTTAACAGTACTTAAGTATTTTACTCATGCTGAATGTAGGTTCAAAGGTGCACTAGTCCTCAACACCTGAGAGACACACCGGTGAAAATAAGAAACAGTTGATTTGTAAGATGAGAAATCATGTGTACTTTCTATCAAAATAAAACCAAACACCTCAACTTTGCAATAAATCAAGGTCGACACAACAACCTCTTAAAACCTCTACAAACTCTCAGTTAAGCTCAAGTGCACAAAAGGCCATGAGTAAACCAATATCCTTCAGAAAGGTCTTGTCAATATAGCGGATAAAGAAAATAATACGTGAAATCAAACAGTCAAAGTCTATTGTACGGGAGGTGCTGGTTTCTGCCTCATCATCTGACCTCATCTTTTAAATCAAACCCTTGCGATTCAGCAACTACCTGCTACTTGCATTCAAGTAAAGTATCTTTGTTGACAAGTTTGGGTGAGTAAAGGCAAAACAAACAAGATATAATACCTTCAATGCCCTTAGATGGCAATATTGCTGCTTTATATCAGAAACAAACTGCTGCAGAAAAAGTTAGGTGCCATGAAAAATGTAATTGCATTACTAATCACAAATGTATTGGAGTAAAAAGTTCAAGAAAAAAAGATCGAGCTCCTTTGTTTTGAACAGGTGACCTCTAGCGGTGAAAAATTTATATATTGTAGCTTTAATACATTATATTGATGCTCTTCTTTATCATTATACTTGTATGTAGAATTAGAACACTCCTGTTTTTTTCTTTGTGATGTTTGTCATTTGTATTATTTGCATACTTCATTAATGCATTTGTATACCTGCAATATCCTGCGGCACATATGTTAATTGCCAAACTCTCTAGGAGTTCTACTTGTGTTAATTGAATTCAGCTGATTGTCCCTAATTGTTAATCTACTAAGAAAAGGGTAAATGTTTGATGCAATGTGAGCACTGAAAATAGCAATGTCTGCTCGTGTATAGCTTTTAATTCACATGCACTTTTTGCACCATGCAATTTATAAAATAAAAAAAGATAGACTTTTTAGTCTGGACTGGATTCAGTGTGCAGTCAGCAATCTTTTGGCTCTACACACCTGAAGCAAAAGGATTTGTTGTTTTGTTTTGTTTTTTACTTATTTGGAGCAAAACAATTTTTTCTAGTTTATGCTTCTCCAACAGAAATTCTAACTATAAGTAAGTTTGAAAGTACTTATTCTACTAACTCAAACCCTAACCTAACTAATAATCTAATGGCTGCTATTTGACATGTAGTTGCAAAGTTTCTTATAATTAGTAGAATGTCTAAAGTGGACTATCAAAATAAAGTGTAACTAAATAATATACTTTTTATTTAAACGTAATTTTGTCGATCACTCATCTGCCATCTTCACTTGAAGCAATGCATTCTGGGACTGCCTTCACTGAAGGAAATATACGATGCTGCCTTTGATAATGCTTCAAAACATAGTATTATGCAGCATAATGTGCCGGCCTATCTTCTGGAACTGCCTAAAAATGCTGTCTAGGCAGGCAGCTCACTAGACTTCGAAAGAGAGTTATCATCTCAATAAATTTCAGTGTTAAATGCAGCAGAGCGCCATAAAGTGTTCTGCCGTGTCCTCTCAGTAACTGTAAATAAATCCCAGCTGTGTGCTCAAGAAAGAATATGATCATTTCTGGAGTCCCTAAAGGCTCATGAACACCAGGTGAACGTGTTAGATCACGCTGTGGTTCGGGAGGCAGCGGGTGCTCGGACTCTCAAACGTCCCGCAGTAGCCGTAGGGCTCGGGGAGAGAGCGAGACCCCGGAGCTGAATGCGTGCATCTACTCGCGGCTCCCCTGCGTAGCAAAGGCCTTGCCAGAGGCAACTAATCCTGAAGTCAAAACGCATTCGGACTGAGAAACTGACGGGTGGACAGTCTGATTCCAGACACTGCATTCACAGTGAGCTGCATTTATGATGTTATTTAAGATGGAATTTAAGTCATTTTTTTGAAACGCATCTCCGCTTTTTTCAGTCATGCAAGTCATGCAACCGGAGCTTCTAAAGGCAGCTGCAGTGATGTGATGACTTTACCAAACAGTGATTGGCTCCTTTGTTTAAAAGACTTATTCCGCCATAATGTGCATTGCATTTTCTCCCATTCATAGTAATATGAGTGCACTGTCTTTAAAGTCTATGGTTATGCACTGATTATCTTCTTCCTGCACTCTCAGAAACAAAGGTACAAAAGCTATGGGGCGGTACCTTTTCAAAAAGTACTATTATTTACCATTTAGGTACTAACAGGCACCCTTAAAGGGTAAATAAGGTACAAAAGTGTACCTTTTGAAACGTTTGACAGCTTTTGTACCTATTTTCCTGAGAGTGTTGAATTGAATCAATAGTGAATTGACTTGAGCTGAATAACAACATTATTGTCTGAAACTGAACTTGTTTCATTATTAATGAACTTCAAACAGTTCTTGAACTGAACTGAATCATCATTGAACTGACTTGAGCTGAATAATATCACTTTTAGCCACTTTTGTCTTTTTAGAGCTGCTTTACAGCAGAATTTGAATTGGTCCCATATATGATGAAGTTTGAAACTATCTGTTCTGTATAAAGTACTACTGAAATAAAGGTGATTTGACTCTCCACCGCAGCGCTTTCATATTCAAACTTGATGTTAATTAAGCCACATGTATTTATAAAACGCTTTTCACAATGCATATAGTTTCAAATCAGCTTTACAGAAAATGCCTCAATGTCACAATGTTTTTGGGCCATAATGAACAGGGAATCTAACATTAAAGCGAATAATGTTTTAATTTCAGTCACACAAAGCGATCATTTGACTTTATAAAACTTGGATTATTCCTTTATTGAATAGAAAACAGCGGCATGAACATTTATCAGCAAGTCATACGAGTTTGGAATGACACAAGGATTGAATTATTCCCCTAAAAATGGAGTTCCAGCTTCTTTCTGCAGTTTCTTGAAAAGACTCAAATTTTTGAGGTTAAAAGAAAAATGAAGAGATAAAATATAGAGTATTAATTTACACCTCATTTTCATTCCTGAAATAGAAACAGCCTGGAAGATGTTATTAATAAAGAATTAATATATTCATATTTTATCACCTTGTCCAGGCACCTTGGCAATTAATGTGGGCTCATATGAAACAGAATCTGACCGGTTTCTGCTCAGAGACGATCAGTTAATAATTCACTCCATCACACCTGTGATCACACACACTGCAGCCATAGACACTAATTAAACCCCAGCGACCAATCAGGGTCATGCTCTGGATGGAGAATTGGCATAATTAGAGGGGCACAGAATGAGGACTCACAATAAGTGAATTGTGCCATTATTCTATACCATACAAAGACCCAGGACTGCTAGGATTGGAAATGAAATGCTCTGAGTCACGACTCAAGACCGCATGGAGACCTTAAGATCCACCTGAAGTTGGTTTATGGTGTTGATGAAATATCAAAGTTATTTAGAGTTTTGAGAACCACGTACCTGCAGAGTTTAGTTCTCCAACCAAAGACCTTGATTAGTCAATTCAGGTGCGTTTAATTAAGACATGGAGCTAAACTCTGCAGGAAAGTGGTTGTATGTATGTATGGTATGCACATGTATGTATATATATGTAATGTACTATATATATCTATGTATATGTATATGTATATATATATATGTAAGTATATATATATATTATATATATAATATATATATATTATAGTATATGTATGTATATGTATATATGTATGTATAGTATATATATATATATATATATATATATATTATATATTGTGTGTGTGTATATATAATATATATATCTATATATATACATATATATGTGTGTGTATATGTGTGTGTGTGTGTGTATATTATATAGATATATATATATATATATATATATATATATATTATAATATATATATATATATATATATGTATATGTATGTATATTATATATGTATATGTATGTATATATATGTGTGTATATATATATATATGTGGTGTGTATATATATATATATATATTATATATATATATATATATATATATTATATTATATGTATATATATGTATGTATGTGTATGTATATATGTATGTATATGTCGTGTATATATATATATATATATCATATATGGCGCTAATCACAATCATGCTGTGATCTGTTGGAAACTATGGAAAAGAGCTTGAAGAGATTCTTCAAAAATTCTCCTTTTGTGAAAAACACTATATGTTAAGAATGACATGAAAACTATCCCTTTAAGTAATGTTTGCTGTATGTTAAGTGTGTAAGTGTTTGCGTGGTGTGTGTGATTGCATGAGAAACAGCTTCAGTTAAACTATTAAATGCAATAACTAGGCGTCCCACACACACATACTCTCTTATTAACACTCATATAGTGCTGTGAAAACAACAAATTCCCTTCTGACTCACTTTATGAGGTCTCATATGTTTTGGTGTCACAGTTATTTATTTCCTGACTAAACTACACGACACACGACAGTTCCTAATACTGAACAATTCCACAGAGCATGAGTGCGAATATCGCTGCTTATTATGGCGAACGCGGGCTGAATACCAATGCCCAGATTCTGGGAGAATAATTAGGTGTCACAGACCGGCATGCTGGATATCCAAATGCCCAGCGCAGCGGAAGCGAGCTGATTGGCATGGCTGGCGTGGGCACAGTGAAGGGTCAAATAATGAACAGAAATCTGTTTGTTGGTGCTTTTCTAAATGGAAATCACAGAGCGTGACTAACAGGCAGCCATGTGTTTTCTGATGCAGAACGCCTTGCAGAAGGAAACTAAAGCACTCGTATTTTTTTTCAACGCGGAGGAAACAGGAAATTGGACACACTTGGCATCCACACAGGCCAGGAAACTTGACTCGTTGAACATCTCCATCTAGAACCACATCTATTAGCCTTCATTAAAATGCAAACAGGTTGCTGATGAGGAGAACTGAATCTTTTGAAGAGAGACTGTAACTCCACTTGAATAAATGGCTACTCTATTGGCCCAGAGAGGAAGAAAGAAAGGAGAACATGTGCTTGACTTTTAGTTTTACCAGCTCAATTGTTGACACATTTCCTGTATGTATATGTATATATGTATGTGTACATATATGTCTCTTGCTATAATAATAAGTGCATATGCTATAATAATGAGTGCATATTTCTTGTCTTTGAATTACTTCTACAGAGCGAATTTTAAAAGTGTTTTGTCCACATCAGTACGAGAATGAAGATGTTCAAGAACCATTAATTTAACCGAACGCCAAGCAGATCGTTCCGTTCCAGTATTTGTCCTCAAATCCCAACCCTACAACTGAAATAATGGATTTCCTCAGGCGAAATATCTTCCTTTGATCATTGCTAACATGGAGATCTGAGGAAGTAAATGTGGCACTTATCATCATCATTTGGAGGTCATTTTTTACTTTTCTCTCTCTTTCTTATCTTCACTTTTTTCTTTCTTTTCCTCATCAGAAATGGAGCCGATTTAATGATCCTCATCCCTGGAGATTCTGTTCAGCCGCTTCCATCTACCAGAACCAGCGACCCGCTGAACCCAAATGTGTTTAAACTCTCTGTTTAAAGAGATCTCACCGTATGAGACTTCGACAGAACGGACTCTCTCGGATATGCTTGAAACGCAACATCTACAGTTTCTGCTCCGTTGCTTCTGCTGCGGCTGCAAAAGTTTCACTTTTTGTTTTTAACAAGGCTCAAGTTTAAGTCAAACATCTGTAGATGGATACTTCAAGCTGGAGTTTCAAAGACACGGCTGTGATGCGAGACACACGGACCCCTGCTGAATGACGAGACATTGATTTGGAGGCAACTGATGTCAGTGGCAGAAGCTATATATGTGATACCCGATAAATCATGACATGAGCTATGATGCACAGATATAAATCAGAGGTCAGGCTACTCCCATACACTGTTTTCGGGAATAGCATACTACCACATACTGCTCTTACTATTCGTTCTTGTGCAGTATATAGTATGCATGCCGTTCACAGTATGCATGGCATAACTCAGATGATCTACACATTTCCCACAATGCAACATGCTTACATGCTTCTATTTTCAATGCAACAAATTAACTGGAAGTCATGACTACCATGCTAAAAAATGCATTTTTATTTTCAAGATGATTACTAGACGCCACTCACATGTGACGTGATGAGATCATGTGATGATATCATTATTGTTAATAACACTGATGTAGTACAATTGAAATCATTGCATAATGCATAGTTTGTATATTTTCATACTGTCTGCATGCATAATGCAAAAACAGTAGGCCGTATGCAGTATATGCTGCACTGTTAGTACTATACTAGTATTTCATTTCAAAAATAGCTGTAGATCCTAAAGCCCCTATTGGTTCTATATGAGTGTTTTCTTTTTAGATGTCAGTACAGCACAGCTAACGCTCAGATCACTTTATATGTCTACAACGCATGTCAGTGTAAATGAAAAACATATTCAATGGAATTTATTTGACAGCGGCCGTAATAAACTCTTACAGTGAGCCGGATACTGTCTCGTAAAGTGCTTGGGCTTGAGAAGCCAATCAGGAATCACAAGGTCAGTTTATGGCGGCCGTCAGTAAGTTACGGCTTCAGCTCTGGATTTCAAAACACTAATAGAGGATGTCTTCAGATTGTGCTCAGGCAATTTTAAACAGTATATGATCATTGTGCACTGAAAAACATTTGGTGTAGAAACAATTTTTACTCATAAATTGCTAGAAAATTTTATGAAGTAACAGTGAATTATTGAAATGGTTTTCTTGTATTGAAATTATTTTCTTGTAAAAAGTGCTCCAATAATATTACAACTGTATGAATGATGAAACATGCCGAGAAAAACCCGATTGTTTATTTCATGCAATCACAGTTTTCTTATGTTATTTTTGGTTAGCAAAGTGCAAATTCTTTTGTATCACCTTTTTTCTCTTGTTTATTGCTAGTTAGAAAGGTAGGGATGTCTCTGTATTTTTGTTATATTTTCCTTTTGGTTGGGAAAGTTATATATCATGGGTGGAGGTAGTTTCTTTTTGTTTGTTATTTTGGCTGGGCTCAACCCTGAAATGATTGCTTCCTATACTGTCTGATATATATATTGTGGACAATAAATTTGTTGTACCTTTGAAAGAACTTTGGTGTACAACGATGACTTTCTTTATTGTTATTTTACACCCTAGAGCAGGGATGGCAACATAATTTGGGGGCTCGTACGGGATTTTTTGAAGGGTTATAAGCATATTGTTGTGCAAGTAAACAGTGTTTCTCTTAAAATAGAAACTGAGACAAAAAAGTTTAGAGTGATACAATGAATGTGCATATCAGCTCAGATCATTTGATCCTGCACTGTAAGGAAAGTCTAATGTACCGTTTTAATATAAAGGAATTCGGTGTTGGTTTTTACAGTAATTTTGGGTTTTGTTTTACCTGTATTTTGAATTATGCACTGTACTGTGTTGTTTTATTGTTGAAGGAAATGTCTGTTAATATAATGGAAAATGTCCTAGTGGAAAATTACCAGTACCTTCTCTGTTTTTCTATGGATTTTTGTGTGGTGGAATTTGATGAGAAATGAGTTCATCGTGAGATCTCTGGCTATTGATTGCAGACTTTGGTATTTGTGATATTGCACAAGCTGATGTCTCTGGATCTCAAATCCCCCTTGACCTTTCATTACTGATGTTTGTCAAGACTATCACAGGAAAATATCGATATTTGCAGATCCTTTCAGATTCATTTATTCCAGGATCCCGAAGTGACATGATTGTTGCCTCATACTGTACGTTTGGTGCAAGAACCTTTGTGTTTGAAGTCTTTCAGGTCTGACTCCATCAGATCAATTTATTATTTTTTATTGAATATCATGAAATATCATTCATTCACTGAGTAATAAGAACTAAGCAGAACTAGCAAATGGCTACAGAGTGAGATCTTGTTTCTCTCGCTCGTTTTATTCAGTTTCAGGCAGGTGTCTAATGCCCAGCATGGTGTTTTATTAGTGTGAGATGGGCTTGTAATGCAGCATAATTTCCCAGATGACCTTCAGCTAAAGCTCCTCATTCCTCAGCGTGTTTTGCTTTAGAACTCACATTCTACATCGAGTGGCAACCAAATACAGTTTATCATTCAAATGTATCAAAAGCATCCTGAAATGCAACCACATTGTTGAAAGTTTTAACTTGCATTTTCTTTGACCTTGTAGTTACCTTTTTATTAATTACATTTATAATTTTTTCATGTTGTCAGGGACCTGCTGCCCATTTTAACCAGATGAGAACAACCAAGCTTCTGCAGAGGAAGAAAATCAAGCCAGGCACATTTCCAGTGGGCGAGTTTCAAAGTCCATCAGAGGAGTATCTGTCCATTCTTTGCTCATGTCTGTGTGAATGTGTGTAGGAGGTCAGCAGATTTTCAAGGGCTGCTGCTCCTTTAGCAGACGAGAGAGAAATCCGTGATTCAGTGCTGCAGATTCTCTCGCAGAACAGTGTTATTTAAGTATCATTGAAATACTAATATTTTTAATTAAGATTTTATATATTTTCCGTTTTCACATACACACTGCAGCTAAATTCAGTTGTCAATTCACCTTTCAGCATTGGTGGATGTTAAGAAGTACATTTTTTCAATCATCTTTACTTGGTATTTTTATTTTGGGAAACTTTTACTTTTACTTCACTACATTCCAAAGCATAATATCATACTTTTTTTACTCCAGTACATTTCATAAAAACATGTCATTCCTTGTTATTCCGAGCTAAAGAAATCAATACCCCCTATAAGATGCAAGAGCAAGATGCTTTCCACTGAGTCTGTTGAATTGGTCCACAAATCGAACTGAACGATTAATTTGCAAATCGGACTGATCCGATTGCAGCTGTTCTTGAAACAACTTCGATTCAATGATCTGGCCAAAACGAGCCATATCGTCGGAGCTTGAACGTGCGCATAACTGAAAAGTTAATGTTTTGATAGTGTATACGCTTTGGTACTAAAATAAAAAGTTTGTTTATTTGCAGATCAATACACTAATCTTCCTTATTAGTGCTGACTAGTGCTGGCTAAATAATTAATATGGTTCATCGATCAGTACTTTTTACTTTTAATACTCATTAAAAACAAGTACTTTTGAAAATGAGCACTTAAATTTTTACTACAGTAATATTACTTGTGGAAATACAATCCCAGCAGAGTGGGAATGTTCTTAGAAATTCTGGCAAGGTTCTCTCAATGTTCAGAACAAACATTCTTTCAGGAATGATTATAGAACATCCCTTCAAAGTTATCTGGTCTTTAATAATGTTCTCAAAAAACGTTTATACATCATTATACAATAAACGTTACTATTTTTAAATGTTACTATTGTTTCAGAATGTTCAAAGAACATTCAAAAGTAACATTCTCATAATGTTTGCAAAATGATAAAATGGAATGTTCTTTTAACCTTCACATAAGAAAAAAAATATTTTCAAAACATTGGAGAACAAAATTCAGAGAACATTCAGAAATGTTAATATGAACATTGGCAAAACATTCCTAACACATATTTCTGTTAGCTGGGATGCCACTGCAATCTCTATGAGTTTTATGGAAAATACAGAGGACAATATGACCAGACTAGAAAGAAATAAGTTTAATGAATCCCATTCGTCATAGAGCATAGTGATTGACGAACTTTGTACCATTAATAAGAAAGTGAAGGATCCGTACGAGCAGCTGCAGCGTTTGATTGACAGTTTAATCTATTGGGGTTAGCAGACTGATGGCAGATGAAAGGGGCTTTGCTTCCTTCGCCCAATTAAAGGCTCATTTTGAGAAGGAGCCCATGGAGACGGGTCCGTTAGGAAGCGTTCGGATCCAGCTGCAGGTGCGTCTGGCTGGACGGATTGCTTGCTAAATGTCTCGTCCCAAAAGCTCCACTGTCTTTCCTTCGCTCTCACACACACTGAATAACAGAAGGCCCTCTGTGTCCGACAGATCATGCTGTTCATTTCTTTGGTCTCCTGCAGGTGTCGATTTTCAGAAGGAGCTGAGAGGAGTCTTGCAAGAAAAGCAACAGTATCATGATTCAGAAAATCTGTGATAGAGTTATACAGTGCTTTTCTACACATGGAATTATTTATTGTGTTTGATAAGTCAAGTATTACTATTATTATTATTATTAAAAAATATGTATATTTTCTTCTCTGCATCTCTGCAACCACACCCAGCACAGTAGCATCATGATGTTAAGTTTTGCAAGGGCAAACACTGGGATTTTCTATAGTAAATGTATTCCTGATTGATTTTTATTGTTTGTGCTTGTGTGAAATGATATTTTCTTCTTTCATATTTGGTTTGTGTGTCTCTGGAGGGTTTCTGGTTTTCAGTGTTCAGTCCCAGGACGTCTACCCTGCATTCAGCACAGAATGTCTCTCAGAAAGACCCCCGACTCCGGGAAAAGACTTTTTGTGTTTCATGCATTCGGACCGTATCATATTTCTGGAGACCTGGATGTGAATATCATCACTGTGCCGCTGCACTGATCTGATGACGGTGAAAAAAAAAACAACTCCTTGAAAAAGGAAACCTCCTTTTGTTAGCCAAAAGTGCACATTTCAATTTGCACAAGTTAAGATAACAAAATAATTTTACATGATTTGATTTAACAGGACCGTGTCTATAGGTTTTCTAGTTTTAGAAGTGTTTAGTTTCAACCCTGAACTATCACACCTGACATCTGAACAACCACAAGACTGAGAAAGGAGCTGGTTGGTTTTGGTCCACAGGTTTTCACCTCCCCTCAGAATCAAATGCATTTTATACAAACAAGATACTAACTATCTTGAAACCATTAAAATCATTTCATTCATTCATTCATTCATTCATTCATTCATTCATTCATTCAATTCACTCACTTACTCACTCCATCTATTCTCACTCACTCACTCAATTCAATTCAATTTTGCTTTATTGGCATGACATATTTAGGTACATATTGCCAAAGCATTGCATAAAGCAAAAGCAACTCACTCACTCACTCACTCACTCACTCACTCACTTCTCACTCATCGTATTGCAAAAAACCTTGGGACCAACATTTGAATTTCATTCATTCACTTATGCATCCATTCAGTCATTCACTCAGTCATTCATTCAATTCACTCACTCATTCACTCCATCCTTTCATTCATTCATTCATTCATTCATTACATTCACTCTCACTCACTCACTTACTCATCATTCAGGTTACAAAAAAACTTGTGACCAACATTGAATTTCATTCATTCAATCACTCATTACATTCATTCATCATCATTCATTCATCACTCAATCACTCATCTCATGATAGCAAAAAACCTTGTGACCAACATTTGAATTCATTCATTCATTTCATTCCTCACTCACTCACTCACTCACTTACTCATAAATTTAGGATTGCAATAAACCTTGTGACCAACATTTGAATTTAATTCATTCATTCATTAATTCAATTCTCATACTCACTCCATCATTCTCACTCACTCACTCACTCACTCACTCATTAATTCAGGATTGCAATAAACCTTGTGACCAACACTTGAATTTCATTCATTCATTCATTCATTCATTCAATTCACTCACTTACTCACTCCATCTATACTCACTCACTCACTCAGTATTGCAAAAACCTTGGGACCAACATTGAATTCATTCATTCATTATGCATCCATTCATTCATTCAAGTCACTCACTCATTCACTCATTCATTCATTCATTCATTCATTCCATTCACTCTCACTCACACTACTTACTCACTATTTGCAAAAAAACTTGTGACCAACATTGAATTCATATTCATTACTCATTCATCCATTCATTCACTCTCAATCACTCATCATTCAAAAAACTTCATTCACTTATGGCACTCACTTCACTCATTCACTCATTCATTCATTCACATCACTCTCAACTCACTACTCACATTCATTGCAAAAAATTGTGACCAACATTCATTCATTCATTCACTTATGCATCCATTCTTCATTCATCCATTCACCTCATTCATTCTCCACCATTCACTCATTCATTCATTCATCATTCATTCATTCACATCTCACTCACTCACTCACTCATTCAGGATTGCAAAAAAACTTGTGACCACATTTGAATTTCATTCATCACTTATGCATCCATTCATTCATTCATCCATTCATCTTCATTCAAGTCACTCACTCATTCACTCCATCCATTCATTCACTCTCATCATTCATTCATTCATTCATTCATTCATTCATCATTCATTTCATTCACTCTCACTCACTCATCACTCACTCACTCAGTATTGCAAAAAACCTTGGGACCAACATTTGAATTTCTCATTCACATGCATCCATCCATTATTCATTCATTTCATTCATTCCATTCACTCATTCACTCATTCATTCACTCATTCATCATTCATTCACTCACTCACTCATTACTCACTCATTCAGGATGCAAAAAACCTGGAACCAACATTTGAATTTCATTCATTCTATGCATCCATTCATTCACCACCATTCATCATTCATCACTCACTCATTCACTCCATCATTCACTTCATTCATCATTCATTCATTCATTCCATTCACTCTCACTCACACTTACTCACTCATCAGGATTGCAAAAAAACTTGTGACCAACATTTGAATTTCATTCATTCATTAACCCATTGTGCCCAAATTTTTTGAATGGTTTCATGCATATAGTCCTGTTAATAGTGTCCTATGTGAACATGTTCTGCATTTATTTTCCCCAGGTTTTTGTTTTTTTTCTTAAAAAACGTGTTTGAATGTGCGGCAACTATAGTTGCCGGTGGGCAAATATGTTGTATGCACCCCTCAATGTAAAATTTGAATAGGAGGAGAACATTTATGCATCTAACTCAAAATAACTGCTTTCAACAGATCAACAGATCAATCAAAGTTGAAGATCATTTGAAGTGAACACAAAAAAACTGCATCTAACTTATAATCTCTTGAATTTGAAAACAAAACAAACAACAAATCTGTTTGTTTTAAAGTGGTGGAACATAGTGCAGAACAAAGTGCAGCCATTAAGTTGCTCCAACAGAGCATTGTGAATTAAAAAGTTAAATTACATTGTTCATTAGAAAAAAATACATCTATATGTCACCCTGGACCACAAACCCAGTCATAAGTTGCATGGATATATTTGTAGCAATAGCAAACAATACATTGTATGGGTCAAAATTATTGATTTTTTTTCTTTAATACCAAAAATCATTGAACGTGATCTTTACTTAATATCCTAATTAAGATATTTTGTAAATTTCCTACTGTAAATATATAAAAAATTCTTTTTGTGAGTGGATATACATTGTTAAGGACTTCATTTGGTCAACTTTAAGGCAATTTTCTCAATATTTCGATTTTTTTTTTTTGCACCTTCAGATTCCAGATTTTAAAATAGTTGTATCTCGGCCAAATGTCATATCATAACAAACCATACATCAATGGAAATCTTATATATATTCAGCTTTCAGATGATGTATAAATCTTAATTTCAAAAAATTGACCATTATTACTGGTTTTGTAGTCCAGGGTCACATACAACAAACAAACAAAAAGTAAAAAAATTAAAAAATAAATAAGTTAACAAATAACAATATATAATATATAACAATATAAAACATTATGAAAGCAAAAAGCACTAAACAAGACAAATAACCTTGATTTATTAACCCATTAAACACAGTATACCCCATTTCCCCATGATATATGTACTTACAAGTCATTGCCCACCGGCAACTATAGTTGCTGCTTGGACTTTTGACTAAGTATACAAAAAACTATAGATCTCTTGTAAGAATTGTTTTGTTTGGATGATTCTAGAGACCCTCATGATTACGTAGATATATATATGTCAACAAAAAATTCCTAATATAAACATGAAAATTACTTTTATTTGGGAGGGTTTGCCTTCGCTATTCTTCCTGGAAGTAGGGGTTGGAAGTTGA
Source organism: Culter alburnus (assembly GCA_028476615.1). NCBI lineage: Eukaryota > Metazoa > Chordata > Actinopteri > Cypriniformes > Xenocyprididae > Culter > Culter alburnus. The sequence goes on along the minus strand of JAOTNS010002110.1, from coordinate 239,481 downwards.
CAGCCTCATGTCACAGGAAGGAAGTGAATACCTTTTTTTGGTTCTTGAAATCCTTTATTTGGATGTTTTCTTGCATGTCATTGAGAAATAAAACATGGAAAACATCTAGAAAAAAACTTACAAAAGGAAAATGACAACCATACACTGCGGCAACTATAGTTGCCGGTGGGCTAAAATGGGTTAAATTCACTCACTTACTCCATCCATTCACTCTCACTCATTAATTAATTAATTAATTCATTAATTCATTCATTAATTCATTCATTCATTCATTCTCACTCACTCCCTCACTCCATCCATTCCCTCTCATTCATTAATTTATTCAATCTCACTCACTCACAAACGATCTGAATACAGTATACAAATGCTGATTGTGTGACTTAAATATAAATAAATTAATTAATTAATTAAAGGATAATTGGGACCAAATGATGATTTGTAGTCATTGAAAAGTTTCCCATAAATTAAAGAAAACATATGCATTTATATATTTTGAGTATATGTTCCCTATATTTGTTCCCTATTTATATATTTTAGCATATGTTCCCTATATTTGTACCCTATTTGTGTGTCATTTTCAGACATACTTGAATGTGTTTCTAAAAATCCTCTACTCCTACAGTGAGATCAGCTGCACTTGATAAGTTGAATGTAGTGTGTTTGTTCTCTTTCAGAACACAGATCTACTCTTTCTGTCAAACTTACATTTACATGCAGCTTTAACTTTGCTTCATTTCTCGCAGAGCTGCTATAGATGACACAAGAAGTTTCAGTCACGTGTCTAACGGCAGAGAAAACTGAACTGAACAACAGAAACACAAAGACTCCCAGTCTGACGTGTGCTTTCTCCAAACATGCTTTGTTACATGTATAACACGCCTGAGACGAGCGCTGTTTAGTTTATTTTAGAGCAGAGACGGAGAGATGGTTATTTTAAATGTACAAACTCAGGATGGGTGCTGAAAGTGTGCAATCTTGTTACTCTTTTAAAAAAGACACTAACGAACAGTTGCAAACGATGAACCATCGATCAGACTCAATGCTATAAATAGAGAGAGACAGGCATCTGCTGGTAATTCGTTGACTTTGGTAATAGAATTAACCAAGACAGTAATTCATTTCTAGAAACATCTTTAAATCAATTCAGGTGTATTGATTGAATTGTCTGTCTGACTCTGTTGATTTGGCTGCATATGTGGGCTTATTGACTGATGTTTTGTAAAAGACAAGCCTTTAGCATCCGCTGATGTGTTTTCCAGTGAGCGTCTCTCCTTTTCTGCTCTTGTTGCTGCATAAATCTGAGTAATCACAGATGCGGTGTTGAATTTGCATTATTCAAACGGAGACTTTATTTTAGTCGGCCCCATTAATGTGAACATCTCCACGGGATCATTTTCTGCAGCTAAAACGAATGCGCTTTTACTTCCTTTGGTTAATTTTCCTAATGACTGGGTCGGCAAATCCTGCAAAGAACTGGCTCTGCGTGTGTTTCCCTTTATTTATTAGCCGAGAGATTTGTTCAGTTCTGGCATAAGCAAAAAATAACCACCTAAAGAAGAACACTATCCGCAGCGCAGACTTAATTATACCTCACATCTCATTTGAGAGAAAAAATTACAATTAAAAATTCTTTGGGATCATTTGGACTTTACCTGCCCTGTATCCCAAATGCACCGCCTTCACATGGCATCCATCATAACACTTTTATTCAGCACAGATTTTGTACTTTGTTTCTTGAGCAGCAAATCAGCATATTAGAATACCGACAACATCCTTGGTATTGCGGTGCATTAAACATTTATTTAAATTAGAAAAATGTAAAAATCCATTTTCATTTTATAGATTCTCCTGATTAATAATATTATAAAGCGTTCGTTCAAAGCGAGGTCAGTCTCCAGATGTCGGTTGTTAAAGTCTCAATTTCATTGTCTTTGAGAACACGCAGCCTCCCATTAAACGTAAATCTGTTTCATGCTAATTAAATGACTACAAAATATGTTTCTCATCAAACATGTTCCATTTTATAACCCGTAATTCGATTAAAGCAGGAACATGCTCAGAACATCCAATCTTTGCAAAGCGTATTAGGATTTGTCTAATAATGTTCTTTTACTTTCATTTGTCATGGCAGCATTTAGATGATCTATTTAAAAACCACACACACACACACACACGAATCACTTTGTGTATTATTTAGGTGTATCACAAATAAAGCCTTGTTAAATCCCACAGGACTGTTATTAGTTTCTTTCTTCAAATCGATGGATTCTTCTCTCGCTGATTGGTTTCTATTGAACACTTTAATCTGGCTCATGGATTTCATCTATGTAATTTACAGCTTTTAAAGTCGGATTTGGTCTCTGCAGCTCCAATCCGGCTCACTGCTGCACAGTAAGTAATCAGAAATGTAATTAGAGCAATTAAGCAGCCGTGGGTTGGCGTGAGACTGTGATCTCTGTGTGGTGATTATGAGCTCTGATGGGAGTCTGTGTCTCTTCATGGATACAGTAAACTCAAGTGTTGTGTTGTTGTGTCTGAGGCAGTTTAGGAAACGCTGAAGCACTTGACTAGTTTGCTGAAACCTCCCAGAGGACCATTTTATTGCTCATATGATGCTCTTTCATGCCTTAACGTAGTTCTCAGGCATGTTTTATGCAAGTATCAGGGAGAATTTCACAAATCCACACAGGAACTTGTCCAAAATTCCAAAACTAAAATGAATAAGAAATTATAATTTGCATACATTATTTTCAACAATGTGAATGTCTCAGTTGAGCTTTATTTATTTGGATTCGGTACATTTCACAGTGGATTCTTTGGTAAATCAATCGCATTTCGGCACAAACAGATTATATGGACTCGACAGTAATGCAACAACATGTCAGTAACTGTGTTCATTCTAATGCCTGATCTGATATTAATGATTCATGTATAGTCAGATGATCTTTGTCTGTGTGTCAGTAAATCAAACCCATGACTAAACGCTCAACTTCACCTTGTTTCTCTTAGTAGGATGAAAATAATCTGTTATTTAAAGGGGCTCTATGTAAGATTTTTACTTTAATAAAGCATAAAAATACCCTAATATGTTTGCAGATATTTAGGAAACATGCTAACTTCATGTACTAGTTTCTCAGAAAAAAAATGCTACAGCCAGATATTCTATTTTGAAAATGTGCGTTCCGTGTCGGAATGTCTGTTTTTGTTTTGGTCTGTGCGAAACCTCGTGCTGCAGTTTATCCAATAGTATTTCAACATCACAGGTTGCCAGTTGGCGGAAAACACCGCGTATTGCAGCCATGGAAACCAGCAAACAAACTGGGTCAGAGAATCAGGCAATAACGTCAGCTGCGCGTTCTCGCTCTCTTCTCCGTCACGGTGAAGTGACACACACCCACGCGGGCGCCTCCTCTCTCTCTCGTCTCATTCGCTCCGGTTAAATAGTGCTTGTATTGCGCATAATTTTAGTCATTCCCGCAGGTCTCGCACTCACACCGAAAGCGCGCGCACTACTGATCTATATTAGTGGAGCGAACAGTCTCAAACAGAGACAGAAATCAAACAGAGTCACAAGTACCAAAATAAGCGCCTTCCTGCGCTTTAAACTATCAAATACATACAAAAGTATGTCAAAACCAGCGGCACAGGCAATCTTGGCGAGTATACAGATAAACACAGTCAGTTTTGAATTGTTAAATAGCTAAGAAAGTGAACCCATGTTGTGTGTAACAGTATTAGGTCCGTTGAACACCGTTCATAAACTCTTAAAGGGACAGCAGTCCAATATTCCTGCTGCTGTCTGTCATGTTACTTTCTGCTCTTGACTGAATACGTTGTATAACTTTAATGGTAAGAATTATTTGCAATAAAGACTACAGAAATTAAGGTAACCAATGCAAAATAACACAATGTGTTATTTTACATTTGATTACTTTAATTTCTGTAGTATTTCTTACCTGAATAAAAACCCAGTTAACCCGAAAAACGTAGTTTCATAGCTCTTTTTATTCTATTGCATTTATTTGAACTGTTTATATTTTATTACTGACTTTTACTTTTTTTAATGAAAATAAAACTGCTTTGAAAAAAGTAGATTTTTGTTTGTATATGTTGTCATTTATAGTTCTTAGAAAGAAAATCGGAATCTGCAAAAAATAGGTATTGGCTGATCACACTAACAAAAAATCGGAAATCGGAATCGGCCAAGAAAATTGCAATCAGTGCATCTCTACTAAAAAGCCTCTGAATCCATCTAATTATCTCTATGAACAACAGCATATCAAAACAGATAAATCAACTCATCAGCTTACAGTGTTTAAGTCTCTTTAGCTTTCATTGTCAATTGCGCTCCCTATTGTTGCTGACAACCATATGCTGTAAAAGCTGGCAACCCGCGTCTTTGAACGAGGGGGCGGGCCAAACAATATTTTGAATTTGGACTGCAGTACCTATTTTGAACACTGGGTGTCATTCCTACAGAGAGCCCCTTTAAACTGTGATTAAATTATATATAGAAAGCAAACAGCGTGAGTTTATCAGTGACTGAGTTCTGGACGAATCTCTTGTTTACATTGTGTTTGCACTGTTAGTTATGATGAAAGCATTCGTTAGTGTGCAGAAATTGAGTTGCAATGACGAGATCACTGCTTCATGCTCTCAACAACATGTCTGTGATCGGCTACATGTTCAACCTGCAACCTTTCATGCCACGATCTAAATATAATGCCATAGATCTTGTAATGCTATAATCAACACTTTCCACGATTAGTTAACTTTGAGAGCTGTAATAGTAAAAATGTGCTAAAAGTTTTCGAGAGAGTAATACTTAGCTATTTCATATGCAAAGATGTTAGCTGTTACACTGAAGTCTCACAGCAGACACGCCCCTTAAAACGTGTTAAAATAAAAGTGTTCAAATAAATGTAGCCTTGGTGAGTAAAAGAGACTTCTTTCAAAAACATTAAAGAATCTTACTTCTAGACACACATGAGATTACAACTCTGGTTCATAAACTGTTCTCTGTTTCTCAGCTGGCGAAACACCTTGAAACATCAGTCTGGAGGATTCAGATGATGGATATGAGAGTCTGCTGTTCTGAGATGGGCTCAGTTAAGAGGAAAAACATTCACTCGTTCGGTGAGGCTTTGACCTGTTTCTCAATTCTAAAGAAAATCGTCACCCGTCCTTGTCAATTAAAGCATCTCGCTTGTGTGTTAGACTCGCTGACACAGATCAAATGTAAGCAGCATGTTCTCCAAGTAATTGTCAGTTGTGGTTGATGCGTAACGTGAGAGAATATCGTCTCTCTCGCTTGCTTTGGCTTCAGCTGCATAACAGAAGCAGATATTCAATGTGAGACGCTTGTTTGTCAAACACTGAGCATGTTTACAAAAAAATCCCAAAAATCAGCTCACTAAATTGAACCCGTTGTCCCGGTTTACATGCAAACCAAAAACCTGGTAAAGCAAGTATCGAGGTGCAACAATTCCTGATGTCATTCTTTTGTCATTTGATATTTTGTTTCACTCAGAAACAAGGAAAAACAGGTTGAAAATGTTTCATGTTGGTTTTAAAGATTTAGGGCCCTGTTTTAACGATCTAAGGGCATTGTCTGGAGCGCATGGCGCAGGTGCACTTAGGGCTTGTCAGAATCCACTTTTGCTATTTTAACGACGGTCCAAAAGGGTTGTACCTAGTCTCTTAATGAGTCATGGGTTTATTTTGGGTGTGACGTGCCCTAAACCAATCAGAGTCTCATCTCCCATTCCCTTTAAAAGCCAGCTGCGCTTGAACCATGGCGGATTCGCTATTTACATGGCGGATTTGCCAAGCAGAAAGACTGAACGCTTCTCCAGAGAGGAATCCTTTTATTTTTAATATTTGGCATGTTTGTGTGCTGCTGCACATCCCTGTGTGTGTAATAAGCACTTTGTGCACCCACCTATAGGTGCATATTACTAAAAATATTGTGCCATTGACTTTAGAGCAGGTTTTGTTGGTCAATGGCGCAGTTGTTTTAAATTGCCTCAAAATAGCAACACGCCAACAATGCATCTGAACACACCTCATTTTTAGACCAGCACACCCATGGGCGAACAGATGGATGCGAGTGCATTTGCTATTTAAACAACGTAGCACTGGACATGAAAATTATAACTGCGTTGGGCTGAAACTAGCAAAAAACACTTGCGTCGCACTTTGTGTCGCATTGCACTGGGTGTATGATGGCCTTTTGACTGTATGAATCCTACAGTATCATATTTTATATACCCAAATATCTAATGATCAACATTATCAAAACTTTGCTGATAAACCCACTACAGTCATTCTGTTGTCTGATTGATAGTTTATACTTACTATTTAGTCTAAAGGTTCAACAAACTATGGAAGCTTGTTTCCACTACTGAATATAAAAAAGGTAATTGCAACTTTTTATACTTTTTATATAACTTTTTCTCAGTTTACATCTTGCAACTCTGTTTTTTTTTTTCCTGGAGAATTGCGAGATACCTGGCTGTAACCATGTGTTGGACATCGGGGAAACAATTTTTTATAAAGCATAAAGAAACAGAACAGTGAAGGAAATTCTAGGTCTAATTCTAGTAAAGAACCAATCATTTTGAACTACAAAAAAGTTGGGACACTGTACAAATTGTGAATAAAAAAGGAATGCATCCAAATTTATATTTATTCACAATAGAATATAGATAACATATCAAATGTTGAAAGTGAGACAATTTGAAATGTCATGCCAAATATTGGCTCATTTTGGATTTCATGAGAGCTACACATTCCAAAAAAGTTGGGACAGGTAGCAATAAGAGGCCGGAAAAGTTAAATGTACATATAAGGAACAGCTGGAGGACCAATTTGCAACTTATTAGGTCAATTGGCAACATGATTGGGTATAAAAGAGCCTCTCAGAGTGGCAGTGTCTCTCAGAAGTCAAGATGGGCAGAGGATCACCAATTCCCCCAATGCTGCGGTGAAAATAGTGGAGCAATATCAGAAAGGAGTTTCTCAGAGAAAAACTGCAAAGAGTTTGAAGTTATCATCATCTACAGTGCATAATATCATCCCAAGATTCAGAGAATCTGGAACAATCTCTGTGCGTAAGGGTCAAGGCCGGAAAACCATACTGGATGCCCGTGATCTTCGGGCCCTTAGACGGCACTGCATCACATACAGGAATGCTACTGTAATGGAAATCACAACATGGGCTCAGGAATACTTCCAGAAAAACATTGTGGTGAACACAATCCACCGTGCCATTCGCCGTTGCCGGCTAAAACTATAGGTCAAAAAAGAAGCCATATCTAAACATGATCCAGAAGCACAGGCGTTTTCTCTGGGCCGAGGCTCATTTAAAATGGACTGTGGCAAAGTGAAAACTGTTCTGTGGTCAGACGAATCAAAATTTGAAGTTCTTTTGGAAAACTGGGACGCCATGTCATCCGGACTAAAGAGGACAAGCACAACCCAAGTTGTTATCAGCGCTCAGTTCAGAAGCCTGCATCTCTGATGGTATGGGGTTGCAGTGCGTGTGCATGGGCAGCTTACACATCTGGAAAGGCACCATCAATGCTGAAAGGTATATCCAAGTTCTTGAACAACATATGCTCCCATCCAGACGTTGTCTCTTTCAGGGAAGACCTTGCATTTTCCAACATGACAATGCCAGACCACATACTGCATCAATTACAACATCATGGCTGCGTAGAAGAAGGATCCGGGTACTGAAATGGCCAGCCTGCAGTCCAGATCTTTCACCCATAGAAAACATTTGGCGCATCATAAAGAGGAAGATGCGACAAAGAAGACCTAAGACAGTTGAGCAACTAGAAGCCTGTATTAGACAAGAATGGGACAACGTTCCTATTCCTAAACTTGAGCAACTTGTCTCCTCAGTCCCCAGACGTTTGCAGACTGTTATAAAAAGAAGAGGGGATGCCACACAGTGGTAAACATGACCTTGTCCCAACTTTTTTGAGATGTGTTGATGCCATGAAATTTAAAATGATACATTTTCTCAGTTTAAACATTTGATATGTCATCTATGTTGTATTCTGAATAAAATATTGAAATTTGAAACTTCCACATCATTGCATTCTGTTTTTATTCACAATTTGTACAGTGTCCCAACTTTTTTGGAATCGGGTTTGTATTTGCAAACAATATTTGCATTAAAATTGCAAATATGTACTTTTATTAGTATGCCTTATATGTTGAAAACGTAAAATGTTTCTGGTCTCATCACACTCTGTTAGGAATTACATAAATGATGTAAATTTTCAATTCAAAATGGCCATATTTGAGAAAAAAAAAAAAAGTCGAGAAGTTTGCATTGCTGGATGTTACTGTCGGTTGTTTCTATCATAAAACAATTGACCTGTATTAAATGTTTCACTGTTTACATCTTACCTCACTCTCTTTCAACATTAAACTGACACTTCGCAAGCTTCCATAATACTGTTTCACGTCAAAAAATGAATTTTTGGACTATTATTTCATATGTCAGGATTTACAGGGTTAAAACAGTGCAGCTGATGTTTCCAGAAGGTCCTTTTCATTAGTACGAACCTCCAAAAACTTTGGTAGCTTGAGTCACTTGCTGCACTTTTTATAGACTTAAAGCACACAGAAGAGCATCTAATGGCTTTATCTTAGTGGAAAACCCACAATGCACTTCTCCGTGGTGTCCCTCAAGAGTTTAATGACTTGCAGAAGCAGTTTGGGTCTCTTAATGGCAAGACTTACTAGACTTTGTTCTTTTTTAACATAACCTCCAGAAATCTCATTAATTCTCATTTAATTGCTGTCGCTCAACCATCCGGCCGAGCGAGCGGCGAGATAATATCGATGTATTTGCAGGCAGAGAGGTTCCTCATCCTCCTAACAAGCATATGATCCCAATGTATTCTGGGTAATTAATCATTTACATACTCCGACTGTCACCTGTGAGGTCATCAGCCCGCGCCCTGCCCGTATCCGCCTTATTAAAATGCTAATCAACAAACCGCGGCACGCTCTTTCTGCTTGAGGTCTCTTCATTATCACGGCCTTTTACGTCCAGTGGATATTTCTCCACGGGTGCTGCGTGAACGCACGCCAAACCCCGGCGAGACCAGAAATTAAATGGCAGACGCCGGGAAAGGGAGATTCAGGATGAAGCTGTGAAAATTGGGGGAAAAAAGGGATTTGTTTCTTCCGGACGAGCGCTCGTGGTGTCATGGAGAACCCGAGGCTCATTAGTGAAGTTGGACACAGTTGTATTCAGTCTGAGGGTGTGAGAAGTTTGACACGAGAAGCACCTGCCCGAACCTTCAGCTGTCAGTCACAGATTCAGAGGTGAGTGGGGACGGAGCGCTTTTTGTCATTTAGATTGTATAAAAAGTAAACATAAAATAAGTAATACATATGTAATACATATATACAGATATATGTATATATAAATCAATTATATAAATGTAAAACATAAGTATATTATATTTATAATAAATAAATTATATAGTTATAGTTAACAATAACAAGTATTATTAGTAAGTAAAACATAATAAATTATATATTTAAAAATTAGATACATTTTAATTGGATTTTAAAATAGAAAAATGAACAATATTCTTTTTAAGAAAACATGAGTGGTGCTCTGAAATTTCATACTTAGGGCCCTATTTTAATGATCTAAGCTTATGGTCTAAAGCGCAGGGTCCAAGTGCACTTAGGGTGTGTCCAAATCCACTTTTGCTAGTTTAACGACAGGAAAAATGGTCGGTGCATGGTCTAAAAGTGTTGTCCCTATTCTCTTAATGAGTAATGGGTGTGTTTTGGGCGTAACGTGCCAATAAACCAATCAGAGTCTCATCTCCCATTCCCTTTTTAAAGCCAGTTGCGCTCATACCATGGTGGAATTTGCAAAGAAAAACTGAACTCTTCTCTAACGAGGAAATGAGGTTAAACCGACAAGCAGACCATCTACGGGAAAAGTCGGATTCCACCAAAGCATTTTTATCTTTATGCAATAATCTTTTACATTGTAAACCTTTTATTTTTAATATTTGGCATGTATGTGTGCTGCTATGCATCCCTGTGGGTGTAATAAGCAGAGTGTCGTGCATTGTGCACCCGCATATAGGTGCATATTTCTAACGCGCTCTTTAAATAACAAAATAAAAAATACTTCTCCATTGACTTTAGAATAGGTTTTTGTTGGTCAATGGTGCAGTGCTTCAAAATAGCAACATGCCAACAATGCACCTAACCACACCACGTTTTCAGACCAGCACACCCATGGGCGCACAAATGGGTGCAAATGCATTTGCTATTTAAACAACATGGCGCAGGACGTGAAAATGAAGAATGAGTTGGGCTGAAACTGCTCAAATATATATATATATATATATATATATATATAATCAGGGGACTTAACTAAATGACTTAAATAACTGCATGGTTGCAAGTTAAAAAATGTATTGTTTTAAACCTTTTAAGTTGCAAACATTATTTTGTTGAGTTCTGTTGACATAATAATGTTGATCATTATATCATCTTAAAGGGTTAGTTCACCCAAAAATGAAAATTCTGTCATTTACTACTCACCCTCGTGTCATTCCACATCCGTAGGACCTTCGTTCATCTTCAGAACACAAATTAAGATCTTTTTATGAAGTCTGAAAGGTTTCTGTCCCTCCATAGAGATCCAATGCAACTACCACTCCAATGTCCAGAAAGGTAGTAAAGACATCATTAAAGTACTCCATGTGACTCCAGTGGCTTAAACTCAATTTTATGAAGCGACATGAGTGCTTTGTTTGTGCAAAAAAAAAAAAAAAAACTTGCATGAACACAAAACACATGCATTGTGATGCGTGGGTTGCACATCAATATTTTTGCAAGTAAATTGGTAAATTGTGGGGTTTTTTTTGCGCAAGCAAAGTACTTGCATTGCATCATAAAACTGAATTTAAGCCATGGCAGTCACATGGAGTACTTTAGTGATGTCATTCCTACCTTTCTGGACCTTGGAGTGGTCCATTTCTATGGAGGGACAGAAACCTCTCAGACTTCATCAAAAAGATCTTAATCAGTGGATCTCTAGTTCCAATACTTTGCATGGAGGAGAATAAATGTTGCAATTAAATGTTAATTTATTTGTTTTTAGTGAAGGGAAAGACCTGTTAGTGTTTAATGCTGTTATGTTTGACATTTAAAAGTTTCTGTCATGTTGATGTTTTTGTGGTTATTGTGCTGAAGAGTAGATACATGAAGGTAAACACTATCGACTCTATAAGCAATGACTGCACCAATATCTTACTTGTTCATTAAATATACTTGTTAAATAAGTTATGTTAGCATGTGCTATGATAGCTGTGGATTGAACTGAAATAGATAAGCTAATTGTTTCCAGTGTTACAACTTAATGCTACAAATTATTAAGTTCCTCTAACTCAATGTAGCTTGTTGGTTGAACGTAAATTCACTCAAAGTTGTACTAACTCTAAAAAATTGATGCAAACTGTTCTTATTTATACTTACAGTTTCATACTTACACATCAACTATGAATATTATTAATAGTTTTTATTATTTTTTTTAAGCCTCTTAACTGTACATGCTGAGAGCATTTAAATGGCTGCTCTGGTGAAAGCAGTGAGTGTTCAACACTGTAGTGTTAAAGCTGCCAAAACAACTCACCTCTTCCAGCGACCTGCTGCGATCATCACAGAACATCACAGACATGCAGAAATGCACCACTGAGAGCATGTGATTCACCCTCTCTCAACCACACGCTTCACAAACCCACGTGTGCAGATCACGCACCGCTGAGAGCTACAGCCACAGTCCACAAACTAGCAGTTCTTTCACTGGAGGATCCGGAACAATCCGACAACAACGTCCACCTTCACCGTATGGACAAGAGATGTGTGAACATGCTGCTAAACGTCCTGTTGTGTTCAGCTGAAGCTACGAGTTTGAAATAGAGTTAAATCAAAACACTAATTGTAAAATGAATGCAAAAAAATATCAGTTTACTAATATAGAAATATATGAATATTATAAAAGAGATTTATTATTCTGATTTCAGTTTAGACTGAAACAGTCAGAATTAAAAAACACTATAAATAAACACCTGTGACATCCATAAAACCACCTACATTTATGAACTCGATGGTTTTCTAGAAGAATGGTTTATTGTGAATAATAATAATAATTTTTATTATTATGTTTATAAAAAGTATATTATTATAAAATATAAATACTTTTTTTATATAAAAATTTATTAAATATGATACTTTATAATATTAATTAAATATTTTTATTAATATTTATATTTTATTAAGTATTAAATATATAAGATATAATAATAATTTAATTTTTTATATATTTTGTATATATATAAAATATATTATACATTATATTATTGATTCTCATAAAATATTTTTATAAAAAACATTTATATTTTTAATTAATACTATATCCTTTTTCTTCTACTTCTTAGTATTATTATTATTGTATATAAAATATATTAATACATTGTATATATTACATTATTTATCATAAAATATATTTTATTATTTTTATTTATTTTTGTATATATTCTTTTTATTACATATATAATTAATAAAATGTTTATATATTTGTATAATATAAAATATACATTATTATTATTAATAATAATAAATATTTTATAATATTATTTTAGATTTTTTATAATATTATATTTATTGTCATTATTAATATCTTATTATAAATGCATATTTTTATAAAATATAAATATTTAATTTTTATATCATTGTTATTATTAGTTCAATTATTTATTATAACCAATTACCACGGTATTTTGTTAACACGTGTAAGTTGGTAAACACAGATCATCTGCACTGTGAGATCTGAGAAAATTCACAAACAAAATTTCTTCTGGTTCCTAAGCTTCTCCCACATTCGTTCTCCAGCTCTCTCCCTCTCTCTCTCTCCGTAGGCGGCCTGAGCAGTCTGTACTCTGGGCGGCAGTGAGCGCAGTTGATGATTACTGTTTTCTTGCAGAAAAACAGCAGACACGCTGCCAGTAATTGCAGATGAATTCTCCCGGTAGTCAGGAGGTGAATATAGCTGTTTCAAAAGCGCTGGTTAAGAGTACATGAATGCTCTATTACTACATCTCTTTCTAAGTGAACAACGCTGAACGTAAACACGTTAATAAGGGTGAATGTGGGTTTACGAATGGATCTAAATGCATGCTGCATGATGTCAGACGAGTCTGCAGCGTTTATTTCCAGCGACTGCTGCATATTACAAGATGAAACACATATCAAATGCTTTAGAAGTAACACTCAACAGTGATTGATTAATACATTTTCATATATGATGAACTTCATAATCTTGACCTGAGAGTCAACTAGCTGCAAAACTTCAATTGCACGAGCTTGAAATTGTTCTTGAATTAATTATTGATACAAACACGATTCATTTAATGTTTCCAGTTACAAAAATAGCATAATTATGACTTTCATGTTTAATGAGGTCTCGTGGTTAAAATACTTTTAATGCAATTCAGTTTTTCAAGCATTGTGACCATTAATGAAACAGCATTTGCAATGCATTTTACTTTCATAACGTGAAAACAGAATATTAAATGAGAATGAAAGACACTTGCACTGATCAATCAAGTGTGTATTATAAGAAAATAATTGCATTTTAATCACTGCAGTGTGTTGCAGATTTATAAGATGTGAAATTGAATTTGATTTGGAATAAAAAGCACGTAGGTGAAACATATGGTATGAAATGAAGTTGTGTTTTGTCTCATGTGTTTTAATGACGTTTAGATTATTAACTCTTGAACGCCATTGTGCAGATCGTTTCCGATCCACACCAGAAATCACAGCGGACACAGTATCTTTACCGAAGACAGACCAGAACAGAACTGCAGTAGTACATTATTCATGAAAGGAATAATTCACGAGCAAATAAAAATGGATGGAAAGCTGCCCTGCCTTGATCCTTTCAAAAGCAGATGCTCCTGGTTTACATGCACCAGACACATACAACGCTTCAGATTTTAAAAATAGATTTTCATTAATATCGTCCCTGACAATATTAATCTCATCACCTCTCCATTCGGGCGTAATGTGGTGATGGAACGGTGCTCTCGCACTCTCTCTGAACAGGCTGAGCGCATTCTCGTTCCCTCTTTCTGTCAAAACATTGCAATGAAAGAATTGCAACGGGCCAAACTGTTGGATCAAGGCTTTTAGCAGCACTGTACATGACGTAATGCTGGACGAGGGTTTGCGTGTGTTCAGAGCTCTATTTGAAGGCTTTTATGCCCCGCAGGAGGGTGAAAGGTCTTGACAAAAGCTTTTATAGATGGGACGAAAAAAAGATGAAGACCCTTTCTGAAGGATGACGTGTCATTACGGGTCAGCAAATTAAATGAGACTCATTTATGACACTTTACACTGCGCATCTGAGTCACTTGCTAACAATCCAGCACAGAAACTGCTGAAGCAAGCAAAAATTATTTCTGTCTTAGAGGGGGAAAACTTTTTACTTGTCTGGAGTGATACAACAGAAAGCTTCACAACAGTGAGGAAGTTCAGGGTTTTCTGGGAAAGAGTTGGTATATATATATATATAACAGTCATTCATTATAGTTACGTCAAAAAAACGTAGTAATCAGATTACAGTTACATTTTGAAAAAAGGGGGGATACTATCAGGATTACAATCGTTTCATTTAAAACTAAATAAATCCTTATTTTGCCATAAAACAGATAAATGCTTTCAATTAATGGAAATTTCGCTACTATTTTGTTAATTTTGTTAATTTTCAATTAATGAAAATTTCGCTACTATTTTGTTTTCAAAGAAGTATATGCAAACAACATGGTTGTACAGTGCCTTCCAGCTACGAAACACTTTCTTTATCAAAGGACTAAAAAAAAATCTGTAATGCCATACTGTATCATATATATGTGTCACTTGAAGTAATCCAAAAGTAATCAGATTACATTACTTTCATATTGTGGTACTTGGATTACGTTACTGAATACTGTTTTTATGAAGTAATTTGTAACTGTAACGGAATAAATTTTTAAAGTAACCCTCCCAAGCCTGTATATATATATATATATATTTATATACACAAACATGACAGTACCTTAGTATTGAAGTCACGGTTCAGTATAGGTTCGGTACAGCACAGGGGTGAAAACTAAACATAAAATTGCTTAACAAATTGTGTCTATCTCTCTTTACATATATTCAATTATAATTAACATTTTCTTAAGGATAAAAAAATTCTCAGCTAATACTGTAAACTTTATACAGGAAATGCTTTCTTGCACATTACTATAATATTAAAGGTTACAATTAACAATAGAGCCCAAACTATTAAATTCAGTTGCTATTTATTTTTAGATATAATAATAAACACTCAAAAAAAAAGTAAATTGCACATAAGGCAGGTTTTGCATTACCTTCTAAATCTAACCATACAATTATTTTTTTTACTCCAATTCATTTTTGAAATATAATCATTTACACAGCTACTGGCATAACTTGTTTTCATGACAAATGTATTTACACATTAAATAATTAAGATATTGCTAACAGGTAAAGTAAATAAAATAAATATATAAGCTAATATAGTGCATACATGTAGTGAAATGAGTTCATTTCTCTAGTGAACTACATGCTGTGGACACTGAATGACTTGCCTGAGGTAAATGTAATGCTATGTGAGATATTCTTCTCAAGCTGTTTTATTGATGTCTTTCCGCAGTTGAAAGATTTCACGTAAACCATCACCAAACAATGATTCATTCACGAGCGAAACAAGTTACTGGCTTGAAAATTGCATACTTCCATATGATATAGTATGTGAAAAAAAGTGGCAAGAGTAGTATGTCCGAATTCACAGTACTCATAAAAGAACTACTTCTTCCAGTGAGATTCTGAAGTGTGCATATGATGGACACTTTACTATCCCATGAGGCCACGGGAGAGGATTTATGAATGGCAGTGAAGCGACACAACTGACGCTGGTAGGTCACATGATAATGACGACACCAGATTACATTCATACTACACACATTCATACTATATAGAACATACTTTTTTAGCGGTCGCAAAGTAATTATTCAAAATAAGTAGGGATGCACCGATACCATTTTTTTTAAGGACCGAGTACGAGTACCGATACTTTTTTCTAGTACTCGCCGATACCGATACCTATACATTTATTAATTTCTCTCTCTCTTTTTTTTTTTTTTTTTTGATGTTGCAGTTTTCCAAGCACAACACAATGAGACTAATGAATGTAGGACAGCTTCTTTATTATTACTCTAATGAAAAAAGTAATAATTTTTATGTGCTTGTCACAAACTTAAAGAACAAAAATTTCAAGGTGTCCAATAACCTTCAAAGAGCATAATTACCAATATATATAATTGTTGTTATATAAAAAGAAATTTACAAAGAAATTACAAACAATACAACAAGTACTACTGTATAGAGATACAAATTAAATAAACTTGTTTTTTTCAGATACAGTAGGTTTATTTACCATATATACATTTATTTAACATCTTTTGTTGTTTTATTAACATTAATAACAAATATAGGCTACAGTCCCTTTAAGACCGAATCCATGGATACTGACACATATCCTGTTTTCACCCAAATGTTTACGTCCACTTAAGCCATAACCAACTGTATTTACGTGAGATACTCCACACGATGGACATTTTGACAACTATGTGTGCATTTGACCATTCAGGCACGAGGAGAACCGATCGCGCGCTGTCTGAGAGAACTGGAATCGTGCTTGATAACGAATTGTGACTGAAAGCATTCAGTTCACAATGTGTGTGTTTTCATCATTAATTATGAAGGATTTCCACACCTCTGAGCCTGACATTGTTTCTGCTGCTGCCATCGGTGTCTCTGTGCACGGAAAATTATGTCAGTTACGTCACGTGAGGTATCGGTCTTTGGTATCGGGGGTATTTTTACGAGTACGAATACAAGTGCATGAGCTTGGTATCGGCCCGATACCAATACTGGTGCATCCCTAAAAATAAGTACGTACTCAAGAGAGTCTGAGATTTCAAATGTAGCAGCTGTCTTTATGAATTCAACTGTCTGTTGAATGAATGAGTCATTGAATCATTCATTCAACAGACTCATTCAGGAATACGGCCAAAACAGCAGCACTCTTGCTTGAGTGAAATTGCTTATTATTATTATTATTATTATTAATAATTAATCAATTTTTAAGCAAAATCACCTTTTTTCCTTTTTGAATGTGCATAAATTCTATGTATTGTCTCACACAAGCTAAAAGCCTCAAGTATAATATGAAACAATAAGCGAAAACATATGGATTCAAAAGAGACGACCTAAAAAATCAACATCCAGGATGCAACGTGAGCACTAGCTGACCTGTTTGCCTGGAAAACCAGTTATTTTAAAAACCTGCAAAATTAGAAATTGAAAATAACCCAGTAATAATAATAATTAAAAAAAAACAGCAAGACGAAAGAGTCCCAGTGAAACTACAGCTAGAATTGTCCTCAAAATTTCTCAGACTGTTTCTAACTGCATTGTAAAGGACAGAAGAAAGAAAAATGTAGCTTTGGTCTTATATTGAGGTGATGAGAACGTGGAAGGAAATGCCATGAAAATAATGTCACAATGTGATCTGCAAGAAAGAAAGAAAACATAAAAAAGAGCATCTCAGGGCAGAGGATCAATAGTCTAAATGTCAGGATGGAATGGAGAAATGCTGCAATCGTCTGCTGATCTCACACCTGCATTCATCACTGTCTGTGGCCGCTGAACTATCACCTCCTCGACTATTACAACAGAACGGCCACTTTAATGCTGCTCATCAAGTGGCGTCTCGTCCTCTTCAATCCCACCATGCATTATTTTGGTGTTTGTGTGTTCCTGTAGGGCAGCAGCTTCATTCACATGTAAAGAGACCTTAATCGTGCAAGAAGCACTCCATCTTGGCGTTCCCCGTTCCACAGTGGAGACAGACAGGCAAAGTCAAGGACGCCCAAGGACAAGGAGAGCTGTGCTAGAGTGAAGATGAAGAGCTGCCGAGAGGAAGAGCCTGCTGTGAACCACAGCTGTGATCGCTTTCTACGGGTTTTAAACAGTTTTAAAAATGATGAAATGGCATCACTTTAATGCTACATATTCGTTTTATTATAACAATAATAAAAAAAGTTAGCCACCTTTACCACAAAATATACCTGACATTCAATATTAAGAAACAAAGAATTGGACTAAAATTTACATTCAATTTATTTCAAAGAGCAAGTATTTGGGATATGTAGACACTCTGGCCTTCAAATCCCTGTCAAAAATCCTCAAAAGTGGGTGCAATTTAACAGTATTTACAACTCTATTTTACAGGCTTAATTCTTATGATTTATAAACTAGAAATAGTCAACTACAATAGTCAACTAACCGTTAGTCAACGAGAAGAGGCTTAGTCGACCAAAATTGGTCAGTAGTCGCAAAAAAAAAAAAAAACCAAGGAAGTGGCAGTGGAAATCCAAACATTCACCTATCATTCATCGACCTCAAATATGGCTTTTCACTTGAAACATAAGTAGTGCTCACTCTAACGTTAACCTAGATAAATGTGTGCTATTATTTGCTGCATATCCAAGTGTTTGTGTGGAAAGCACTTTTACTGCATGACATGGATGCACCAGTGCAATCACTCGAATTTAATTTAAAATACTGCATAACAGATAAGATAATCCAAAACTGTAATCGAAACTGTAATGATCTACTTTTATTTCTGTAAACTCGCAATAACAGGACAGGAGGGGTTGCGATCACTGGCATTTAAAGGTACAATATGTAAAATTTTTGCAGTAAAATATCCAAAAACCACTAGGCTAGTGTTATATATTTTGTCCAGCTGATGACTAACAATATCTCTAATGTTTCAACTACTTGTAAATCATGAGAAAATTCCCATTCTAAACAGTGACACGGGGCAGTGCAGTCGCCTGTCAATGACGTCAGTTACCCTTTGTTCGCCTTTACTGACGTAGAAACACATGACAACAGTGCCCGTGACAAATGTGGAAGTAGTGTCTAGCGTCCAGCAAACCACTAGCTTGCTTCAAGCAGTTCCTTATTTACTTCTTGCACGTTTTATGGTGGATTGTGTTACTTATTTATGGAACATAATTACTGTTTACCATCTGCCGCTGGTTCTGTCGACAAGGACAGCTCCCGTAAACTCATGACCGAAAAGCGGAAGCGGCGCCGGCGACTGTGTCATAATAAAAAGTCCCGCTGCTCGTGAGGCATGTGTTGATCAATCTCTCCAGCTCCTCGTCAGCTCCCCGCAACTCGGTCCTGCTCTGCTTCATAACAGTAATAATCGCATCCACGAACATGAGTTCTTCCAGACTCCAATCCCTATTCTTTTGCACCGTCCGTTGAGATGGAGACCACATGTCCCAAGTTTCCGCTCTAAAACTTGGCGTTATCAAACTACGCCTTTGTTTTGAATAGGCTTCTAGCGACCTCTAGCGGAAAAAAATATCACAAATTGTACCTTTAACTTTAAAATATTAATTTAAAAATACATTTAAAATACAAATTTTCGTCATTTTTGGTCATACAGATAAGAATAATCAAACATTCAAAACTGTAAAGGGTCTTTTATTTCTGTAAACTCACAACAACAACAAAATGTTGTGCTTTTGTAAAATAATGAAAACAAACAGGATATGCTTTCTGCCATCTCGGTCTCAAGTGAACTTGAGTGCGTCACAAAAATGAACCGAAACTCAGGGTGTGTTCACACTTGTCATGTTTGGTTCAATTAAAACGAACCCTGGTGCGATTGCTCTGTTAGTGTGATTCATTTGAATAAGTGTGAACGATGCCATCCGAACCCTGGTGCGCACCAAACAAGCGATCTGAGACCGCTGAAAAGATGGGTCTGAATGATATTTAGGTCGGTTTGAATGATATATGAACGCTACACGGACCAAACACATGTAAACGAACCAAAAACAGGAAGATGAGACCCTAAAAAGGACAGAATCCTCACGCATATTGGTTTTTATATCTCAAAATAGGCACTACGTCATAAAATCCGACCAATCAGGTTGTGAACGTATCCCTATGCTTGTAGGTTCGGTATCTTTTGGTTCGGTGATAAAAGTGCCAATCTGAACACTAATCGGACCAGGACTAAATTTTTTTTTTTCTTCTTTTTGGTCGAACCCAACAAACCGATCTACAAGTGTGAATGCACCCTCAGATTATACTTGTCTCACAGACATGAGAAATATATCTATTGAAAGCCTGAAATCTAAAACAAATATTGTCAGATAATGTAATCCATATGAAAGTTGCATATGATGATTCAGCATCTTCGACTTCGTCTCTGCAGCCGAAAACACAGAAAATAATAGTTTATCAATAAATTATTAAATGTTAATTCTGTTTTTTCACATCACATTAATAATCATTACATTTGTCGGTGCGCTGCTGCAAGCTTTATGCGCGGGCTATTCTACAATCAGTGGGAACCAATGAGCAAAAGAACTACAAAGGGACTACAAACAGACACAGGAAACCAAGGCATGAAACACAACAAAACACAGGGAATCATGACAACTTTACAATAAGGTTCCATTTAACAATGAATAATACTTCTACAGCACTTATTACTCTTAGTTAATCTCAACAATCTCTTACTAATACATATTAAATGCTGTAAAATATATTGCTCGTTGTTAGTTCCTATTAGTTAATGCAGTAAGAGATCTTATTGTAATGTATTACCCAATACTGAAATACAGATGCTAGCACTTTTGCCAACAAGCGTGATTGAAGGGCCATTTAACTCAATTATACATGGGGCGGCACACACAGCGACGGCCCAGCTAATCAACTCTTTACATTTGAACATCATAATCACCAGGCTGATATGCTAATTCACTGGGATTCCTCTGTGAGGGCGTCACGCCGTGTCAAACACGTGAATGACCCCGGCAGAGCCGTTTAGCATCACTGTGCCTTTAGTTCAAATCATCATTACGTCCAGTGTGGTTTGTCCAAATCTGAATCTGAGGCAGCAACCATTAGATGTTGTTTGTCAGCATCAGTGATTCTCCTTCTTTGGCCTTTTAGTGCCGTAATGTGTTTGTGTAACGCTCTAAATTCATGCTAAGAGACTTAAACGGCTCCAGAGACTTTAAACTGCATGCATGTTTGAACAAATGTGATTCAAAGTTAATGACATTAGCATGTAAAAGCTGTTTGGCCGCTGGAGTCTTTCGTATATTGTGATGCTGTTTCTGCCAAACAATGTGAATTATAATTTGTCCTTCTCTTTCTGTCATCCTGTTGATCATCTTGATCATTCTGTCAATCTGGTTCTTAAAGAATGCAAACATAAGAAATTATGGAAAGAATGTTTATAAACTTCAGTAAATTTCTTATTTCATATGTAAGTGCAGATTTGCATTTTGTGCAATATGCATAAGTATGATTGGATCTTTATCCAATTATACAGGAGAAGCATTTGAAAATTTGGCTAAAAAGAAAAAATATCCTCGGGCAAAACATAAATTAAATGCTGCCGTGTGTAATTTCTGTGCCATTAGAAACATCAAACAGAATTGCAAACAAATAGAAAAGTTTAATAATAACATAATACTATTTCACAATATTATGCAACTAGTTCAGTCATGAAACTCTAGATGGCACAGGAACTTTACATGTAATATGCAAGCAATCACATCATTACCGCATGGCACAAGCTGATTGGCCTCTGCTGATACTGCAGCCAATGAGATTGCTTGCTCAACATTTAAATAGTCTGGTTCATTGTTTGGTGTAAACTAGTCTTGCCGCGCTATCAGAGTTCTCTGAACCCCTCCACCTCCCCAGCTCCACCTGCTTAGATCTGCTGTGGGATTAATTTTTAATTCTGTCTATTTATGCACAGGAGCTTATCTTACATGCTCACAGCAGTGTGTCTGTGTATCTGTTAGCAGGAGCAAGTTAATTTGATTAATTAGTTATGGGAAAAATTACATGTTAAAATTATTAACGCAGACCTACGTAGGTCATCTTACATTTCATAAAGTTGATTGGTGACGAACAACTCACTGTGTGATGGAGGCTATAGAATACAGTTATAATGCCCCTAAAATTCAAGAAATTGAGACAAAAATGCCCCAGTAGGAGTTTTTGTCTCATATTTATATCATGATATAGTTAAGCTATATCACACAAGTAACTAGCGCAACACCACACACACTGTTTTTGTGTGCAAATGTGCAAATGTGATATTGATTTTATACATCAGTTCAATAAATAAGTTAATATTTAGTTATATTTTAGACACAATATTATTGTCTGCTTTTGCTCAATTTTGCCAACAAAAATATTACCTGTAAAGCCAGAGCAGAACTGTTTCTGAATGAATCCGCGTTTTGAGCAAATCAATCGGGTGAACCGATGATTCAATGACTCATTCATAAAGAGAGCCATTTATTTCATTTCTGAATGAATCAGCCGTTTGAACGAATCGAATAAATGAATGACTCAATGACTTACTCATTTAGACATTTACCACCACATACTGGCAGTTTTAGTTTCTTATTTAGAGTATCATTTCTTTAAAATAAATTATTTCATTTTTTTTTTTTCATATTAATAAAAAGAAACATTAAAGGTATAGTTCACCCAAAAATTAATTTACTCACCTCATGGCCGTTGAAGCCTAAAAGTTTATATGTAATAAACTCTATGTTGAATCAAATTTTTTTTGTTGTTTTTCGCAAGCTACATTTTCTAATGTTTTTGTGATTTTGTGTTTTCGCGTGCACTAATCTCGTGTCCCATAATTAATTAATTTTAATTGCTCGACAGCCCTAATATATATATATATATATATATATAATATATATATATATATATATATATATATATATATATATGATAGAAAATAAATGTTGCAGTGTGAAATTTCTGAGAATTGCAAAAATAGATTTCAAACATAGTTAAACAGGTAGTCATGTACCAACATATTACAGTTATATTTCATGCAGAAATCACACACTGCTGATTTAACTTTTTAAAATTAAAAATACGTGTTGTATGAGGCATTTTTCTGACTTTCTCTCTCGTTGCAAACCCTTCACACACAGCTGTGTAGTTTAGCATGGCGTTTCCACAGTTGAGCGCTCACACTGACACCTTGCGCTCACCCATAAATCATCATACAGAAGCGAGTGTCACTATATTGAGTGAATAAAGAGATCTGCATCACATTAAACGTCAACACAACACATGCCTGAATGAATATCACTCAAACGCACATAAAACGCTGGTCATATTTACTTCAGAATCCGAAATAAATATGAACATCGTAGTTTAATCAAGCATGCCATTATTTTTTCTCCATTGCATTTATTTCCATAAAGCAGCTCCAAAGTGAACTTTCTGCCTCATGGCAACTTGGATGTGAATGCAAACAAACGCACGCTGCTTTGCTATCTGTCCTCATGCTAATTTAGCTGCCGCAGTTATGCCACGTAAGCGTTTTGTTTAGCTCAGTGTGTCACATGAGATTGTAAATTACACACTCAAGGGTACACTAGTAAAGTATGTACTGAAGGGCACAGATTTCACCCTTCCAGACATGGTCGCACACTAAGGCTAGCCTGAATCTGTCACGACGTGTTAACCGCAAGCTCCATTTCAGCCGATCGCGCTATGAATCAATCTCAGAGAATAGAGATGCTCCGAGATCTCTTGGGATTAAACAACCTCGTTGTGCTCTTGCCCAAGCTGGCAATGTGACGGCTGGGATGCGAACACGTCCCTGAGCAGTGACAGCTGGCCGTGACACAGGAGTGTTGCAGACTGCTGTTGGTCTGGTGTGGGTGAACTCAGGTCTAGAAACATACTTTACTGGTGCATAATTTCCCTTATGCATGACACATGACACATGCAAAGTGACTTAAATCGCATAAAGTTAATGCATATCTTGGGAATCAAACCCGTGACCTTGGCTTTTATGCTAATGTTCACTATATGGCCCCATGCAGCAACACTGAGAATGCAACACATACTTGTGTTATGAATTACACTCTAAGTAAAGTAAAAACCCATTCACAGAAACAATTCCATACAGACCTACTATGAGCTCTGAGGTCATTTACTGATTATATGTGCTTCTGTAGAAGATGAAATTTAGTCTGATTATGACTTAATTTCAAATAATAATAGCCAAATTCCTGGTGAAGAACTACATTAGCTATAATCCTGAAAGGGGGCAGCACCTTGAAGTCACTGTTCCCATAGAAACAAGTTCAGAAGTCCCATGAAGCACGGCAAATTATGTAATTGAATCAAAAGTACAAACCTTTCAATTATATTATATATTATAAAATGCAATATATTGGAAATTCAATAAAAAAATTGACTATTTTGCATTAAACTTCAATTTTATACTGTAAAACTATTGATTTATAGCATTTGTGAAAAATTTTAATGCAAAAGATCATACACAATTTTGTATCAAAAATTAATTTATTGCATTTCATATTTACATTTCATTATTATAAATCAAGTTTTTATACTGTAAAACTAATGATTTATAGCATTTGTGAAGAATTTTAATGGAATTTTGTATTAAACTTCCAATTTATGGCATTTCATATTTAAAATTTATGACTATAAATCAAGTTTTTATACTGTAAACTAATGATTTATAGCATTGTGAAGAATTTTAATATAAATATACACAACGATGTAAAACCATTGTGTGGTTTTTATACTGTAAACTATTCAATACAAACTTCCAATTTATGGGACTATAAATCAAGTTTATACTGTAAAACCAATTTTAATGTAAAATATCATACATTTGACAAATTTATGGCATGACTATAATCAAGTTTTATTCTGTAAAACTATTGATTATAGCATTTGTGAAGAATTTTAATGCAAAAGATCATACACAATTTTGTATCAAAATTAATTTATTGCATTTCATATTTACATTTCTATAAATCAAGTTTTTATACTGTAAAACTAATGATTTATTGCATTTGTGAAGAATTTTAATGTAAAATATCAAATACAAACAATACATTGACAATTTTGTATTAAACTTCCAATTTATGGCATTTCATATTTATAATTCATGACTATAAATCAAGTTTTTATACTGTAAAACTAATGATTTATTGCATTTGTGAAGAATTTTAATGCAAAATATCAAATTCAAACAAATACATTTGACAATTTGGTATTAAACTTCCAATTTATGACATTTTTATTACAAAACATGACTATAAATCAAGTTTTTTTTACTGTATTTTAATGCAAAATATCAATATAAATTTTGCAACTTCCAATATATTGCATTTGACTTTTTTGACTACATTTGTCATTGTGTTTGACATTATGTTCACAGTTTTTTACCCTTTAACCATTTTTTTTTGTTACAAAACAACACTTGTAAAATGAAATTCCAGTTGGTTCATGGCTTTGAACTCTTTATCGAATAATTTTTTGGAGAAAATGAATGACCAGGCTGCTGGAAAAACCCCCTTTGCAGAATATGATGCTTCAAGTCTCATGTTTGCACAAATGAATCCGCAGTTACAGCTTCATCTCTGATGTGTTCCAACAGGAAAGGGTTTATGTCATTTCCAACTTTTGATCTAGACATATTCCGACCTCTAGAAAACAGCCGCGTTCATAAATATGCATGTGCATATATAACATCTTCAGAATAGTCCTTAGTTCTCTGCTTTCACTAATTGTATTATTAACGGTGTCTTAACACTTCATGCGGCCCTTCGGCAGCCGTTCAGCTCAACCAACCCTGACGTTTCCCTCTGTAAACACTGAATCAGCTCTAGTGTTAAACATTAGAGGAACATTAACACTATCTGGAAATGCGATCTGTGTCCGCGGCGACAACTTCCCACAATTACTTGGCTGAATTCTGCGCGTTGGCACGTACGGGGCAAACCGTCCGTGAGGGCACATCAGAGTCCGTCCCGGGAGGATTTCAGATGGCCGGCTTTATGCGTGCGCGTGTTCGAGGGTCAAGGGCTTTGACCTGGCTCTAAACTGGGTGGCATATCCACACGTCTCCGGGACAAAGATTAACTGTCGCTCCGAGTCCTGCGTGTATCATAATTAATGCAGCCTCACTCCCCTCGGAGACGCTGCTGTCTCCGGCCCTGACAGGCCATTGATGGAATTGCCATTTAGCGGTCGGCTACATGGAGATGAGACACGCTAAAAATGAGATGACGGAATTTAGAGACACTTCGTTAGCATGAATTCCTTATAGAGATTACTGGAATGACAGGCTGCATGCTATTAGATGAATGCTAAAGGTTGGGTGAAGTCTAAGCTTTGAGTTTGGCTTGTCATCGTGGGACGTTTGAATGACCTAAACGAAAGACAGAAGATGTGTGGGAATTAAAGGATTACACAACATCATGTTGTTTAAAATATGAATGTGTTTCTTCTACCAGGGTAACGCAAAATAAAATATTTTGTCGAATGTTTGGAAGATTTTCTTTAAATTTCATCAGTAAAGACATTTATAATGTTAAAAAAATAAATGCTGTTCTTTTGAACTTTCTATTCATCATAGAATACTGAAAAGCAATATTGTATCATGGTTTTCACAAAAATATGAAGCAGCACAACTGTTTTGAACATTGATAATAATCAGAAATGTTTCTTGAGCAGCAAATCATCATATTAGAATGATTTCTGACGGATCATGTGACACTGAAGACTGGAGTAATGATGCTGAAAATTCAGCTTTGATCACAGGAATAAATTACGTTTTAAAATATATTCACATAGAAAACAGTTGTATTAAATTCTAAAAATATTTAGCAATTTTTACTGTATTTTTGCAAAATATCAAATATTTTGCAACTTCCAATATATTGCATTTCATACTTACAATTCATGTCTATAAATAAACTGTTTTATACTGTAACAATTTGATGTATTAAAAATTTTAAAGCAAATTTTACTGTATTTTTGATCAAATAAATGCAGCCTTGGTGAGCAGAAAGCAACTTCTTCAAAGAAAATTTAAAAATGTTTAGCGTTTGTAAAGAAATTTAATGCAAAATATCAAATACAGTTTGACAATTTTGCATTAAACTTCCAAGTTACGGCATTTCATATTTACAATTCATGATGATAAAGCATTTTTTACTGTAAAACTATTGATTTACAGCATTTGAGAAGAATTGTAATGCAAAATATCAAATCTAAATACATTTGACAATTTTGCAACTTCCAATATATTGCATTTCATACTTACATATTAATTTATGTCTAAATTAATAGTTTTACTGTAAACATTTGTTGTATTAAACATTTTACTGTATTTTTGATCAAATAGATGCAGCCTCTGTGAGCAGAAGAGACTTCTTTAAAAAACATTTAAAAATCTTAAATAATTTATTATAACTGTACTAAAGACAAAATAAATATTATTATGAATTCAAAACTAGTTTTAATAATTCAAGTTGCATAATAAATATTTCTCCAATGCAACTTTTCCCCAGTTTAAAAACCCCTGATATGAAGTACATTTATGATTAATGTTTTAATGTTTCGATCTTGACAGCCACTGTTCACAATATGCTTTCACTGTACAGAAAACAGCACTTTAGCACCTTCTTCCACAGGATGAAGTCGTATGGGTTTGGAGTGATATGAAGAAAAGTAAATGACAGACTAATATACAGTAAATGGAAAATCTGAACAAGTGAAGCAGAAGAAAGCACTGAAGAGCTGAATTCACTTCACTGGTGTTCAGGGGTGAATAGGATCGACATTTCTAGTCATTTCAGCTCAACGGTACGCTACAGCCTCGAAGAATAGAGGATTTCAAATGCCGCCCTCCTACCTGTGAGGGGGTCGGACAAATCCGTCCATTGTGCCTGGATTAAAGTGAGAGACTTCCTCATTCAATGCACTTCCTCTAAAACGCCCACACAAGAGTCTGCCTGCTGAATGAGGTTTGGTCACCCGAAATCTATTCAGCGCTTGGTGATATTGGTAAACAGTCTCCTCCTACACCATCTGACACTCGAACGGACTCAAATAGGTTTATTGAATATAAATGTCATCACAACTATCACGCATCTGATATTCAGAGAGTGAGATGGGTAATCAGAAGTGATGAATCAGGATGCTTTTTCTTCTCATCTAAGGGGGCATTGCACCTTTTCCAGGTCAATTACGATGAAAGTTAGTCTACTTTAGACTTATTCCACTATAAAAATAAAGTGTAACCCATAAGCTTGGCTCATGAATATTAATGATGTGGCATTCAGTGAATGGCAGACTACTAAGTAGATGCTAAATAGTGGAAAACGCTTCTGTTTGGTCTTCATGTATTTGATTGACTGCAGCCAGACAAAACAAAACTTAAAATATGTCATGATTTTTCCATATCTTTTAAAATATGATGAAAATTAAGAACATGATGAATAGATAAATGAAAAACCTGACTGGTTTTATCCAATGTCAGCACAGATCTGACTGACCTCGAGAATTAGCGGACATTCATTTGCTATTTCAGTCTGACATTCTTATTTCCTCAATATTTTCTGGTTTAAGTCATAGTTTCATTCTCAGAGGGCATAAAAGCAGGATTTTCAGCAGTCTAGGCGTCCCTGGGGAATTTTATTGAAGTATTAATTTAATTTAGGACAGGCTCTTTTCTGGCTGCTGATAAAGCCTGTGAAAAAAGCTTACAAGCCTTTTCTGTAATACAGTTCAGTGAGAGGATTTATTTTACTCTCTCCGTCTGCATGATAAACAGATTTATTTCCATTTGTTGTTGATTTTGTCTAACAGTATCAAAGTAGAACTGCCAGCGATTGTCAGTCATTCTATTGAGTGAAAACACGTGGTTTTTTGTCAAACTATAGTTTTATTTTTTTGTCATACCCACAGCTTGAACAAACCTGCTTTAGAAAAGACCAGTTTGTTTGGAAGAAGAGAATAAACTCTGTGTTTTTGTGTCAAGAGCAAAGCAATCATGTGGACAGACTCGACACACATGGACAAATAGACCAACTGGTAGAACAAAACACTCATAACTACAAAAGATCATCATAAACACAACAACATAAAATAACTGCATTTACCCGAGATTTTAAAGTTGTCATTTTTACTGTTTTGACATCAAATCAAACAGACACTGAATACACTGTCAGAACGCTTACATTCAGAGCAATTTTCAATAAAATGCGCAAAAAATCTGCATGTGCTGATCACACTGGAACCATTTGTCTCCAGTAGGTGGCGACGAGTCATTTATATCCAAAACACTGATTCATTCAGGAACTAAATGAGTTTTTGTGAGTGAGCCACTGAATCATTTACTCAACAGATTAGTTCAAAACACTGATCAATTCAGGAATGAAATGAGTCTTTGTGAGTGAGCCACTGAATCATTTACTCAACCAATAGTTCAAAACTCTGATTCATTCAGGAACAAAATTAGTCTTTGTGAGTGAGCCACTGAATCATTTACTCAACCAATTAGTTCAAAACTCTGATTCATTCAGGAACAAATAGTCTTGTGAGTGAGCCACTGAATCATTTACTCAACCAATTAGTTCAAAACTCTGATTCATTCAGGAACAAATGAGTCTTTGTGAGTGAGCCACTGAATCATTTACTCAACCGATTAGTTCAAAACACTGAACGAAATGAGTCTTTGTGAGTGAGCCACTGAATCATTTACTCAACCAATTAGTTCAAAACTCAGGAACTGAATCATTTACTCAAACAATAGTTCAAAACATGATCAATCAGGAACGAAATGAGTCTTTGTGAGTGAGCCACTAAATCATTTACTCAACCGATTAGTTCAAAACATTTATTCATTAAAGAATGAAATGAGTCGTTGTGAGCGAGCCACTGAATAATTTACTCAACCAATTCATTCAAAACATTGATTCATTAAGGAATGAAATGAGTCTTTGTGAGCAAACCACTGAATCATTTACTTAACTGATTCTTTCAAAACACTGATCAATTCAGGAACGAAATGAGTCTTTGTGAGTGAGCCACTGAATCATTTACTCAACAGATTAGTTCAAAACACTGATCAATTCAGGAATGAAATGAGTCTTTGTGAGTGAGCCATTGAATAATTTACTCAACCAATTCATTCAAAACATTGATTCATTAAAAAACTAAATGAGTCTTTGTGAGCGAGCCACTGAATAATTTACTCAACCAATTAGTTCAAAACACTGATCAATTCAGGAATGAAATGAGTCTTGTGAGTGAGCCATTGAATAATTACTCAAAATTCATTCAAAACACTGATTTATTCAGGAACAAAATGAGTCTTTGTGAGTGAGCCACTGAATCATTTACTCAACCAATTAGTTCAAAACACTGATCAATTCAGGAACCAAATGAGTCTTTGTGAGCGAGCCACAGAATCATTTACTTAACTGATTCTTTCAAAACACTGATTCATTCAGGAACAAAATTAGTCTTTGTGAGTGAGCCACTGAATCATTTACTCAACCGATTAGTTCAAAACACTGATCAATTCAGGAACAAAATGAGTCTTTGTGAGTGAGCCACTGAATCATTTACTGATTACTTCAAAACACTGATCAATTCAGGAACAAAATGAGTCTTTGTGAGTGAGCCACTGAATCATTTACTCAACAGATTAGTTCAAAACACTGATCAATTCAGGAATGAAATGAGTCTTTGTGAGTGAGCCATTGAATAATTTACTCAACCGATTAGTTCAAAACACTGATCAATTCAGGAATGAAATGAGTCTTTGTGAGTGAGCCATTGAATAATTTACTCAACCAATTCATTCAAAACATCGATTTAAAAAACTAAATGAGTCTTTGTGAGTGAGCCACTGAATAATTTACTCAACCAATTAGTTCAAAACACTGATCAATTCAGGAATGAAATGAGTCTTTGTGAGTGAGCCATTGAATAATTTACTCAACCAATTCATTCAAAACATCGATTCATTAAAAAACTAAATGAGTCTTTGTGAGCGAGCCACTGAATAATTTACTCAACCAATTAGTTCAAAACACTGATCAATTCAGGAATGAAATGAGTCTTTGTGAGTGAGCCATTGAATAATTAACTCAACCAATTCATTCAAAACACTGATTTATTCAGGAACAAAATGAGTCTTTGTGAGTGAGCCACTGAATCATTTACTTAGTTCAAAACACTGATCAATTCAGGAACCAAATGAGTCTTTGTGAGTGAGCCACTGAATCATTTACTCAACCGATTAGTTCAAAACATTGATTCATTAAAGAACGAAATGAGTCTTTGTGAGCGAGCCACTGAATAATTTACTCAACCAATTCATTCAAAACACTGATTCATTAAGGAATGAAATGAGTGTTTGTGAGCAAGCCACTGAATCATTTACTTAACTGATTCTTTCAAAACACTGATTCATTCAGGAATGAAATGAGTCTTTGTGAGCAAGCCACTGAATCATTTACTTAAATGATTCTTTCAAAACACTGATTCATTCAGGAATGAAATGAGTCTTTGTGAGCGAGCCACTGAATCAATTATTCAACCGATTCGTTCAAAACACTGATTCATTCAGGAACAAAATTAGTCTTTGCCACTGAATCATTTACTCAACCGATTAGTTCAAAACACTGATCAATTCAGGAACGAAATGAGTCTTTGTGAGTGAGCCATTGAATCATTTACTCAGTCGATTTGTTCAAAATACTGATTCATTCAGGAACAAAAAGAGTCTTTGTGAGCGAGCCACTGAATCATTTACTTAACCAGAATCATTTACTTAAGTGATTTATTCAAAATACTGATTCATTCTGGAATTAAATGAGTCTTTGTGAACGAGCTACTGAATCATTTCATCAATGATTTGTTCAAAACACTGATTCATTCAGAAACTAAATGAGTCTTTGTGAACCAGCGGAGCTTGTTTGTTGCTCAGAAATGTGTTACAGTTGATATTGCTTTGAATTAGTTTGGAATATTTGATTTGGCGATGCAAAAATAAACATCAATAAGTAATGTGAATATTATGTCTAAAATGTAAGTTATTCATCTTGATGTTTATTGAACAGCTGTATAAAAGTACAATTTAGATGTTTACAGTGGGGTTATTTTGGTTGGGAATCCAAACGAGAGTTATAAAGGCCCATTCACACCGATGATGATAGGCTAAATCACATTCAAAGAAATATTTTGAATACTATGAATATTTTTTCCAGCTGATGAATGATAAAAACTTTGGCAGCCAGTCGGAATCCATCCCGATTTAAAGAGCTTGAGCATTTAAAACGTCAGACGACAAAACTGCAGCACTATAAACAATAAACAGAACAACATTGTGCGTTGGTTTGGATGCTGATATAGTTATCCTTCTTGGTGTGAACAGGCCTTAAGACCTCCTGGAATAATTTCCATTCTAACAGAAGCATCCTGCAGAACTTCCAGGGAATAAATCGCACAAGCGCCAGCTCTCCAGTTTTGCCTAAATGAAATATTAACACATTTCGATAACTCACTGTACACAACCCACATGGTTTTGCTGTCATTACTTTGGCTGAGATTATGCTGCAGAAAAGACCTCCGGCTCTCGCTCACATCACAGAGAATAAGAAATCAGTGGTGAGCAGTTCAATTTGTCTGGATGGTTGTTAACGGTCTGAGCTCCATTATCCAAACCTCATCTGAATTTAAACAGACAACGGCTCTCCGCCAAAGCAGAAGAACACCACTGTAAAATACCCTCACAAGTGCATAGAGAGACTCTAAAGACTACAGCAGCTACAGTAACTTACAAAAAATACTGTACCATGCTATAGTGGTATCAGACAGTAATACCATGGTACTCTGATATATACCATGGTAGATATTAGGGGTGTAACAAGACAGTTAGCTCATGAGACGAGACAAAATGAGATTTTTACACAGTATTTTTTAAGAAATAGAAAAATAGTCTGCAGGTGCATTTGAAATGTTTTAACTAATCATCTTGTAATGAATGTCATTTCAGTTCTACTTTCTGATTATGAATTATCATGCCATAAAAGACAACAATACTCAAGCACTGTAAAAGGTTTTGCCACAAACTCAACTGTACATGATTTATGAGCTTCTAGATCTTTTGACCTCCTAACTGAACTCCTTTCCACAAACAAATGAACGAAAAATGAATAACAGTTTTCTTTTAGTCTTATTAAGTGCAAACATAATCAAAGTATCTCTCAATATTCAAAGTGCAAATAGAGACCAAATTTTTCTTCAAGCATGATACAGAGCTGAGAGATGTACACAACCCAGCCTAAGATAGCTTTCATATTGGGAGATATTTGCATGCATCAGGGAGCTGCTTTCAAAATGCAGGGTATTGAAATTGCATTTGAAGGTGCACTCGCGTTTTACTTTCACTTTCAATTTCGCGATCGCTGGTACTCTCTGTGAATAGGGAGCGGCAGTGCATTCTACAAGATAAGACATTTGCCAAATGCTTTTAGACTGTTTTGTGCAACAAATCCTCCGCTATGGTCTTGTCAGTCATCTCGACACTTCTCGTCACGTGATCAGTGAACTCTGATTCCTGCTGCACTATGTACGACTGCGCAGCTTGTGTTGGATGAGCTGGATATAATTAAAGCAACTGTTATCGAACTGAATTAAATTGCTTTTATTTCTATAAAAAGCAAAATGACAGTGGAGGCGTAATTTAAAGGTAGCGGTGGCATATTCTATCCTAATTTCAAAAATCTTGAAGAAATCTTGTCACATTTTAATCTCACGAGTCACACCCCTGTACTTATCTAAAGAATAAACCATGGTAATATGACTGTTTTTTCAGTAAAATCAAAGCAGATAAGAGAAGCTGGTGATGAACGTGTCTTTACAGCCTTACAAGCATATAGAGTTCATCTGCAGTGTAAACAGGTGTAAAGATGACAGAAAGAGGGTTTGACATGCCTCATCTGTTTTCTCCAGTACTTTGTTTCACTTGAAGAGCCATCTGACAGACTTTTTATTTATTTACTTGTTTTTGAACAGCAAGGCAGAAAAGAAAGTCAGTGAAAACAGGGTCAGTCCTGATCTGCTGGGAGAAAGTTTATGGTGTGAATTTTCTTGAAATCACTGTAACCAGTTTCACTCAGAAATGTCAAATTTGGGTTGGAAAATGAGGTTTCATGTTGACACAATAAAAATAGAAGTGACAGGAATATGCACAAAAAACATTGATCTGGAAAGCATGTGCTGATGGAAACACCTGTGGTTTTAATAAATCACCTGTCCTGTAGAGTCCTATAACAAAAACAACGATTAAGTTAATTGAGCATCTCTAGTGTCCTATAGCTTCCCCTCTGAGTCAACAAGTAGATTAAAGATTAAGTAGATTAAATTACAGCCACAGAAACAACACAAACTAGCATGCGTATGAATTTGATCGCATATTACTGCTGGTTATGGATCAACATCCTTCAGTCTGTTGGGAAAAGCCACAGGAATGCAGTCTCTGGCCCTGAACGTCGTCTTTGTGACTAATTCATTCTCTCTGCCAACAACTGAGACCTTTAATGGCTTTTTTTGTTGTGAAGAGCAGAAAATTGGATTCCTCACCCTATTGACGACAACCTGAGACTGTATCCATGCTTTTTTTTTTTAAACACACAGTGCTCATTCATTCATTCTAGCACTCCCCTAGTGTAAAGAGAAGAAAAAATATATATTTAAAATACATTTATAGTATTACTTCAAGTATACTTCAAATCCATTAACATTTATTGACATATCACGTAAGACTTACTGATATAAAATTATAAATAAACTTTATTTGGAGTATTTCTTTATTGCGCAATGCACATTTCTTAATATTATGCCTAAAAAATGTGTTTTAATCACTATTAATAAGGATTGTATGATCTTTTTATAATATCAGTCTTTAAATGCAGGATATTTAAAGTTTACCTAAAGTATATTTGCAATAGTTCCACTTTAGCACAATCAAATATACTTATGTACATCTTTAGTTGGACCTCAGCACTACTTAGTACAAAATTTGTTGTTCCAATTTAACAGACTACTAAATTACTAATTCGTTCCCCTGATTTGCTAAATCGTGTGCACAATTTCTAAATCGAGGGAACGAATTAGTAAATCGTCCACATGATGTAGCAAATCGAGGGAACGAATTAGTAAATTGTGCGCGCTATTTAGCAAATTGAACGTCCTAGCAAATCATCGTCCACATGACAAATCGAGGGAACGAATTAGAAATTGTGCGCGCGCCATCGTCCATGCGAGTTGAACAGTTAGCAAATCGAGGGAACGAAATAGTGAATCGTCCATGCGATTTAGCAAATCGAGGGAACAAATTAGTAAATTGCGCACACTATTTAGCAAATCGAGGGAACGAAATAGTAATCGTTGATGGGAACGAATTAGTAAAAATTTAGCAATCGAGGGAACAAATTAGTAAATTGTGTGCACTATTTAGGAAATCGAGGGAATGAATTAGTAAATCGTCCGCATGATGTAGCCAATCGAGGGAACGAATTAGTAAATTGTGTGCGCTATTTAGCAAATCGAAAAATAGGCGATGCGATTTAGCAAATCGAGGGAACAAAATAGTGAATCGTCCATGCGATTAGCCAATTAGTAAATTGTGTGCACTATTTAGGAAATCGAGGGAATGAATTAGTAATCGTCCATGCGATTTAGCAAATCGAGGGAACGAATTAGTAAATTGTGCACGCTATTTAGCAAATCGAGGGAACAAAATAGTGAATCGTCCATGCGATTTAGCAAATCGAGGGAACGAATTAGTAAATTGTGCGCGCTATTTAGCAAATCGAGGGAACAAAATAGTGAATCGTCCATGCAATTTAGCAATCGAGGGGAACGAATTAGTAAATTGTGCACGCTATTAGCAAATCGAGGGAACAAATAGTGAATCGTCCATGCAATTTAGCAAATCGAGGGAACGAATTAGTAAATTGTGCACGCTATTTAGCAAATCGAGGGAATTAATTAGTAAATCGTTCGCATGATGTAGCAAATATTGAATCCATGCGATTTAGCAAATCGAGGGAACGAAATAGTGAATCGTCCATGCGATTTAGCAAAGAGGGAACGAATTAGTAAATTGTGCGCGCTATTTAGCAAATCGAGGGAACGAAATAGTGAACCGTCCATGCAATTTAGCAAATCGAGGGAACGTGAATCGTTTAGCAAATCGAAACAAATTAGAGGGGGTAAAATTAGCAAATTAGTGAACCGTCCATGCAATTTAGCAAATCGAGGGAACGAATTAGTAAATTGTGCGTGCTATTTAGCAAATTGAGGGAACGAAATAGTGAATCGTCCATGCGATTTAGCAAATCGAGGGAACGAAATATTAAATCACCCGCACGATTTAGCAAATCGAGGGAACGAAATAGAAAAACACCTGCGGGATTTAACAAATCGAGAGAATGAAATAGTAAATTGTGTGCCTTATTTAACAAATCGAGGGAACAAAATAGTAAACCGTGTGTACAATTTACTTTTTTTCTTGCATGTCATGTGTGGGGCTCTGTACTATAATGTTCCAATTAAGTTATGAAAATGTTCCTTCAGAATATTCTCAGAATGTTCAAAACATCCAGTTTTTTTAAAAACATTTTTTTTCTTGGTTATGCAAAGTTGAGGAAACATTCCATTTTATCATTCTGCAAACATTCTGGGAACGTTACGTTTGAATGTTCTCTAAACATTCTAGTATAACATTTAGAAAACGTTAGACAAATGCCTAATTAAAATGTTTCAGAAATTATGCTGTGTAAATGTTAAGGGAACATTATTAAAGACCACATAACTTTAAATGAATGTTCTATTAATGTTACTGGAAGTACTTTACTGGAACTTTGAGAGAACCTTGCCAGAACGTTCCCAGTTAACCATCTTTGCTAGCAGGGAAGCTTGTTAGTAGGACGTTCCCAGGAGGACCTAAAGGCAGCAGATGATCTGAGGTCATGATCCGTTGTGAAATATCCCTCCGCTTTAGGTTGGCACCCATTTTATCATCTTTCCTCCCTCCAATCATCTTTTGCTCTGTATTCCCTCCTCTCCCTCTCTCTTTTCTCTTGAGATAAAATCCCATGTCTCACTTTATCTGTGTTTATCTCCCTGTTTCACTTTGTATTTTCTATCTGCTCTCTCTTGTTCACTTGTCTCTCTATCTTTCTCTCACACATTTCTCTTTTGTGTAGCGTGAGGTGTAATAAAGATGATGATGAACTCTCCTTTCGGCTGTTTTGGCTGTCTGAAGCAGTTCTTGTGCCAGCTGTTTCTCTCTCTTTCTGTCACATACACACCAGCTCCGTTCCAAAACCCAGTCAGCTGCCTGCTGAGATGGAACCTCATAAGTGACTGGATTGGAAAGGTCTTCAAAGGCAGCAGCTTAATTGATTCTGATGGAGATTGACATTAGGATGTTGCTATGATGACAACTTGATACTTTAACCAGCTTAAAAATGCACAACAGAAATATTAAGTAAAACTTTCTGATAGAAATTTTCGAGTACTGAATGAAATAGAAGTAGGTTTATATTTATAATTTACAGTGTAGATTATAAATGTAAACCTTCTCAGGTAAATGTTGATTTAAGTATTTTTATATATTTATAATAGAAAATTAAGAAAATCCTCAGGGTTGCTAATTTAATTTTCTCATAATATACATTGCACATCACCTCATTTCTCAGAGAGTCTGAAAACGGTTTGTTCGAAGATTCGGTCTCTCTAAACCCCGCCTTTCCGCAAGCCTGCTCTGCTCTGATTGGTCAAAGGCAAAGCAGACGCTGTTCGCTGGCAGCCAATGAAGACCATAGGCTGGAATCATACGTAGGCATGTAACAGGAAGGGGAGACTGGAACTAACAACTTGTTTCGGCAGTTTTAATTCGATTCCTTTTTTTTGAGGAGACAATAACATCATTTGTCGTGCAATTTGATCTTTAAAACTTTGCAGACCTTTTACATTCACAAACAGGTATATTATACACTGCATAAAAGATAATATTCGAAAAAGCATAATGGGGCACTTTAAAATAGGAGAGCAACATAATTATGCTGTCTACCTTTTGCAACAATTTCCGTGATGAGAGCGCAGCCATGGTGCCTTAAAATGCTGTCAGTGTAAGCAGCTCACTAGGTTTTTCTCTCTCTCCGTCTGTCATTCAGAAGATAAGCATCGCTCAGTCCTTCCCGTGGATCAGTTTTCAACACCCCACATCAGCAAATCGCCTTTTAGCAGCTGACAGTTTCTTATCGCCCTGGATGGTCCATCTTTGTGTTCTCAGGAGATCGGGACCAGAGACACCGCGGACAGACAGAGACAGGTACTGCTCTTGAGAAGAAGGCTTCGTTTCAGAGGTTTAAGAAGATTACGGAGACCGCCGACCTTTGACCTTCCTTCACGTCTTAGAGAGCTGAGCCACCCCTGTGTCCGTGAAGAACCTGCTTTATAGACAATCTTCTAGATTTGTGCAGCATCAAGACTTTACAGCTTCTCAAAGATCAGTGTGAACATCACTACAGTTCCTTACCAGCAGATTATCACCCAAAAATGAGACTTTTCTCATCATTTATTCACTCTCATGCCATTCCAAATCAAAAAGAATGAAAAAAATAATAATTTGTCATATCATTAATAAGAGCAGTAAAGCTCCAAAAAGGACAATAAAAGTAGTCCACACTCTAAAAAAAACTGATTTTGTCTTGTTTAATTTTGTGATAAAGTCAGAATTGCATGATAAAAATCTTTATATCTCGCAATTCAGACTTTATATCTCAATTCAGACTTTATATCTCGCAATTCTGACTTTATATCTCGCAATTCTGACTTTATATCTCGCAATTCTGACACTCGCAATTCTGACTTTATATCTCATTCTGATCTCGCAATTCGACTTTATATCTCGCAATTTGACTTTATATCTAAATTCTGATATCTCTTTATAAATTCAATCTCTCGACTTTATATCTCAATTCACTCTATTCATATCTCGCAATTCTGACTTTATACTCGCATTCTATCTCAATTCTGACTATTTTATCTCGCAATTCTGACTTATAACTCGCAATTCTGAATATATCTTCTGACTTATATCTCAATTCTGACTTTATATCAATTCGACTTATCTCGGTTCTGACTTTATTCGCAATTTGACATCGGACTTTATAACTCGCAATTGCTAATTCATCTCAATTCTGACTTTATATCTATTCTGACTTTATACAATTTGACGACTTTATCTCGCAATTTGACAGTTCTGACTTATATCTCGCAATTCTGACTTTATATCTCAATTCTGACTCGCAATTCTGACTTTATATCTCGCAATTCTGACTTTATATATCGCAATTCTGACTTTATATCTCGCAATTCTGACTTTATATCTCAATTCTGACTTTATATCTCAATTCTGACTTTATATCTATTCTGACGCTCGCAATTCTGACATATATCGCAATTTGACTTTATATCTCGCAATTCTGACTTTATAAATCGCAATTCTGACTTTATGTCTCGCAATTCTGACTTTATTCTCAATTCTGACTTTATATCTCGCAATTCTGACTTTATATCTCGCAATTCTGACTTTATAACTCACGATTCCGACTTTATAACTCACGATTCCGACTTTATATATCGCAATTCAGACTTCACAACTTGCAATTCTGACTTTACAACTCACAATTCTGACTTTATATCACGCAATTGTGAGTTTTTATCTTGCAGTTGTGAAAAAAAGTCATAATTATGAGATAAAAAGTCATAATTACCTTTTTATTTTTTATTTCATGGTGGAAACAAGCTTCCATTAACATGGGACATTGACATGATTTGTTCCATTTAAATCATCTTCAGTACCAAACCACCAATACTTCTGAAACCCCTTATTGAGATTTCGACGTCTATGAGAAACGCAACAGATGAGTGTCTGCATATAATTAAGAAGTATCATTTCCTCAGGCTTTGCTGCATGACAGTGAGCTGTTGTGTTTCCTCACTGAAGCGCCTGGCATGAAGTTCACGTGTATCCGCACACGTCATCTGCTCATTAGGGTCGATCCGCGTCTGTTCTGCCACACAGATACGTTTCAAAGCTGAGAGGAGGATGTGTTACACGCCGGCACTTCTGTCATCCACACAAACACGCTCTCTCTGTCACACAGGCTTTTATCCTCGGCTGTGTGTTGTTGCCTCGCTCTAGTCTGTGGGGAGATGCTAACCGAGCCGCTGCTCTCTGTTTCATATCGCTGGAAAATGAGCACTCTGAAGTGTCTCCTCACTAAAGACAAGCATACTAACTTTGTGTTTCTCATGGGCACCTGCCATGCTGAAAGACGAGTTTCCTGACAGGCAGGCCAACTCTGAAAAACTACGACAGCCTCAGAGGACCGACAGACAGACAGACAGGTGCTTATGCAACTATTCCAGCTCTTCACTTTATGAACAGGCTCCCCGGGTGTTGTGACGCTCAAAACCTGTTTACCTGCTCTGCCTGAGCTTTCCTCCTGTGAGGCTTTTTTACATCTGACAAAACAACCTCCAAACACAATCAAACCCAAAAAACATGTTGAAAATCTTCAAAAATATACACGGCTACGGTTACCTAAAATTGTAGACTCAAAATATATGGCAAAATAATGTTTTTATCTTTATATTAACATTTCCTGTTTGTTTGTTTATAATATATATATATATATATATATATAATATAATAAACAAACATGAAATGATAATAAAAAGATAAAAAAAAAATCTTTTGGCATATATTTGAAATATGCATAAATTTATTATATCTTAAAAAGATGAAGACATTTTCTATTCTGGCACATTCTGTTGTTATGTTAGACTAATGAAATTCTGCTGAATTTCTTGTGAATTCAGTAAATTCTTCTTCCTGTCACTGCAATGCAAAATCCAATTCATCATTCTGTGTGTTTGTGGCCAATTCAATTCAAATTCAGACACATGAACTGAGAGCGAGCCGTTCTTCAATCGGATTTTTGCCCAACCCTGAATTAAAGTCTTAAAGTCACAGCAGCAAAAAACAGCTTCTGCAAACACTCCAGCACTCCTCACATGTCGAGTCTAATATAGTTTCTATCTGCTCCATACTTTAATAACAGCCTCTTTTTAAAGCTGCATCACACTGTGAGAGATTGATAAAACAAACAGGAATGTGCCGCTCAAACGGTCCAGATCAGATGATATTCTTGGAATGAGGAGGAAATTGCATGCTGGCACAATAACTCTAAATTTAAAAATTCAAAGATTGTATTTCTCATTACACGCCCCCCTTAATGCTCTCTAACAGCCGCTCTGCAGCTGATTAATTGGTCGTTCTTCAGACGACAGAACGTCCCGTCAGGTAGACAGCGGCCGGCAGGTGACGGAAACGGTCAGGACCCTGTCAGAGTGAATGAGCTTACAGACAGTCAGGACAGAACCTGCTCCAGACGCTCTCCGACCCGCTGCAATCACACAGTCTCAACAAATGACATTCTTTAACAATATATCTCAACAAACCTGCAGCTGCAAACACTGGATTTATCATCAAGAATGTTTTGAGACATAATTGTGTCAAGTATGTATCAGTTTGTCTGATGCACATTGCACACATACTTATTATATATATAAATTTAGATATTTTATTAGCAATTTATATCCATTATTATTATTATTATTATATGCACACATACATATATACAAAGCTAAGCTAACTGTGGTTGTTCAGTCTCTTTAAATGGTGTTTGCTAAGACAAGCATCACTGTTAGTTTTGGAATAAATAAATAAATAAATAAAATAAAATCTAAAAATAAAATAAAATTAAATAATAAAATAAAATAAAAATAACAAATAAAATAATAAAATAAAATAAAATAAATAAAATCTAAAAATAAAATAAATTAAAAATAAAAATCAAATAAATAATAAAATAAAAAAAAAATTAAATTAAATTAATAATAAAATAATATAAAATAATAATAAAATAAAATAAAATAAAAATCTAAAAAAAAAAAATAAAATAAAAAATAAAAAAAATAAAATAAAATAAAAATAACAAATAAAATAATAAAATATTAAATTAAAATAAAAAAATCTAAAAAATAAATTAAATTAAATTAAATTAAAAATAAAATAAAATAAAATAATAAAATTAAAAATTAAAATAAAATAAAATAAAAGAATAAATAATATAAAATAATAAAATAAATAAATAAAAATCTAAAAAAAAAAAAATAAAATAAAAATAAAAAAATAAAATAAAATAAAATAAAAATTAAAAATAAAATAAATCTAAAAAATAAATAAAACATCTAAAAATAAAATAATTAGCAATGCTTCTCAAATATTTTGTCTTATATTAGTGGTGTTTGCCAAGGCATGCATCACTGTTAGTTTTGAAAATAAAATAATAAAATAAAATAAAATGGACAGTTCTTGGTTAAATAAGCAGCAAAAGTTGACATTTTCTCCATGTTTACTCAAATGAAGGACTTTAATTTCCACAAACCCTTGTGCTTTTTTTTTTTTTTTTCCAACATCTTTGTGATGCAACATCATTGAATGCAAAGTTTTCTGTAATGTGCATTCTGTTTTCCACTGCTCCCATCTCAGATCTTTTACACAAAATCTGTTATGAAAAATCAAGCTTAATGTTTCTACAATCTTCCCTGTTTTCGTCCGGCAGTCAACGTCTGATGATGAATTATGAAAGAGGAGTCATGGTAATGAATCAATCCCGTTGTCAGTTTCAGACAGCATTGATGGACTAGCGTTATTAACTAGCAGTAGGTCATGATTCGGGTGGGATTTTGTGGAGGACGAGAGCGGCCCATGCAGAAAGGGGTAGACTGACTGTATTGTGTGCAGACGGGAAGTGTTGAGTGGCGCTTGTCCCCGTCCTCAAAGAGCTCGATAACAGCAGGTCACAGCTGCGGCCTGCCGACTCCAAACGTTGATTTTAAACTGATAAATCCCAAACACAAGCTATGGAGACCTTTATGCTTTAAAGTCAACATGAAATGCGGTTTTTGCATCTGTAACAGTGCATTCAGAGAGATCAGTGAAGGGTGGGGCTATATTTTCCTCTTTGAAGTCTCTGATTCTACATAAAAGAACATGTTATTCTTTGTGTTTCATTGCAGCTGAGAAGAAATCACAGTTTTGTCATCAGAGCTCTTCAGAGGCGACTCGGCCGCTCGGGCTTTGAGCAGATCACTGGATCAGCTGTTCTCAAGGTCTTTTCTCTGCAGGGACAGAGAGAGACTGAGAATGAAAGGCAGATAGAGGTTCAGTCCACTCCATTACTGTTATCTGGAGTTCCTACTAGAGAATGTTTGTGAGGCACAGGGCTGGTCATGGACTTTTGCTTTTCAAGTAAATGCTATACAAATATTAGTGATTAATAGTATAATTGTCTGCTTTTTGAATAACATTGTAAGCAAGAATATATTTAAATGAACCTAGAATGACAAAATAAAATAAAATAAAAATAGCAATGCTTCTCGAATATGTTGTCTTATATTAATGGTGTTTGCTAAAACAAATAAAATAAAATAAAATAAAACAATAAATAGCAATGCTTCTCAATTATTTTTTCTTATATTAATGGTGTTTGCTAAAATAAATAAATTAAAATAAAATAAAATAATAAATAGCAATGCTTCTCAAATAATTTGTCTTATATTAGTGGAGTTTGCTAAGGCATGCATCAAAATAAAATAAAATAAAAAAAATAAATAAAATAAAATAAAATAAAATAAAAAAATAAAATAAAATAAAATAAAAATAAAAATAAAATAAAATAAAATAGCAATGCTTCTCAAATATTTTGTCTTATATTAGTGGTGTTTGCTAAGGCATGCATCACTGTTAGTTATAAAATAAAATAAAAAAATAAAA
The DNA here is from genome assembly GCA_028476615.1 of Culter alburnus. NCBI lineage: Eukaryota > Metazoa > Chordata > Actinopteri > Cypriniformes > Xenocyprididae > Culter > Culter alburnus. Next base: position 195,440 of record JAOTNS010002110.1, on the reverse strand, counting down.
TAAAATAAAATTAAATTAAATTAAATTAAATTAAATTAAATTAAATTAAATTAAATTAATAGCAATGCTTCTCAAATATTTTGTCTTATATTAATTGTGTTTGCTAAAATAAATAAAATAAAATAAAACAATAAATAGCAATGCTTCTCAAATATTTTGTCTTATATTAGTGGTGTTTACTAAGGCATGCATCACTTTAGTTATAAAATAAATAAAATAAATAAAATAAAATAAAATAATAAAAAATAAAAAAAAAAAAATAAATAAAATAAAATAAAATAAAATAAAATAAATAAAATAATAGCAATGCTTCTCAAAATTTTGTCTTATATTAGTGGTGTTTGCTAAGGCATGCATCACTGTTAGTTTATAAAATAAAATAAATTAAAATAATAAAAAATAAAATGAAATAAAATGAAATAAAACAATAAAAAATAAAATAAAATAAAATAAAATAAAATAAATAATAAAATAAAATAAAATAAAATAAAATAAAATAAAATAACAAAACAAACAAAACAAAACAAAACAAAACAAAATAAAATAAAATAAAATAAATAGCAATGCTTCTCAAATATTTAGTCTTATATTAGTCGTGTTTGCTAAGGCAAGCATCACTGTAGTTTTGCATATAAAATAAAAATACTGTATAAAGGATCCATAAACACCTACTGTTGTTCTCTGGTGAATTTTAAGCGACGCTGATCTGTTCCAACAAAAAGTGTCAGAATAAAGTACCATTTCTGCTACGGTTGGCAAGGCTAACTAATCACATACACACAGGGGTTTGTTATTCGCACCATGTGGAGTCGCTGTCAATACATTTCTGTTAAAATAACACTGGCTGTTTTCACATTAGGGACAAAACTGCTTATGTCTGAGACCTGCACCTTCCACCAGAGCCTAATGAAACCGGTTCAACACAAACCACCTCTGAACGAAATAAAGACATGAGGAAGGAGGAGAAACAAACGACAAAGGACTCTCCAAAACAGTATATTCCTAAAAGCATCATCAGGATCATCTGTGGACAGCTTTGACTCTCTGCTGTGGGTCATCAGTGTGCTTTAATTACATGAAGAGGCGGATAAATTGAGTTTCACAAACACAGACAGATGGAGGGATTACTGAAGCTCGATGTGACACGGATCAAATTCACTTCCCAGACTCACAACAGCACACACTGTTCTCCTGAATTTCCTGCTGGGGAAGGACATACAAGAGCTCTAACTTCATTATGCCAAACCTTATATTTGACCCTGAGATACACTGAAAACCTGTTGCATCATTCTGGGAGGTGTCACATTACTAAAGACAGCAAAGCTTCTCGAATATGACTAATCTTTTCCTATAAAAAGAGATTTCAGCAGAATTCATTGGAGCGAGAGTAATTTAGCGTAATTTGGTGGAATGAACACAATTGTGCTTTGTTTTAAAACCCTTATGATCATTATAGATTGAATCATTTCCATTGGGTTTAAAATCACATTTCAAACCATATTAGTGGTGTTCACTAAGACAAGCATCGCTGTTAGTTTTGCTCATACTTAAAGTTAGTGATTTAATGCAAGGCGAGTTTGTTCGCTCTCTGTTTGTCCGTGGTATCAGACCCATTTATAATCATCTCTCGTGAGTTAGTTAGTGCCGTACGCACACACCAGGAACCTAAACACCCAAATCTCTCTGAATCGCGATTCCTCACACCGATGGGCTATTAGGACACGTCAGGCTCTCATCATGGGGTTTTTCTTGCATTGTCGTGATTTAATTGTGGAGCCGTTTCAAATAAAGAAAGCTGCCTTTTGTCCAATTTGTAGTGTTTTATGTACAGATCAGAAGTAAACAGAGCGTCTCGGCGGATTACAAGGTTGTATCCAAGGAAAGTCAATACAAGGTCCCTGAATGATGATTAGAGCGAGAGAGAAAAAGAGAGGTAAGACTGAGAAGGGAGAAAAATGTCCTCAAGTAAAGCATAAGGACGCTTCTGTTCTGTAATCATGTGAAACATGAGCTCTGTGTGAACACCTGTTAGGCCGTACCCAAGATCACTGACGCAAAAAAGCCAAGAAACTCTTGTTATATTAGCACCCGTTATTTTTCTCTCTTGTTTTCCAGTAAAAATTCTAAAAAACAGATATATTTACTTGAGAATCACCATTTTTTTCAAAGAATATATTTTGAATTAAGCACTTTTCTCTAGTTTTAAACATAAATCTAACATTTAATGAGAATGGTATGGCGGACTGAACTCAAAACAGAGGATGTTCATGACCAGTGCAGTCTGATTCACAAACGAATGACTCTTCTGAATCAATTATTTTTAATCATTCAGTAAAAAAGTTCAAGAATCATTTTCAAATCATGGGTTATTGGTTTAATACTCATGAGTCTTAATCAATGCAAAGTTACAGACTAGCTGTTCATGACAATGTGTGTAAAGATCATTCACAAAACAGTTTAGCATATAGATAGATAGACCGAGCATCAATCAATCAATAGATAATAGATAGATAGACCGATCATCAATCAATCAATAGATAAATAGATAGATAGACCGATCATTCATCCATCGATCAATAGATAGATAGACCAATCATTCAACGATCGATTGATCAGATAGATAAACAGATAGACCGACCATCCATCCATCGATCATAAATAGACAGATAGATGGATGGATAGATCATCCATCGATTAATAGATAGATAGATAGATCTATCATCAATTGATAGATAGACAATCATAAATCGATCAAAAGGCAGATAGATAGATAGATAGATATAGATATAGATAGATCATCATCATCAAGATAGATAGACGATCATAAATTGATCAATAGATAAATAGATAGATAGATAGACCGATCATCAATTGATAGATAGACGATCATAAATCGATCAAAAGACAGATAGATAGATAGATAGATAGATCATCTATTGCTCAATCAATAGATAGATAGACGATCATAAATTGATCAATAGAGATAGATAGATAGATCGATCATCAACTGATAGATAGATCAAAATCGATCAAAAGAAGATATAGATAGATAGATAGATCATCTATTGCTCAATCAATAGATAGATAGACGATCATAAATTGATCAATAGATAAATAGATAGATAGATAGACCGATCATCAACTGATAGATAGACGATCATAAATCGATCAAAGACAGACAGATAGATAGATAGATAGATAGATCGATTAATAGATAGATAGATAGATAGACCGATCATCAATTGATAGAGAGACGATCATAAATCGATCAAGACAGACAGATAGATAAATAGATAGATAGATAGATCATCCATCGATTAATAGATAGATAGATAGATAGATAGATCATCTATTGCTCAATCAATAGATAGATAGACGATCATAAATCGATCAATAGATAAATAGATAGATAGATAGACCGATCATCAATTGATAGATAGACAATCATAAATCGATCAAAGACAGACAGATAGATAGATAGATAGATCATCCATCGATTAATAGATAGATAGATAGATAGATAGATCATCTATGCTCAATCAATAGATAGACATCATAAATCGATAATAGATAATAGATAGATAGATAGAGATCATCAGATAGATAGACAATCATAAAATCGATCAAAGATAGATAGATAGATAGATCATCCATCCATCAATAGATAGATAGATAGATAGACCGATGATCAATTGATAGATAGACGATCATAAATCGATCAAAAGACAGATAGATAGATAGATAGATAGATCATCCATCCATCAAAAGATAGATAGATAGAACGATCATCAATCGATCAACAGACAGATAGATAGATAGATAGATAGATAGATAGATAGATAGATAGATAGATAGATAGATAGATAGATAGATAGATAGATGGATAGAGATCAATTGATAGATAGATAGATAGAGAGATAGATATAGATCATCTATTGCTCAATCAATAGATAGATAGACGATCATAAATCGATCAATAGATAGATAGATAGATAGATAGATAGATGATAGATATAGATTGATCAATGATAGATAGACGATCATAAATCGATAGATAGATAGATAGATAGATCATCCATCCATCAATAGATAGATAGATAGAACGATCATCAATCGATCAGATAGATAGATAGATAGATAGATAGATAGATCAGATAGATAGATAGAGAGATAGATAGATCAGATAGATATAGACGATCGATCAATAGATAGATAGATAGACTGATCATCCATCATCAATAGATAGATAGATAGACTGATCATCCATCAATAGATAGATAGATAGACCGATCATCAATTGATAGATAGACGATCATAAATCGATCAAAAGACAGATAGATAGATAGATAGATAGAACCGATCATCAATTGATAGATAGATAGATAGACCATCCATTGATCGATCAATAGATAGATAGATGATCATAAATTGATCAAAAGATAGATAGATAAAACGATCATCAATCGATCAACAGACAAGTAGATAGATAGATAGATCTGTTCCTCACACACAGCTGTCATGTGACTTCAGTACTTTTCCTTTAATTAAGTCCCGTAATTCGTCCAGATTCGTCCAGAGATGCGGTTGTAATCTCTCTGCGTCTCTCAGGCCTGTTGTGTTTAGACGGCTGATGTTATTGTACTCCCCAGATCTCATGAGGTCCACGGCAGCGCCTGCATAAAAGCAATCTCATTCAGCGCTGAAGTGGAGTGGATTCTGATTGGCTGCAGTTGATCTCGACACCTGAGCGGCGCAGAAGAGCCGGCACTCCTGATTAGCGGCGCACGATCCTTCCCTCAAGAGCGGCTCTCTCGCTAACAGAGCTGTTAGAGAAAGCATTTGACCTTATGAGGCCGGGGAGGCTGTGTTTTGTCGGCACGGCTATTGGCGGAGATGAATCCGAGCGCTGGAAGAATGAAGTTCAATGAAAGCAATTCGCAGCAATGAAACATCTCTGTGCGCTTCAAAAGGCCGCGACTCCTCTTTGTGAGTGTGGCGTGTCCTGCTGAGGCTGAGAAATCGCTCTTAACCCACAATGTACAGGAAACGCTCCCTGCTCCCAATTTTTTGCTGGTAATTTCTCTCTGCCGTCGGCTACGGTACTCCCATGGCGATTCCTTGATTGTCCTTAAACAATTATTTGAGTGGGAGATGAGCGGAAACAATGAGAGTAAAAGCTTTGCTCTCTGCACTGATGCTGCGTGTTTTAGTACAATGAGCCAAACAAACGAAATCTGGCAAACATGCTACACATAGTGGCACTATGAGCAATTAATGCGTCATAATTTGGCTAGTGCTACATTATATGATCACGCTCTTATTCACGCAAATGCTTTCAAAGTGCCACAAGATAAACGAGAATGTGCTGTCTGTGCATCCTGCTGACTAAGAGAGGATCAAATACAAGAGATATTACGTAGGTGGAAAAAAGCTGTCTTTACAATTTACCAATGTGAGCATGAAATGAAAGAGTGGAATCCAGAAGAACACTGAGATTTTAAATTGTTCTAGAGGGCAAAATCAGGTCACCATCCAAATCTATCAGATAGCCAGATAGTTTAGTCGCAACCGATTTAGAAGCAATCAGTAAATACAGCTTTATCTGAGCTAAATTTAAGATGATTTGCCTCCAGCCAAAGATTGAGTTGCTTGATGCAAGTTGTTAACGCAGGAGGAGGAAACACTGAGGTGGGAGAAATGCTAAAATAAATCTGTATGTCATCAGCATAACAGTGGAAATTTAATGCATAGTATCTGATTATTTGTCAAAGGGAAAATTAGAGGGCCCAGGACAGAACCTTGAGGTACACCAGAACTGATAGATTTGTGCTTCTGTAATACAACTAATTGTTGGCTACCCATCAAAACCTATTTTATATATATATATATATATATATATATATATAGGTGTACCTCAAGGTTCTGTCCTGGGCCCCATATATACAGTTGCAAGAAAAGTATGAGAACCACTTGCAGAATCTGTGAAAATGTGAATAATTTTAACAAAATAAAGGAGATAATACAAAATGCATGTTATTTTTATTTAGTACTGTCCTGAGTAAGATATTTTATAAAAGATGTTTACATATAATCCACAAGACAAAACAATAGCTGAATTTATTAAAATAACCCCATTCATAAGTATGTGAAGCATTGATTCTCAATACTGTGTGTGGTTACCTGATGATCCACGACTGTTTTTGTGTTTTGTGATGGTTGTTCATGAGTCTCTTGTTTGTCCTGAGCAGTTAAACTGAGCTCTGTTCTTCAGAAAAATCCTCCAGCTCCTGCAGATTCTCAGTTTTCAAGCATTTTTGCATATTTGAACCCTTTCCAGCAGTGACTGCATGATTTTGAGATCCGTCTTTTCACACTGAGGACAACTGAGGGACTCAAACTCAACTATTAAAAAGGTTCAAACATTCACTGATGCTCCAGAAGGAAACACGATGCATTAAGAGACGGGGGGTGAAAACTTTTGAATTTGAAGATCAAGGTAAATTGTATTTAATTATCTTCCAGGAAACATGCAAGTATCTTCTGTTGCTTCCGAAGGAAAAAAAAAAGATATTCAAACGAAATAAGAAAAATACATCTTCATCCTGTTCAAAAGTTTTCACCCCCGGCTCTCAATGCATCGTGTTTCCTTCTGGAGCATCAGTGAATGTTTGAACCTTTTTTAATAGTTGTGTTGAGTCCCTCAGTTGTCCTCAGTGTGAAAAGATGAATCTCAAAATCATTCAGTCACTGCTGGAAAGGGTTCAAATATGCAAAAGATGCTGGAAAACTGAAGAATCTGCAGGATCTGGAGGATTTTTCTGAAGAACAGAGCCCAGTTTAACTGCTCAGGACAAACAAGAGACTCATGAACAACCATCACAAAACACAAAAACAGTCGTGGATCATCAGGTAAAACACACAGTATTGAGAATCAATGCTTCACATACTTATGAATAGGGTTATTTTAATAAATTCAGCTATTTTTTGTCTTGTGGATTATATGCAAACATCTTTTATGTCAAATATCTTACTCAGGACAGTACTAAATAAAAAATAACATGCATTTTGTATGATCTCTCTTATTTTGTTAATTTTTCACATTTTCACAGATTCTGCAAGTGGTTCACATACTTTTTCTTGCAACTGTATATATATATTTTGGTGTACCTCAAGGTTCTGTCCTGGGCCCCATATATATATATGTATATATATATATATAATAGTGCTGTCAAAATTAATAAGTTAATGCATGTGATTAATTATTTCAGTTTAATGCACTAAAAATATTTAATGCAATTAACACAGCATTCATTTTTTTCGTCATAATTTGGCTAGTGTTACATTACTTGATCACGCTCTTATTCACGCAGATGCTTTTAAACCCATTAAAGCGCCACAAGACAAACAACAAGAATGCGCTGTCTGTGAATGTCGTGTCATGTGACACAGATGACTCGTGTGCACAGAAAGACGCGCACCAGTATCGTTCTCTTTCTTGCTTGAACAAACAATAACACAGATTTATGCTAAAATGCCCCTTTTGTCGAGTATTCTCATAAGAACAGTCTTAAATAACATCTTAAATGAACTTAAAGAGTTGTGAGAAAATGAGATGCGCGTCAGATCCACATCATGTTCAGCAGCGGCAGCTCTTAAAGTGACAGCAGCCTAATAAACTAGTTGCTGCGATGTCCTTTAATCAAAGAAGGTAACAGAGAAAATTGTAGCTTTAATAAGTATTAATCTATATTTAATTTATCATTTATGCAGTGAAGACTATAAAGTGTTTGATAACTTTATTCAATTAAGGCCACAGGTAAATATGACATTTATTATAATGAGTTTATGTGAAGTTCACTTAAATTAAAAGTTGTTAAAACCTAATAAACGTTGAAATTGATCTCTTTCAGTTATACTGTAATGTTGAATGTCTATAATGTTTAAAAAAAAAAATCATTTTCATAAAGACATCAGTTCCAGTATTAGTATCAGTGATGCTGGCCTTCATTCATAAAAAGATACCATTAAACAAATATTTTAAATATACTGTCTTTAAGTTGAATCTACATTAATTTGGAGAGTAACTCTGAAATTCTTACAATATAAAAATATTAAAAACTAATGTTTTTAATTACAATTAATTGCGGAAAAAAATTGTGATTAATTAATAGTTTTTAATCGATTGACAGCACTATTTAAAAGGTCTAAAGGTTTAGTGTCAATCTACAGTGTCGGGAGTGCAAATAAAAACACGCAAAATCAAAATGGGACTTCATACTTTTGTTATAAAATAGCGATCGCAAGATGAATCCAATCCATCACACTTGGGTAAAATGTCCACTTTTTGTCGTCAAAAGCAATAAATCCATGAAATATTGATATATTATCCATTGTTTACATCAGATTTCACCTGAACGATCTGCTCTCCATCATCGCTCATGAAATGATGAGCACCCTTTATGTTGTAAAACTGTATATGATAGTATAAAATAGACTCTCACAAACAAATGAGCCCACCTCCAAAGTTTATTTTTCAAAATAGAGCAGTAGTTTTACTCCTGTGCTACCTCAGACTGTAAACTGATATGGACACGGATATTTGCAGCTTGTTGAACTACAGTTTCACGGTGTCTTCTGCAGCACATCTGTAAAGAGCAGCAGATCCTCAGCACAGACGAATGTTCACGAAACACTAAAGATGCTGAAGTTCAGCTGGAACGCTTTTATGCAACCTTCATTCCCTCCATCTGATCCAGTTCACCAGCAGAAAGGCTGCAGCGTTCCTGAGCTCCGCCTGAGAGCGGCTTTACAGTCCTCTGAGCACTTCAGGATAATCCTTTTTTCTTTCTTTATTGAAAAATGTGTTTAGTTTGAAAATAGTATCAAAGAAAATGCCTTTTCTGTTTGTGTCTCTGAGGGAAAACAAATGAGGCAAATTAAATCGCGCAGAAGTCCCATGACCGGCGTATACGAGGACAACAATAATGGCTGCCAAAGATTAATTAACTATGTTAACACTGCTAAATATATTTATCACAGCAAACACAGTTGCCTAATGTGACACCGTAACCACTTCATTCAGTTCTGTGATTACTAAAAACTGACAAAAATACCCTTGTATAAAAGAAACATGAGATCTCTTAAATTTCGGTTGTTTCTCCTAAAAAGATATGAAATTAGACGGATATAAAATCTCTTACTAAATGTCAACTGGTGACTCATTTGGGTCAGTTTTATTGAACAAACCGATTTCAAAAAAGTTGGGACACTGTACAAATTGTGAATAAAAACAGAATGCAATGATGTGGAAGTTTCAAATTTCAATATTTTATTCAGAATACAACATAGATGACATATCAAATGTTTAAACTGAGAAAATGTATCATTTTAAATTTCATGGCATCAACACATCTCAAAAAAGTTGGGACAAGGCCATGTTTACCACTGTGTGGCATCCCCTCTTCTTTTATAACAGTCTGCAAACGTCTGGGGACTGAGGAGACAAGTTGCTCAAGTTTAGGAATAGGAATGTTGTCCCATTCTTGCCTAATACAGGCTTCTAGTTGCTCAACTGTCTTAGGTCTTCTTTGTCGCATCTTCCTCTTTATGATGCCAAATGTTTTCTATGGGTGAAAGATCTGGACTGCAGGCTGGCCATTTCAGTACCTGGATCCTTCTTCTACGCAGCCATGATGTTGTAATTGATGCAGTATGTGGTCTGGCATTGTCATGTTGGAAAATGCAAGGTCTTCCCTGAAAGAGACGACGTCTGGATGGGAGCATATGTTGTGTTCTAGAACTTGGATATACCTTTCAGCATTGATGGTGCCTTTCCAGGTTGTAAGCTGCCCATGCCACACCCACTCATGCAACCCCATACCATCAGAGATGCAGGCTTCTGAACTGAGCGCTGATAACAACTTGGGTTGTCCTTGTCCTCTTTAGTCCGGATGACATGGCGTCCCAGTTTTCCAAAAAGAACTTCAAATTTTGATTCGTCTGACCACAGAACAGTTTTCCACTTTGCCACAGTCCATTTTAAATGAGCCTTGGCCCCGAGAAAACGCCTGCGCTTCTGGATCATGTTTAGATATGGCTTCTTTTTTGACCTATAGAGTTTTAGCCGGCAACGGCGAATGGCACGGTGGATTGTGTTCACCGACAATGTTTCTGGAAGTATTCCTGAGCCCATGTTGTGATTTCCATTACAGTAGCATTCCTGTATGTGATGCAGTGCCGTCTAAGGGCCCGAAGATCACGGGCATCCAGTATGGTTTTCCGGCCTTGACCCTTACGCACAGAGATTGTTCCAGATTCTCTGAATCTTTGGATGATATTATGCACTGTAGATGATGATAACATTTTTTCTCTAAGAAACTCCTTTCTGATATTGCTCCAATATTTTTCGCAGCAGCATTGGGGGAATTGGTGATCCTCTGCCCATCTTGACTTCTGAGAGACACTGCCACTCTGAGAGGCTCTTTTTATACCCAATCATGTTGCCAATTGACCTAATAAGTTGCAAATTGGTCCTCCAGCTGTTCCTTATATGTACATTTAACTTTTCCGGCCTCTTATTGCTACCTGTCCCAACTTTTTTGGAATGTGTAGCTCTCATGAAATCCAAAATGAGCCAATATTTGGCATGACATTTCAAAAGGTCTCACTTTCAACATTTGATATGTTATCTATATTCTATTGTGAATAAAATATAAGTTTATGAGATTTATAAATTATTGCATTCCTTTTTTATTCACAATCTGTACAGTGTCCCAACTTTTTTTGGAATTGGGTTTGTAATATAAACCACAAATCACAAGATTCATCATGATTATTCTTTTGGTAGCTCTAGTAAAAATAGTGAATTTGCCTAAAAAGAGTTTCAAAAACAAAAAGTCAAAATGCAGAGCTCTTGAGATTCATGTGAGTCTCTGTTAGAGAGCCTGTCGAGCTCATCCACAGCCTGTGTTTGTTCATAACTGTGTTTTTGTTTTCATCATTTTGGAAGCACAACACGGTTGCGTACAGCAGGTGTTTGCAGCGTGTCCTTGTGCCGCCTGAAACCAGTCCTGCGGTAATGATCACAGCCGTTCCCCGCGGTACACATCATCACCGGAAGCCAAGATTTATCATGCTGTGCTTTTACTGGGATGTGTCTCTACCACTCAAAAGTAAGCCAACAAGTCTAACAAGTGATGCAAAAATATAGGACAGGATAACATTACATACTTTACAATTAGTTGCTCTTTATCCAAAATAAACACAAATACACACAAACTGACTCAAGTATTCTAATGCATCGTATTCATATCTGAATAATTATCCTGTAGTCTGTTTTAATGGCTAGATGTGTTTCTGACCGCATGTGCATCTAAAGCCTCTCGCCAACACTGAAGTCGGCCATATAAAAGCAGGATCCCAAATAAACACTTGTTAAGCACCGTTGGATTTGCACAAAAGATTAACATGACAACTAGTCGATGAGTTGAATCAACTCCACAGCAACAACATAAATTTATCCACTAACCATTCAGAAACGTCTAAAAGTTGTAACCGTCATCATTTTACTGCGTGAGATTCTCCAACTTTGTTGTTGTTGAGCTGTTAAAGCTCCGCCCTCTTCTGGAAAGTGGGCAGCTCATTTGCATTTAAAGGGACACACACAAAAATGGCGTGTTTTTGCTCAAACCCAAATAGGGGCAAATTTGACAAGCTATAATAAATGATCTGTGGGGGATTTTGAGCTGAAACTCACAGACACATTCTGGAGACACCAGAGACTTATATTACATCTTGTAAAAAGGGGCATTAGAGGTCCTCTTTAAGCTCTGTAGTTTAGAAAGACTTTAATCCTACAACGTCATATTTGATACACAAATTTCTAAGGCCTTTAAATGATCGACATGATCAAAACTTTGCTGATAAACCTGTCGCACACAATCGACTTCGTCTGATTGATAGTTCATACTTTTTTAGCAAGTCTTATATTATACAGAATATTAATATCAGCATCTGCACCAAATTGTATATTGTGTATTTTGCTCAGTTTGAGCCAGTTCCTTGAGTATGAGCTCCATATTCTCACTACATCATACTATATGAGGCATAAAAGCCTGATCAAATGTGAAAAAACACATATGCAAACTTTTTTCCTATATTTTGTCTATAGATTCAAAAAAACTGTTCCATTAATGACTATAATTTTACGTCAGGCTTTACAAGGGTTAAAATTCTCTCTGTGCTGAGACATTCTTCCCCAAAACATGAAAATTAGGAGCAAAATCATGATGGTTGTGGATGTTTCTGTGACAGATGGTGTTGTGCAGAGACACTGGCTGGTGAACGAGTGACACAGAGCTTGTGCTGTTTGCCACAAATCAGCAGGACAAAACAACAAGAGAACTTATTCTGACAAAAATATATGCATTTCTAATGCAAGTTTTATGGCTTTTTAACAGCGCTATTTTCTCAATTCACTGATCTTGCAAAAAGAACCTTTTGGACCCTGTGTGCAAGCTTATAAATAAAACCCACAAACCACATCCATTAGAAAAAACACAAGCAATAAACCATCAACTTCTCCATGAGCTTGGGAACGAACGGCACACATGACGTATCCCAATCTGAATTCACTCTACATGTTGATGGTTGATCATAATCGTCCGTTTCTTCTTACCTGGAGACTGTTGTAGCACCATATCAGACAGATCCTGCAGGTGGATGAAGAGAACGAGTCCTCCGACACCGAACAGCAGCAGAAACCAGAACGAACAGGGCGGCTTAAAGACAGACACCCGCAACCTCCTCCGGCCACGAAGAGCATCCACCATCTTACAATCCATGAAGAGCATCACAGCTCAGAGCGAAAGACACACCTGCTGAACGAGAGAGAAAGAGTTTGTGAACACGTCTTCATTTACATATAAACAGCCAGTTATAAAGTTGCAAGTTCTCTATTGTGCCGTATATTTGAGTGAAATGCTTCTGGAACAAGAACAAATGTAGGGCGGGGCTTGATTTTGTTTGTGGGGAATTGATTGTGTGGTTGTGGTTTGCTATTGGTGGATCTCATGTGAGTGACAGGTTGCCCCGCCCTCATCATCAGAGAAGAGAAAAGATGCTGCAAGAGGAAGGAGAAGATATTCTGATTCAAGATTACAAGGAACACGAATTTAACACAATAGCGATGTGCATCGATAAATCATTTAGAATATATAATGGTGCAAAATAGTTGAAAAAATACAACCTATAAAAGACATTTCATCCTTGCAAAAGCTGACAAATAAATAGTAATTCATAAATAGCAATATTAATAGTCAGAAAAGTATATATTTTTATTGAAAACCTTTACACAAAATATTTTGCATACATTTGTTTTTTTTTCGTTGAGTATCATATATGATACATCAGGCTTTTATGGTTCAAATAGTGAGAATATGGAGGGAAAAACAGCTCAATTTTATTTAGAGGCCCAAACTGAGCAAAAATATGCAAATGCTGATATTAATATGAAATTCTGATGCTTACATTAAATTACATTAAAATGCATATAAATATCAGTTGTCAATAATGTGTCTTAATGAAATATTTAGATTTATGATCAAAGATCTGTAGTTTTAAAACATATAATGCAATGCAATATAATGATGATTAAAAGATGAACAAATAAACTTTCCTCAAAAGCCTATATTTGATACTCATGATTTTTCTAAAAAAATGATGTCTGGATAATCAAATAAACCTGAGCTGCTTCTGTCCAACTTGAAATAATGATATAAAAAGTGATTCTTAACTAAGAGTAACTTCACTACTCAAAAGGCCCAAATGATGCAAAACAAGTTACAAAAATGAATAGTAAATCCCTGAATGTGTGCAGACTAACCAGAGCATCTCATCAGATCATCAGGAGGAGTTTTAGCATTCGCTCTGACAAATGAGCAAAACCATCATCGCATTTCAATCCAGCTGCGGTTTTTAAAAATCAAAATGACTTTGTAATGCATTTCACTTCCCTGAGAGGCATATGTCTGTTCTGAGTTTAATTTCACGTCATGTTCCTCAGAGTGTAAAATACGTGTGTCGGCATCAAATTAGCCCATAACGCCGCTGCACTCGTATTTACAGAAGAGGCTTCACCGGACCGACTGAACGATAGAGGAATAAGCTCAAATGCATATAGACTCAGCGGCCCATTAGCTCAGCGCCGGATGAGAGATAGACGGGCAGAACCGGGGAAATACTATTTATTTTACCTGATCTCAGAACAGACGACAGGTGATGGATATCACTGAGAGTAATCAGGTGAAAGGCTTAAAGAGATGTGTTTACGTGTGCTTGATTCATATGTTCTGCTCTACTTCTGTTTAGAGTTACTGAAGGAACAAGACTGGACACATTATTGATGTACTAACACAAAAACACAGACAGATTGAGCTCTCTATCACAACAGATATTTAAAACAGCAAATTAGCACAAAACTTGACCTATTTCTACAATACACTGCAAAAAAATATATTTTTCTTACTCAGTATTTTTGTCTTGTTTTCTAGTACAAATATGTAAGAATTCTTAAATTAAGATTCATTTACTTGAGATGCAAAAAATTACTTTTAATTTTTCAGACAATTAATATCTTCAGCCATTTCACTTCTCAAGTAAATGTATTTTTATTAAGAATGTTTAGATATTTTTACTGGAAAATAGCATAAAAATACTAAGTAAGAAAAACGTTTTTTTTCCAGTGTATATAGCATGAATACTGCACATAGTATGCAAGTGTTTCTGTATGCAATATGCACAATATTACATCCCACAATGCAATGCACTTGACTAGCATCCCTCTAATTGACTCATTAGGTGATCAGACTGCCAAAAGTTACACATAACTGAATAAAGATGACAAATAACTACTTGTTTGTGAGATAATAACTAGAAGCCACCCACTGAATTAAGCATGCAACTGAATGAGGCCATTTTACAACAACAAATCACTGCATACTGCTTCACAACTTCTTTCATTTGTAGGCAGTATACAGTATATACAGTCATTTGCAATATGCATGTATTTGATGTCAAACACATCCACCGTTTAAACTCGTTTGTTGCTGGAGTGGAAAAAAAAAACATATAACTCATTTAAATGCATTCATAAATGTCATAATTTTATACTGCACAGGAAATGTAATTTCTTTGAAAGTAATAATACATGCAGATGTTAAAACGGTTAAGCAGGAATTTTGTTACACTGCTGTTGTGTGTATAATTATAGTAGGTTTTCTGAGAGAATTAATATTCTGGTGCAGAATGAGGCTCGTTAGTGTGTGAGTCTCATTAGAGAACCTGTCACAGCGTGAGACACAGTTTACCAGGGAAACAAGATGACAAGAAAACAGGAGGAACAACCAGGATGGAAAACACCACGTCAAATACTGAAGGTGAAGAGAGAGAGAGAGAATTTAATAAAAGAAAATTAATGCTGACAACACTACAAGAAAATCTGTTCTTCATTTTTTTAATCAGCATCTTTAAAGAGGACCTATTATGCCCTTTTTTAAAGTTATTTTTGTGCTCTACTAGAACAGGTTTTCCTGCTTGAATGTTGATTATTTTCCTCATATTCTCCATTGTTGCAGCTCCTCTCTTCCCAGTCTGTCAGTAACGCTCTGTTTAGTTCCTGTCTCTATGAAGCTCCGCCTTCTGAAAAGCACAATGTGCTCTGATTGGTCGGCTGGACCAGTGTATTGTGATTGGTGTTTGGGAAATGTCCCGCCCCTTACCATAACTACTAACTAACTCAACCAGGCCCCGCCCCTTTATTCTGCGTATGAATTATTTAAATGAGGAATATTGTGATGTGTTAAATATTGTGATGCTTTATTGGCATGCCAAAAACTGCACATGTGTAGTTTTGCTGTGTGCAATGAGAAACACTGAAAAATTAGTACAAATAATAACTTTAAAAATAATAGCACTTTCATTATTGTTAATAATAATAAATAATTTTCATTTTACATCAAATCTGCTCAGACTGAGTTCTTCAAACTAATTTCATGATGCCTATTGTCTTGCATTTTGTAAATCTGAGTACTTGTTTTAAGAGTGCATTTTGTCTTGATCCTTCTTCAGATTTTCTGCAGTGTATGTAAATGAGTCTACGGTCAGGTCATCTCTCAGATAATGAGAAAATACAGTTGCAGAAGTCGGAGGATGTTGCCATAGTGATTTGATGTTGCCAGAGTGTCTACAGTCTACAAATAAATAGAGATGAAATGTAAACGTCTAATTTTGCACATAAATTTTGTACCACCACCCACATATGACAATGCTTAGACATCTTCATATTTCATGCTGGAAAAACTGCAGTTTTTGTGTTACCCAGATCCTAGGTCAGACGTAACAACCCAGTGTTTGGGTAGTTCTTGTGTTACCCAGATCCCGGGTCAGACGTAACACAGTATTGTGTTACCCAGATCCCAGTAGTGTTTGGGTACCAGATGTGTAACAATGGGTATGTTCAGATCCGGGTGTTTGGGTAGTTCTTGTGTTATTCAGATCCTCAGACGTAACAAAGTTCTTGTGTTTGTTTTGGGTAGTTCCAGATCCCGGTCAGACGTAACAACCCAGTGTTTGGTAGTAGTTTGTTACCCAGATCCCAGACCCAGTACCCAGATTGCCAGTGTTTGGGTAGTCTTGTGTTACCCAGAACCCCCAGATGTCAGACGCTTGTGTTACCCAGATCCCGGTCAGACGTCAGTGTTTGGGTAGTTTTGTGTACCCGGGTAGGCCTAGTTTTGTGTTACCCAGATCCCAGGTCAGACGTAACAACCCGGCGTTTGGGTAGTTCTTGTGTTACCAGATCCAGGGTCAGACGTAACAACCCGGCGTTTGGGTAGTTCTTGTGTTATTCAGATCCTGGGTCAGACGTAACAACCCGGTGTTTGGGTAGTTCTTGTGTTACCCAGATCCGGGTCAACCCGGCAGTGTTTGGGTAGTTCTTGTGTTACCCAGATCCCGGGTCAGACGTAACAACCAGTGTTTGGGTAGTAGTTGTGTTACCCAGATCCCGGGTCCCAGTGTTTGGGTAACCCAGATCCGGGTGTAACAGGCCAGTGTTTGGGTAGTTCTTGTGTTACCCAGATCCCAGGTCAGACGTGTTTGGGTAGTTCTTGTGGATGTCAGCCTCAGATCCTGTCAGTAGTTACCAGATGGGTCAGACGTAACAACCCGGTGTTTGGGTAGTTTTGTGTTTCAGACGTCAGTGTTTGGGTAGTTTGTGTTACCCCCGGGTCGACGTAACCCTTGTGTTGATCCTGGGTCAGTGTTTGGGTAGTTCTTGTGTTACCCTGATCCTGGGTCAGACGTAACAGGCCAGTGTTTGGGTAGTTCTTGTGTTACCCTGATCCTGGGTCAGACGTAACAGGCCAGTGTTTGGGTAGTTCTTGTGGTTCACTGATCCCGGGTCAGACGTAACAGGCCAGGACAGACGTAACAGGCCAGTGTTTGGGTAGTTCTTGTGTTACCCCGTAACAAACCAGACGTAACAGGCCAGTGGGGTGTAGTAAGAGTTCCCCCCGGGTCAGACGTAACAGGCCAGTGTTTAAGCTTAAACAAGCTTAAATGTAGGCAATATGTATTAAAAATGATATAAAATATGCTATACTATAAAATATGATTGAAAATAAAGGATTTACAGTGGTTGTGTGGAGTATTTAAAAAAGTTTAGAGGATTTAAGTTAATCCGTAATCATTAATTCATGTATGAAGTAAAAAAATAAATAAAAAGCGTGTATTATAGTAAAACGAATCAACCCATTATGCTGGGTAAAATGAACTCAACATGTGTTCTGTCCTATATTTACCCAGCCCTTGGGTTGAAAACAACCCACATTTTTTAGAGTGTTTGAATAAGGAATAGGCTGAATCTTATCTTGCATATTTAAATATACAAAAAGGCGAATTATACTAGAGAGCTGCAGTAGCTTTCAGTGCCTTAAATTAAAATGAGATTGAATAATGTCAGAATGTAATTTTCTGGGTCAATTATTGCTTTAAATGTGATGCAGCAAAAACATTTTTAATGTCAAAAAGCCAAAATCAACTTATTCCTGAGACTTTGTAATGTGGATCATTGTGGATGAAAACTCACACCACACCACACACACACACACACACACACCACACACACACAATCATGCGTTAAAGCGCCCGGCTCTGTTTTTACACCGAATTACACTCTTTAGATTCATCGGAATAATTGCAACGCTGCACATAATAATCTTAATTAGAGTTTAATTAAATTGAGAGCAGGTTTTCCTGCACAGTTGTATTCAATCAGGCCTGTTATTAATGTGTGTGTGTGTGTCCGCGTTTTTGTGACATATCAGGACACAAGTTTGTATAATGACATGGTGTTACAAGGAGAGGGTGACTTATGAGGGCATTACCCATGTCCCCATTTTTCAAAAGGCTTATAATCATGAATGAGTTTTTGTGAGAAAGTAAAAATGTGCACAGTTTCCTGTGATGGGTAGGTTTAGGTGTAGGGTTGGTGTAGGGCGATAGAAAATTTGGTTTGTACAGTATAAAAACCATTATGCCTATGTATGTGTGTGTGTGAGTATTCAACCCTCAATTGATTTCCTATAGCCTCTTATTTGAGCGCACGTCTCTAAACGCTTGCAAAACAACCTCTGAGCGCACATAGCGTTTTCCTCAATGGCTGTCCTTTGTCAGGAGAGAAAGCAAGTCAATTGAATTAATAAACAAAGCTCAAAATGATGTTTGCTCTGGGAGACATTGTGTTGTGTTTGAATGTCTGATGAATTAAGACAATAAGGCAAGTTTGACTAAGATTACAGTACATTACAGTAGACGCTTGATATTAGACACACACACACACACTCTGAGACTTTTTCACTTTGAATGTGACTCACAGGCCGACAAGTGCAGCGTTATTCAATAAATCACTTCCATTCACTGCACACAAAGTCACACAAATACTCACTGTCAGCAAACACACAAACAGAAAAGTAAACGTCACTGCTGAATTCAGGCACAGACTGAAACTGTTCCTGTCAGAGCGGTTAATTTAGAGCTTCTGCCTCAAAACAATCTGTCTGTTGGTCCTCGCAGGACCTTGTGTTTTACGGCCGTTTGTCGGACAATCTTCTGATTTAGTGTGTTAAATAAATCCACGCCTGCCTCCAGACAACATAAAACCACATCCAGCATCAATACAGCTTAAGATGACATACGGGGGGATCCGTATAAAGACCGATACCACCCTAAACCTGAGCAGCCCTCCTAAAACTGACAGAGAAATATACAAGTAGCGGCTTTCCGGCATCCATTACATGCTTTCCTTTCTGTTTTTATTTATACCAACAAAGCGCGCCTCCAACCTCCAGCGCACACAAACAATTTCAGCTACAAGCAGAATCAATAAGCTTTGTTTGGTTAATTATACCCTGAACAGGCTGGAGCTGCGGACGGTACAGAGCAGCGCTGGATCGATGGAGCGACGCTCAACGTAAGTTCAGATTTGCATTGTTTCATTTCACACAAGCACAATGTGGGTCACAGAAACACTTTAGAGTTTATTTAGTGAAACAAGGGAAAGGAGAAGAGAAAAACTACATTTGGGACAATATTTAATAAATTATTAAATTTAAGACAATACAACTTTAAATACAACTAAACCAAATTAGCAAATAAAAAAAAAAAAAAACATAAGCATTACCCAATATAACAAAGTTGTTAGAAATAAAGTGAATAAATAAATAAATAAATATTATCAAAATAAAAATTAAATAAATAAAATGATAAAAAAATAAATATAAAAGTAATAAAAACATTGTAAATGCAAGTACATAAAAAGGTAAATAACAAGTAAAATGTGAAATATGAAAATAAAAATAAATGTTATTAGAAATAAAATACAAATTAATAAATAAATTTAAATAACAATAATAAATAACAATAAACAAACATTATAAATAGAAATATCATAAAATATTACAATAAATAAATAATGTCAAATATATAAAGGTAAATAAATAAACAAAAGTAAATAAATGACCATATAAATACAATAAATAAACATAAAATTAAATAAATATTACCTAATCTAAAATAAAATTTAAATGTTATTAGAAAGTCATAATAAACAAAATGAAATGAATGAAAGAATGAATGAATGATTGAAAATAAATATTACCAAAATATAAAAATAAAAATTAATGAATAAACTAAATATAAAGGTAAATAAATAAAAGTAATAAATATTACCAAATATAAAATAAAATTAAAATGTTATTGGAACTAAAAAATAACAATAATTAATAACAATAAACAACAATAACAATAATCAAATATTATAAATAGAAATAACAAAAATATAACAAATAAAGAAATAATGCCAAATATATAAAGGTAAATAAATAAATAAAGGTAAATAAATGACCATGTAAATACAGGTAAATATGTAAGTAAAATAAATAAACATAAAGTTAAATAATTATTACCTAATCTAAAATAAAATTAAAATGTTATTAGAAAGTCACAATAAACATAAAAATACTATCAAATATAAAGGAATGAATTAATGAATGAATGAATATTATCAAAATATAAAAATAAAAGATGAAACGAATAAAAAAATAAAAAGTTAAATAAATAAAAGTAAATAAAAACAATGTAAATGCAAGTAAAATAGTTAAATAAATAAAAGTAAATAAATATTACCAAATATAAAAATAAAATTAAAATGTTATTGGAACTAAAAAAAATAATAACGATAATTAATAGCAATAAACAACAATAACAATAATCAAATATAATAAATAGAAATAACAAAAATATAAGAAATAATGCCAAATATATAAAGGTAAATAAATAAATAAAAGTAAATAAATGACCATGTAAATACAAGTAAATATATAAATAAATAAATAAACATAAAATTAAATAATTATTAGCTAATCTAAAATAAAATTAAAATGTTATTAGAAATAAAATCATATAAAATTTAATGAATAAATAAATAAATAAAATTTAAAAAACATAAAAAATACTACCAAATATAAATGAATGAATGAATGAATGAATGAATGAATGAATAGCAAGACATTTTAATAAAGCTCTACATAAGTAGAATTTCACCCTCTTCAGTCAGGGAAATAAATTTTCACTGCAGTTTTCCAGGTCACAATGATGCCATGGCGTTGCTAGGCAGTTGCTAGGGTGTTCTGGGCAGTTAATAGGTGTTGCTGTGGTTAATAGTGAGCTCTTGATGGATACTAAAGGTGTCGCTATAGGGCATTCTGGATATTTGCTTAATGGATCAATATTAAACTGAATTGAGACAAAGATGTCACATATAACTGATTATTCAGGAGATGCACAAACCCAGCGCTGTGACACGCCACACATTCACGGCTTTATGGAGTCATCTCTCCCGCTCACACAAAACGCCTTCAGGTCCGGCTGCGGGAATACAGAGGTGAACTGCGAGTCCTTGACCTGTGTAATACAGCATCTCTTCTGCATTTGATTTGTGCTTTTTGCTGATGGAGGCATTCTCTGAAAGCAGGTCCAGTATAGATCCGTGCCACAGGCGGACTGCAGTATTAATGCAGCGATATAAAACCACTCTGGGCGCCAGTGTCACAGTTCATTAGCTGAAGGCTGACTGATACAACTACTGCTAGTGCCTCTTTTTTACTTTTGTAGTTGCTAAACTAGGGTTGCTGCAATATTCGGCGTTAGAACCGATACCGATAATTTGTGTGTTTATGTGCCCGATAACCGATATGCACAACCGATATTTATTACTATTATACTTCTGTTTTTGACACGATTACAACACCACTGAACTGAACAAACCATTTTATTTATAACAATCACTCCCTGCTTGCATAGAAAACAAATCTTATTTATACACCAATAAATAGAGGGGTCTGAAAGTGCAAAAATAAAAAAGTGCGCTATCACTGTTTTTGTTGAAAATTAGCAAAAAATAATTTATTATATAAAAAGCATCAGCAGCAACACTAATGTTACAATAAGCAAAATAAATGTAGACTGTCTAATGTTTTCAAATGGAGAATTAAAGACAGGAGTCATGTCAACTTTGCAGAAATGTAATACTTCTGTAAGTAAATAAATAAACATAAAGTTAAATAATTATTACTAATCTAAAATAAAATTAAAATGTTATTAGAAAGTCACAATAAACATAAAAATACTACCAAATATAAATGAATGAATGAAAATGAATATATCAAAATATAAAAATAAAAGATGAAATGAATAAACTAAATATAAACAAAGTAATCAAAAAATGTAAATGCAAGCAATGAATGAATGAATGTATAAAATAAAAGAAATGAATAAACTAATATAAAAGTTAAATAAATAAAGTAAATAAAACAATGTAAATGCAAGTAAATAGTTAAATAAATAAAAGTAAATAAATATTACCAAATATAAAAATAAAATTAAAATGTTATTGGAACTACAAAAAAATAACAATAATTAATAGCAAAACAACAATAACAAGTTCATTTTAATCTTCAAAATTACAAAAAAATAATTTTATTTATATAAAAAGCATCAGCAGCAACACTAATGTTACATAAGCAAAATAAATGTAGACTGTCTAATGTTTCAAATGGAGAAAATAAATAAAGACAGGAGTCATGTCAACTTTGCAGAAATGTAATACTTCTGTAAGTAAAATAAAAAAAACATAAAGTTAAATAATTATTACCTAATCTAAAATAAAATAAATGTTATTAGAAAGTCACAATAAACATAAAAATGCTACCAATGAAGAATGAATATTATCAAAATATAAAAATAAAAGATGAAATGAATAAACTAAATATAAAAGTTAAATAAATAAAAGTAAATAAAAACAATGTAAATGCAAGTAAAATAGTTAAATAAATAAAAGTAAATAAATATTACCAAATATAAAAATAAAATTAAAATGTTATTGGAACTACAAAAAAATAACAATAATTAATAGCAATAAACAACAATAACAATGTTCATTTTAATCTTCAAAATTACAAAAAAATAATTTTATTTATATAAAAAGCATCAGCAGATTTAAACAATAAGCAACATAAATGTAGACTGTCTAATGTTTTCAAATGGAGAAAATAAATTAAAGACAGGAGTCATGTCAACTTTGCAGAAATGTAACACTTCATTTTAAACTACAGTTTTAGTAGATTTATAAGCTGTTTAATAGGCTGGATAATATTCTTTGGAATATAACAAACAAAACACCGTATTTTATTGCATTTCTTTATTGCATTATTAATAATGTTTTTGTCATTCTAGATTATGAAATATCTGCTGACAAAGCATTGTTTATCTGTGCATTTACACAGAACTATACTCAAACTGCGATCGCTCGTGGAGATAATGAATAATTAATTTCCATAGAGTTGTGTTCATTTGGATGTTTATTAATAGTAAATGTTTATATAATTACGGTGTTTTAACAAGTGAATCTTGTTAAAAGTTAATGCAGTGGCCGAGCATCAACCCGCTGAGTGAACAAATACAGACGACTTGATGATGAGCAGAGACAACAGAGAGAGAATTAAATTCAGCGCTTTTATTTCCAACATGTGCTCATTCATGGCTGTATTTAATTCATGCAAAGTTACAGGACAGGACATGACGGATTATCTTATGTGACTCTGTGAGCTTGTCTCTATTTCTGCATAAACTAGCTACATTTCAGCACATGTATGTAACACATCTAATTTGTGCATTAATGGCTGTTATGTTAAATAAATTTTACTAATTACAGCAAATCAGGTAAGCGTTTTCAGTTAACTTCAATAGAAATTAATTGGCTGTTATGAATGGCATTCACATTTTACTTTTGCTTGAATTAGCGATTAAACCTCCCAATATTACCAGTCAATTAACCAGTGGGAAAATTTCCTCACCGTCACAACCCTACATCAAACAAACCACTAATCTTAAAATACCCCTATTATACTATTTTAAAGGTTCCTAATTTTGTTTATAAGGTCTCTTACAATCATCCAAGCTCAAAAAACACTTCAATTTTCTCATAATATCCACTGCATCATCAGCTCTTTTCTCTCAGTGTCTGAAACGCTTCGATTAAAGATTCAGTCTCTCTAAACCCCGCCTTTCCTGCTGCTCAGATGAGCTGCTGTGATTGGTCAGCTGATGATGCGTCTCGATCGAAGCAAACGACATCACGAATCTGATTGAGGGCGGGGCAAAGAGACGCTGTTCAGCCAATGACGATCACAGGCTGGCATTATGCAAATGAGTTACAAACCTATGTAGGCTCAGCAGAAAGTGAGACTGAATTACAGGACTCCTTTTAGTCAGTTCATTCCATTTATCTGCAATTTGATCTTTGAAACTTTGCAGACATTTCACCTTCACAAACAGCTCTGTTACACACTACATGAACAGGAATATCTGAAAACTTATGCTTGTGCCCAAAAACACTTTCATACAGCTTCGTAGCCAATAAATAAATTAACAAATCACCTGAGAAAGTCCTTGTGAACCTCGTTTTGCTAAATTAAATGTTCATCTTAAGTTACGCCTCTAATTCTCACATGTATATAAAAATGACAGTGTGTTTGTAAGTTTTATGAGCACTAAAGGCAGAGGCTTGTTTTGCACTCGTGTTTAAAGTGCCTCAATTATGCAGCAGCAACTCAAAAGCTTCAACTAAACTCTTCTCATTTTGCAGGGTCCCGAGCGCCAATGAATTTGAGGAAGGAGATTTGAAAAAGAGAGAGAATAATAGACAAGCACTTTCAATTTGAGGTGCGGCAGTGACCCAGATACTGTCTCTCCTCTGGGATTGATGCTTCAACAACATCCGCTCGCATCCCACCACCAGCCCTTTACCTGCTCCGGTCAAACACACATCTGAAGACAAACCCTGATGACATTAGGATTCGTCAAGCTAAGATTCGTCTCATTTTGAAGTCAACATGAAATCAAGACGGAAATTTAGTTTAATACACATTGTGAATGATTTATCAGTGCACATAAAATTAGTAATGCACTGAAATTTCAGCAACTGAATTTTTGGTTCAGACTGAAAATGATTTGGAGTGCCGAAATCAATGACTGAAATTGTGACATTTAATTACCGCTTCTCTGAGTCTTTATTTCGTGCACATTTTTAAAAACAAATAAACCAAATTAGCAACTAAAGAAAGATACAAAATAAAATAAAAAACAAATATATAAAACATAAATAAAGATTACCAATTTTTGAATTGAATAAATGAAAATAAATAAACATATCGAAATAAATAAGCATTACCAAATAAAATAAAATAAAATTTAAAAAAATAATAAAAAATAAAAACTTAAAATAAAATAAAACAAAAAAAAATAAAAATATTATTAGAAATATAATAAAATATTTTGTGCACGCAACGCGGATAAGCTACAAAAGGTAAACGTCATGTGAACTCTAGGGCTGGATTATTAATATCGATTTAATTTTCATTTGAATAAAAAATCTGTGCTGTTTTCGGTTGATGCATGAACAAAACTTCACTAAACATTATTTGTAGCGCCTGCCATCCAATAAAATCACAATAAGCTTTGATACTTTTGATATGAAACAGCCTCACCTTTCAAATTATGTCAGTTTTATCACCATACTCAAAGAATAAATGTGTTTTTGTGGCTCTTTAAAGGATTAATTCACTTCAGAATCTAAATTTCCTGATAATTTACTCACCCCCATGTCATCCAAGATGTTCATATCTTCTTTCTTCAGTGGAAAAGAAATGAAGGTTTTTGATGAAAACAGGATTTTTCTCCATATAGTGGACTTCACTGGGGTTCAACGGGTTGAAAATGTCAGTTTCAGTGCAGCTCTACATGATCCCAGACGAGGAATAAGAGTCTGCAATGCATCACGCATTACGTTGGAAAGATCAAGCGTGACCTTTCCAACATGATTACGTCATGCATGGAGCATCGTAGAGCAGTGTAAGATGAGCATTTGTGCTTAAAAAGTATATAAATGTTATTTTTTTTTAGAAAATGACTAATGGTTTCTCTAGATTAGACTCTTATTCCTCGTCTGGGATCATGTAGAGCTCTTTGAAACTGACATTGGACCTTCAACCCGTTGAACCCCAGTGAAGTCCACTATATGGAGAAAAATCCTGGAAGTTTTCCTCAAAAACCTTCATTTCTTTCGACTGAAGAAGAAAGACATGAACATCTTGGATGGCATGGAGGTGCTGCATGAGTGGGGAGCTACAGTTCATTGAGTGAATGCCGTGAAGGAGCAGAGCATGATATCTTGTGCATTTTGCCTTTACTCCCACAAAACTTGTCAACAAGGATACTTTATGTGAACGTGAGTGCATTAGTTTCTGATCGCAGGTGTTTGATTTATTAGATGAGGAAATGACTACAGCAGGTGATGAGGCTCAAACCAGCACATACAGTAGACTTTGACTATTTAATTTTACTTAACATTTTTTATTTATCCACTATATTGACAAGACCGTTTTGACGGATATTGGTTTACTTATGGCTACTTGAGCTCAACTGAGACGTTTAAAAGGCTGTTGTGTCGTCCTTGATTTATTGCAATGTTCAGTTTTATTTTGATTTTAGAAAATAAACTTGATTTCTCATCTTACAAATCAACTGTTTCTTATTTTCACTGGCATGTCCCTCAGGACTGGTGCATCTGTGAGCCTACATTCAGCATGAGTAAAATACTTCAGTACTGTTAAAATCAGATACTTGTATTGGAATTGGTTACTTGTAACTTAGTCATTTTCGATGCAAGGTATCTGTACTTTTACTCAAGTATGTTTTTAGGTACTCTTTACACCTCAAACTGAAGGTGGAGGAGCGCAAGGTCTCTAACATCCACCAGCTCCGTGATGTCCTCATGGAGGAGTGGAAGAGGACTCCAGTGGCACCTGTGAAGCTCTGGTGAACTCCATGCCCAAGAGGGTTAAGGCAGTGCTGGAAAATAATGGTGGACACACAAAATATTGACACTTTGGGCCCAATTTGGACATTTTCACTTACTTTTGTGGCCAGCGGTTTAGACATTAATGGCTGTGTGTTGAGTTATTTTGAGGGGACAATGTTACTCCTGTGAGATACTGTAGAAAATTATCTGTTAGTTAAGGTGCATGAATTTCTTTTGGATCAGTTATTCACTAATGACTAACCCGGGGTCGGTTAGTGGAACGATATTAGACCTGTGTGTGTTATAATGTGGAGCTCATCCACTGGAAAACTGCCTTACAGGGACATTAAACCAGTTGAATAATTACTCATTTAATTCTTCATCTTTTTTCCATTACAACTTCAAATAATTTTTTCACATCAACAAACTGGAACACAGTATGCTGATGCAATATATTATTGAAATGGCACAATATTGCACATAAAAGGAGGAATAAAACATGTTTTATAGAGGAAAAAAGAGAAATATGAACACGAGCTGCACTGAGAAACGACAAACTTCAGCTCTTTATGAACATCCAGACTTATAATTAATTAATCTGACGTGTCTGAGCTTGACACTCCCTGGTATACAAATATTTTCTTAAAATTACAACATGAGCATATTAATTTTTTATAAGAGCAGAACTGCATTCCTGTGTGAAATTCACAGGGTTATTATAGTCAACTAAAACTTAAACTATAAAAAAAATGTTACTTGAAATAAAATAAATGTTGAAATAAAGTATAAAAAAAATATTTTAACTTTTTCTCATTTTTATTTAGTTTAACTTGATGTACTAAAATAACTAAAATATATTAATTAAACTAAACAACAAAAAACTATATAAACATACCAATAAACTCACAACAAAATGACTAAAATTTGAACTAAAATTTGAAAATAATATTATATAAAAATAAAATTAATAACTATAATAAACTAATAAATAAATACTAAAATAACACTGGCAAGTAAAATAACTTAAATTAAAATGAAAACAGAAAATATTAAAAAAATATTAATAAAAACTATAATAATATCTTGATGATATTAAAATAAAACTAAAACTGAAAAAAAAATTAATAAACATTATATTTATAAAAAAATATATTTTTAATATTTTTATATTTTATATTTATATTTTTATATTTTATAATTTATTTTTATAAATATAATTTATTTTTATTTAAATATAATTTATTTTTAATTTATATAATTTATTTTAATAATTATATTTTATTAGAAAAAATAATAAAAATTATGAAAAACAACAAAAATTACTAAAATTAAAATTAAACAGGAAAATATAAAACTAAAATTAAATAATATATAATATAATATAATGCTATTATAAACTATAAAAGTATTTTAATGATACTAAAATGATGAGCACAAATGCTGCAGGCCTGAAAGCGAATTAATTATTAATTACTGAATCTGCGAGACGCCGCTGGAACGACAAAATCCACCTGTTCTTCCCCTCTGAAATGAAATTAGACAAATCAAATTGTACATTTTCATATAAATTAGCGTCCGGCTGTCGAGGGTCTGTCTCGCCTGTTGGTTTCTCTGAGAGACTGTGGAAGTTGGCAGCATGGCGACATTTCCAGTTTGATATAAATAGGCCCATAAATCTGGAAGTGGCTCAGATCTGGCACGGGCAAGAGGGGATTTCTAAATTACAATCCACTGGTCTGATGCCAGGCTCATCAGTCAATATGGGCCGCAGCCGGTCTGTGCCAAACGCAGCGTCTCTGACTGCATTCAAACAGCACTGCCATCGCGGGGAAGATGCTTGTCTTTAAGAGGACTCGCTTGACTCCGGCGTGATCGTGAATTCTAATATAGGAGCATGAAATATTCATATGAAAAACTCCAGATAACTGGCTTCTGTCTTCAGTTCGTAACGTCTTAACGCATTTAATTAAAATTAATTCAAAAGCCAGACCGCAGCACACTTATGTCTCCTCTCGCTCTTTTCTTGACAACACTGAATCTGGAAGAAAAAATGATTCGCTGTGCAGAACTTACTGGTTGATTTGTAGCGTGTGATATTTGCTCTGGTACAGCGGAGCGGAAAAATCGATGTTTGTAACAAATCAATTTGCATTTGAAAATGTCACGGACACCCAGGTC
Organism: Culter alburnus; assembly: GCA_028476615.1. Taxonomy (NCBI): domain Eukaryota; kingdom Metazoa; phylum Chordata; class Actinopteri; order Cypriniformes; family Xenocyprididae; genus Culter; species Culter alburnus. Next base: position 166,288 of record JAOTNS010002110.1, on the reverse strand, counting down.
AAGGCCACCAGCAGGTTAAAGGTCACCAGCTGTTTTTAGCTAAAAACAACTCCATTGATGCACATTGAGGTGTGAGACCTGAAACTAAAACCATAAAAAACATGTTTGTTACTTCAATAAATGAAATAGAAATAGAATAAATATAAAAACTTATGTTATTCTAGCTTAATGCCTAGGAAACATTTCTCATTTCTGATGTACTAAAATTGAAACTGAAAAAAATAAAAATAAATAATAAATATGGAAAAAAAATTAAATATATAAAAATAAAAAATAATTCAACATATTAATAAAAACTATAATAATATATCTCAATAATACTAAAATAACACTGGCAAGTAAAATAAGCTAAATTAAAATGAAAACAGAAATATAAACCAATTAAAATATGAATAAAAACTATAATAATCTCTTGATGATATTAAATAAAACTTGACAGTAAAATAACTAAAACTGAAAAAAAAAAAAAAAAATTATATTTATTTATTAATATAAAATAAATATAATTAATAATATTTATTATAAATTAAATTATATTTATTTAATAAAAATAAATAAATAATTTATAAATGTTATATTTTTATAATTTATTTTAATAAATATAAATTTATTTTTAATTTATATAATTATTTTAATAATTATATTTTATTAAAAAATAATAAATATTATGAAAAACAACAAAATTACTAAAATATAAAAGTTATAGGAAAATATAAAAATAAAAACTAATTCATATATTAATAAAAACTATAATAATATCTCAATAATACTAAAACACTGGCCAGTAAAATAACTAAAACTAAAACTTAAATAAAAAATAATAAAAAGATTAAAAAATAGACAAAAAAATACAAAATTACCTAAATTAAAATTAAAACAGAAAACAAACTAATTAAAAAATATTAATAAAAACTATAATAGTATTTCAGTGATACTAAAATAAAACTGGAATAAAAATTAATAAAAATATATTTTTAAAAAAAACTAATAATAAAAATGACAAAAAACAATAAAATGACCAGAATTAAAACGAAAACAGAAAATATAAACTAATCCAATACATTAATAAAAACTATAATAATATCTTAATAATACTAAAACACTGGCCAGTAAAATAACTAAAACTAAAACTGAAATAAAAATTAATAAAAGAGTTTTAAAAATTGACAAATTACAAAATGACCTAAATTAAAATGAAAACAGAAACATAAACTAATTAAAAATATTAATAAAAACTATAATAATATCTTGATGATAGTAAAATAAAACTGGCTAGTAAAATAATTAAAACTGAAATAAAAATTAATAAAAAATATATATTTTTCAAAAACTAATAATAAAAATGATAAAAAATACCAAATTAAATAATATCAAAATCAAAATATAAAAATTCAATCTAATTCAAAATATTAATAAAAACTATGATTAATATATTTTAATAATACTAAAATAACACTGGCCAGACAGGAGGAAAACACCTAAAAACCATATCTCAGCGTTTAAAAACACAATTATATGTCTCTACAGGTTCTCAAACTTTGCCAAGATACTAAAGTTTATCATCAAACATCAGAGATCTCAGTTTGAGCTCAAACTTTCTCATCCCATGATCTGAGAGTCTCTCACATTGAATCTATAGCTCTATACTCTTCCTGGACGACAACTAGTGACTCATTTGTGCATCATTATTTCTAAATCTGAGATAACACTGACACAAATGAAGGATAACTGAGCTATGACAGAGAAGCCTCTGAGCAGTATCATTTTCCTCTGGGATGTATCAAGAAAATTAATGTCATGTAAATGTATGAGCGTCAATCCTCTTTCCCACCCTGAACGGCAGGTCTTTTCATGGCTGTAATACAGCGGCGTTGTGATGGTGAATCATGACAGTAATGGATTACTCTAGTCTTGAGCGGATGACAGATGATGTGCTGGTCCGGCCGAAGCTCTTTTCTGGAAACCTGTGCGTCAGGTGTAAAGAAACGCCCTGGAACTGTGCTTATAATGAGGTTTGTGTGAATCGCACAATTACACTGACAGAAAGAGAGAAGAGCTGATGCTGACGAGAGTAAAACATTTACACACAGAGAGAGTCACACACTTACTCGTGAATTTAAACATCAGATTCAACCTCATGAAAACATATGCAGGTCACATGATTGATAGATTTTGTATTTATCTTTGCTTGTGTATTTGTTCTTATTTTATTACTGACTGTTTACTTGTCTTTAATAGTGTTTCAACTTTATTAGTGAGGCTAGTAGATTATGCTGTGGTATCAAAAGATGGAGGGATGGATGAAAAGATGGATGATGGATGGATGGATGGATGGATGGAAAGATGGATGGATGAAAAGATGGATAAATGGATGGATGATGGATGGATGGGATGGATGGATGGATGGATGGATGGATGGATGGAAAATAGATGGATGGATGGATGGAGGATGGATGGAGAAAAGATGGATGGATGGAAGGGAAAGAGGATGGATGGAGGATGGATGGAAAGATGGATGGATGGATGGATGGATGAAAAGATGATGGATGATAAAAGATGGATGGATGATAAAATGACAGATGGATGGAAGGATGATGAAGAGAGGGATGGATGGATGGATGGATGGATGGATGGATGGATGGATGGATGATGATGAAAAGGATGGATGGATGATGGATGGATGGATGATGGATGGATGGATGATGAAAGAGGGATGGATGGATGGATGGATGGATGGATGGATGGATGGATGGATGGATGGATGGATGGATGGATGGATGGATAAAATGATGGATGGAAATGATGGATGGATGGAAGGATGATGAAGAGGGATGGATGGAGGATGGATGGATGGAAGGATGAGGAAAAGATGGATGGATGGATGGATGGAAGGATGATGATGAGATGGATGGATGGATAAAATGATGGATGGATGGATGAAAAGAAGGATGGATGGGTGGATGGATATCATATTTGTATCTTTCAGACAGATGTATTAAAAGTGAAATTAAGAGGTTGGTAATGTGCTTAAATTGGCGTGAAAAAGAGTCACGATGTACAAAATTAATGATCTGAGAACAGGATTCATTTCCATAAATAGGCTTCATTTTTTTACTATTATCTGAAATCTAATTTGATATATTTTTCTTCTGATTTGAGGATGAAATGAGCTGGACATGTTCTTGACAGATTCTCCCTGCATGTCTTCTCATAACGAATCATCTCACTGACTCTCTCTCTCTGTCACACTGTTCTGGAGGAACAAACTCTTCTTCTGAAGCATCACTAATCATTCAACAAGTGATCTTTCCACACAGTGAATTTTTATATGTAACGTCTGGCCTGACCTAAATCATTTTCATACTCTATCGTTCCTCCACTGTAGTTTTTATGTTCTGAAGCACTCGCTCAGATAAAGCCTGTCTCTATTCCACACACGCTAACAAACGTCAAACAAAACTACAGCCTCCATCTGAAGGCCAGCGAGTGTTTGTGAAGCCGGCTCTCGTGTCACCGCGACTCGTCGTGACGCAGCTGAAGAGCTGCAACCTTGAGCGAAACCTCAGCTGGAGCACAAACAGCATTAAACAGCATTTGAGGAAAAACACACAGGCTGGCTAGTGTCCAGATGAAATATTGATACTCTCTGATACACGTAAAAATCCTGCATCTCCACGAGTGTCTCCTCTTGATGAATTATTTGTAGCAACATCAAGGTCTGTTCCTGTGTGAGAAACAGATTTCACCGGCCGCTGGATGAGCTTTCATCACTGAAGATCCTGATGTTTATCATGGAACAGAAGAAACGGACATTACAAATGAAGAAACAGTCTGTTTTGTACACATGTGCACACTGCCCTTGGCGGGTTAAATTAAATTATTAAAAAGAAAAATTGAAATGAAAAATAAAATTACAATTTTTTTTTATTATTTTTTAAAAAATTTTTATTAATTAATGCATACAAGTAATTATATAAAAATCTTAAATATTTTATTGTGATTAGTCAACAAGGCCATCTGACAGTCAAAAAGTTATAAATAAATAAATGTATGTAATAATTTCTAAATATATAAAAATGATATCTATCTATCTGTCTATCTATAGATATTGTATGTAAAAGTTATGTAAAATTTTAAAATATAAAAATGCATACAATGATAAATTAAATTATTAATCGGCTTGAATGAGAAAATAAAATATGTGATTAAAAATAAATAATTAATAAATTAAAATATAAAGTAAAAGTATAAAAGTACTTTTATTTATTAATTAAAGAATATAACTGATTATTATATGAAAAGTTTGAATATATATTTAATTGTGATTATTGTGTCAGTAAGGCCATCCTACAGTCAAAAAGTTGTAAAATTAAAAAAAAAAAAATATTAATTTTTTATTCATCTAAACAAGTAAAATATAAATAAATATATATATATATATATTATATATATATATAAATAGATATAGTAAATTGTGATATATGTACAATTTATGTAAAATTAAAAAATGTAAATATTCATACAATGATGAATAAAAATATTAATTGGCTTGAATTAAAAAAATAAAATATGATTTAATACAAATTTAAATTCATAATTAAATTTAATTCATAAATTAAAATATAAATTGAAAAGTAAAATTATAAATTAGGCCATCCTACAGTCAAAAAGTTGTTGTAAATCTAATAAATTAAAAATTATAAAATAATATATATAAAAATATTCTAAAATAATATAAAAATTTGATACAAAAATTACATTTATTAATGTATAAAAATAATATATGTAAAAATATATATAAATGTAAATGATGTCAAATTTAAAAATGTAAAAATTTATAAAAAATGAAATAGAATTTTATTAAAATCAATAAATAACTAATTATTACAGTGCTTCCCACACATAGACTTTACTTGGGCGGGCCGCCCACGTATAATAATGGCTGCCCAAGTATATTCGGAGACACATTTTTGCTTTTATTATTTTTATCCTCTTATACTTTTATATCCGCGCAAGATAATGAAACCATCCGCGATCGATTAACTAGTCGTTTCGTACCTGCTCGTTATGTGTGCGTCAGAACTGTTTACTCCCGCTAACATTCCCACGGGCGCTGCATTTTGCAAAGTCACAAGGGGGCGCTGTTGCACTTTCTACAGGCTCGCGCAACAGCGCTTCAGGCTGCTTCAAAGTGATTCTCAATCAATGAAAAGCGCAGATTTATGCCAAGCGATTGCTAAAGAAGTTGATGAATTATTACAATGTCTACTTTATGGCTTTTATATAAAATGTTTTAGACGATTGTAAGAATCTGAAGGATCAGCCTGCAATAGTACAGACATTTCAAAATAAGAGTACCTGTGTATTTCGGGCTTGTTTATAATTAAAAGTCACACGCTAAGTTTTTTCTTTTTCTTTTGGGCATTATTGGTATTTTGGTTACACAATAAATTGTATTTAATTTGATTTCCATTTAATTCATAGTAAATTATTGTAGTCTCCCCCACAGGAAGAAAAGACTAAGCACATTATTTGACACATATTATTCATTTTATAAATTTTACTAGTAAAATCTGTGTCCATTCACTGAGAGCGACACTATATGACAGCAAGGAGAACATAGGAAAATGTGAACCATTTAAATGCTGTAATTTTGCATAATTTACAATGCATAATAATGCATAATGTTAGTATGTAATTAAATGTATGTATTTAATTAAAATTAACTTCAATAAATAAAAATACTGTTAAAAATCACACATTGTTTGTTTGTCACATGTAGTAGACCATTTTTGTGCCATGGGTAATAGGAGGATTTTTCACCCGGCTACCACCGCAAGTATATTTCAAACCTGTGGGAAGCACTGTATTGTATGGAAATAAAATAATGAATATTAATATATATATAATATATATATATAATATAAAACCCTAGTATTTTCTATCACACATGATATGAGCCTTGAATGACTCTTGTGGTGCCTGAATCCGAGTCGGACATTTGATCCAAACCTCAGTGGCCATATGTGTAATTAGGTTTGACTTTACACCGCAAGGCCCGTCGATTCTGGTAAACCGAAGTGGACCAGACACCTGAGAGAGCATCGTGTCAGGTCCGCCTGATGTCACAGTCAGTACAAACACTCACAGCCATCAGGAAAGACCTGCTTCTGTCCGTCATCGAACCGCAGCAGCTGTGTGCAACCAAACGGATGATTCACAGCAATTCTGAACCTGATAGCTGCACTGAACACTGAACCACCAACAAGTTACCTAATGCTGAATTGCCAAAGAACGGAAATATGCACCACATTGAAGACACCAATCACAGACCTCAAAAGGCATGATTGACAGGTCAGCTATCCAATCGGATGGCTTTACCACTTTTCCCAGAGAACTAAAGCACATTCAATAAGCGCCTAGTGTATAAACAGGAGTAAATCAGCTTTGCAAACCTTTCACCAGAATGTATTGAACCTTTTAATAATTACTTAAATGGACGAGACTGTGTGTTTGTGTAAGACTGTGTGACCTTGCAACGTCCATCTCGCTTTTGTGGTTTACAGATCATTAACTAAATGTACAATGGCCCTCTGTATTGAATGGTCATTACTTAATGCTTTTAGGTAATGAAAATAATGCTGTGCTGCATATGAATGCCGGGCCCCATGGAGCAATATGGTGAACAACATTAAATACAGACCTAACAGAGTCCTGCAGCTCAGACAAACTAGATTTTCTGAGGAATATCTAAGCAGAACTTGCTTATGCAAAAGTTGCCGTCATAATGTGGGTGGTTGTTTATGAAGCCAAGTCAAAAGTCTCAAAAACTACATTCTTGCAAGAACATTTAGCAGTGTTTGCTGATGAACAGAATGAGAAATCAACACATCCGTTTGTTCTGCTCGTGTGAGCCAGGAGAAACACATCACATTTCTGTCGCCAATGAAAACCTGATAAAGAGCTGCAACATTAAACTCTCGGATAAGAATTTATGATTATTAGGATTATGAAATAAGGATTGTTCTGTACGGGGCTTTACTGAAAAACATCACCTTCAAAAGCTCAACCAAAACTGAAAATCATCATTTATTTACCCTCATGTTGCTTCAAAGGCCTGTTCACACCAAGGACGATAACTATAAATATAGCTGCGAGCAGCAATAATCGGGGTTCGAGCACTTTAAAGCCTTTACGCATATATGTAAAAAGGTATTATGTTTTAATTAGAAAGCCTGTAACCATCTTGATCATTGATGGAAAAGACAGTTTACAGCAAATGCATGCAATTTACCATAGGAAATATATATTGTTAAAGCTTTTTAACAGTTATCAAGGTTTTTGAAATAATCTCCAATATTTAATGAACGATTCAATGGACAGCGGCGGTCCTAGAGGCAAAGTTCCTCAGAATGAGGAGTTCTACCATGTGGTATGAATGTTGTGGGTGTGTGTGAAAAATCAAGTGATACACAATCCTTTACGCATGTGAAAAACGTGAAGGCGACCCCGGTGGCCAATTTCTTTCCAATTTTTCACAGGACTCTAGGGCCGTGAGTCAAACAGGCCCAGCGAGTTTCGTTCCAATCATCTTCCATTAACTTTGTCTGATTGCTGCTCAAATTTCATTGGCTGATGGCAGACATGTTTTTCAAGATACGTCAATGTCCTCATAGACAGTCATGGCACCTCGGACAAAGACACTGCATGCCAATTTTCAAATCGATCGGACTAATGGTGAAGTAGTTATTTCACGTTTTCAAGTTTTTTCTCTGTTATAGCACCACCAACTGGCCAGTTTCCGTATCCTTTTTCATGTGATCACAGAATGAGCTCTTACATAGGTGTGCCAAGTTTGGTGAAAATATCTTATTCTGTTCACGAGTTATACCCATTTTAGTAAGAGTGGCTCCGCTCACTTTGAACGTTTTGGTGGCTCTTAGGGACCGTGAATCGGAATTTCAACCTTTTTTTGAAAACTATTGACAATCAGCCTCCAAAGAATCTTGCTTCACTGGTTTGGTTCCGATCGCGTCCAAAATCTAGGACTAGTACGCAAAAGTAGGTTTTTCAAAAAATCCAAAATACCTGAACATTTTGCAAGAACAATGAGTGAGTCCAGGGCATGAATCTTTGAAATAATCTCCAATATTTAACGAACGATTCAATGGACAGCAGCGGCCCTACAGGCAAAGTTGATCAGAATGAGGAGTTCTACCATGTGGTAAGAATGTCGTGGGTATGCGAAAAAAAAACGTGCAATACACCATTCTTTACACACGTGAAAAACGCAAAGGTGTCCAAAAGGTGGCCAATTTCTTTCCAATTTCTCACAGGCCTCTAGGGTCGTGAGTCAAACAGGCCTAGCGAGTTTTGTTCCAATCAACCTCCGTTAACCTTGTCTGACAGCTGTTCAAACTTCAATGGCTGATGGCGGCCATGTTTTTTGAGATGTGTCAATGTCCTCATAGATAATCATGGTGCCTTGGACAAATACACTGCATGCCAATTTTCAAGTTGATCAGACTAACGGTGAAGTAGTTACGGACATTTTCATGATTTTTTTTCTGTTATATCGCCACCAAGTGGCCAGTTGCCACATCCTTTTTCACACGACCACACAATGAGCTCTTACATAGATGTGCCAAGTTTGATGAAAATATTCCGTTCACGAGTTATAGCCATTTTAGTAAAAGTGGCTCCGCCCACTTTGAACGTTTTGGCGGCCCTTAGGGACCGTGAACCAGAATTTCAACTTTTTTTAATAACTATTGACAATCAGCCTCCAGAGAATCTTGCTGCACTGGTTTGGTTCCGATTGGGTCAAAAACCTAGGACTAGTTTTGTATTGAGCCAAGGATTCCAACAATATAAGACACTTGAGCCTACGCCTAACAGTTCAGGCTACGAGTTATAAGCGATTTCGTACTTTTCACCAATGTAGCACCCCCATCAGGCTGATCGGGGTAAGAAATGGTGACGTTGTAGATGGTGTGAGTACTACCAGCCCTCAAAGTTTTGGTTTGGTTTGCCCGATCACTTTTAGGGGAGAATACTGATCCTTGGAAATTTTAACAATTAGTACAGTAGGGTTTTAGACCGCAAACTGAACAGTAGTGTACTACAGATGCTTATGCAGACCTTATTTACCAGAGAAGCACGTGTTTGAACTTCCATTTGAAGAATAATTAGCTGGTGAAGTGGATTTACATATTACAGAGTTATCATGAGTACTGTAATGTTTATAGTGGATGTCATAACAAATGTCAGTAGACCGGGAAGATTTTAAAAAGAGTGGTTCATTCAAAAATCCATAAGAGCTTACTGTCATACTGTGGAAATACAAACCAGAAGACAAAACGCAACGGGATACTTCACATGGACGAGTTACATGTCATTAACAGAAGCAGCGTCACCTGAGCAGGTAGAGATACTGAACCACGGTCGGCTGCAGATTCCTCTGCGTTTCTCCAGGTGTCAGTCTCTCTCACATGTTGAACACACATGTTGGTGAGATGAGATCTGATGTGGCGTTCAGTTGGAACATTACCACCTGCTGAAGGGATTCTGGGCTGCTTTGAGAGAGGAGAATAATTCATGACACTCGAAAAAAGGTGTCCCATATTCATGCCATCACACATTACCAGGAAAGTAAATGGGCTGCAGATACAGAAACCCTCTGATCAGTCGATGATACACAAATTGCCAAGAAGAGTCAATGGTAAAACATCTACTATAAAAAAAGGAAATATTTGTATGCTGCTTGCAAATTTGTCTCATAAAGATATCTTAAACACTTTAGAAAAGCCAACAATGGAGTAGTGTTGTTATCATTAACTAAAACTATTAAAAATCGCTTTTGATAATTGAAAAGTCTCTCAGCCACCTCTATTTCTTCAAACCCTCTACTCACCCATCATGGACACGCCCCCTACTGCTGATTGGCTCACTCACTCTACTCCCCAATCACCATGAGCACGCCCCCTACTGCTGATTGGCTCACTCACTCTACTCCCCCATCATGAGCAGACACGCCCCCTACAGCTGATTGGCTCACTCACTCTACTCCCCAACCATGAGCAGACATGCCCCCTACTGCTGATTGGCTCACTCACTCTACTCCCCCATCATGAGCAGACACGCCCCCTACTGCTGATTGGCTCACTCACTCTACTCCCCCATCAAGAGCAGACACGCCCCCTACTGCTAATTGGCTCACTCACTCTACTCCCCCATCATCCCTACTGCTGATTGGTCACTCACTATACTCCCATCTTGAGCAGACACGTCCCCTACTGCTGATTGGCTCACTCTTTCTACTCCCCATGAGCAGACACACCCCTACTGCTAATTGGCTCACTATCTCTCCTCCCCCATGAGCAGACACGCCCCTACTGTTGATTGCTCACTCACTCTATCCCCCGTCTTGAGCAGACACGCCCCCTACTGCTGATTGGCTCACTTACTCTATCCCCCATCATGAGCAGACACACCCCCTACTGCTAATGGCTCACTATCTCTCCTCCCCCACCATGAGCAGACACGCCCCCTACTGCTGATTGGCTCACTTACTCTACTCCCCCATCATGAGCAGACACACCCCCTACTGCTAATTGGCTCACTACTCCTCCCCCACCATGAGCAGACACGCCCCCTACTGCTGATTGGCTCACTCACTCTACTCCCCCATCATGAGCAGACACGCCCCCTACTGCTGATTGGCTCACTCACTCTACTCCTCCATCATGAGCAGACACGCCCCCTACTGCTAATTGGCTCACTTACTCTACTCCCCCATCATGAGCAGACACACCCCCTACTGCTAATTGGCTCACTATCTCTCCTCCCCCACCATGAGCAGACACGCCCCCTACTGCTGATTTGCTCACTCACTCTACTCCCCCATCTTGAGCAGACACGCCCCCTACTGCTGATTGGCTCACTCACTACTCCCCCATCATGAAGACACACCCCTACTGCTGATTGGCTCACTCTCTCTCCTCCCCCATCATGAGTGGACACGCCTCCTACTGCTGATTGGCTCACTCTCCTCCCCCATCATGTGTGGACATCCGCTGATTGGATGTGTGTTGTCTACATTCCCTCCCCACTCCATCTGTGAAGTTTAACAGCATCACTCCACTTTCAAAATTCAGAAGCGCACAGTTCAAAGAATGAGTCATCAGCTGTTCCTGAACTACAAGAAGCCAAATGTGGGATGAAACTCTGCTACTCCACTGAGATGCGCAGAACAATCATTTGCATAGGCCCTTGACCGGACAGCGCGGCGCGATTCGCTGGATAATGGTTTCACAAAAACATGTTCATACTCAGAATTATTTGCATTGATGCATATTCAATAAGAGCTGGTGATTTGAGGCAAAATGAGCAACATAAACCATTGCCAATGAACAACAGCACAGAAACTGAACTGGGACGCATTTTTCCATTACATTGTGCTACTTTTTCCATAGTTTTTCTATGTAAATGTGCGCTAGACAGACCTGTTTGACTGTTTTGCTTGCATTTGGTGTCTTTTGCAGGATCTCGCGCATGACACAGCATTCTAAAAACGCGGCAATCAAATTAAAAGGGTTTTTTTTCATTCCGCATTTTTAACAGCAAAAACACGTTCTGCGTGAACCAGCCCTTAGAAGAAAAGTTCTATATGGAACCTTAAAGGAATCCGTCAGGAGCTTCATATATAGAACCTTTTAGGTGTTCCATCATGCGTCACTTTATGGATTTAACTTTAATTAATTAATTTAGTTTTTATTTTGAATTGTATGAATTAAGCAGCTCGTAAACATACTTTTTCACTAAAATGAAAAAATTAAAAATAACCCTTTAAACATGAAAGTTTATAACTAATAATTAGAGCATTACACCGATGATATTGTCACTATATTATTACCCAGCTCTTTATATAAATTTGTAAATATAAGTATGTCCAACTTCATTCACATACATACAGTATATTAGTGTAAAGTCTGCTTGATTGCTTGTATTATCACAAAATGTAATATAGCCCAGAACTAATGTAATAAATGAAGATATTAAGATATTATAACCATTAACATGCATTGAAGCCCATTTCTGCCACATAAGAAACAAATCGTGCTTTGGTAAATCATAATTATGGCATAAAAAGTTAATTATAGCATAATTATATGATGACAAGTTTAAATTCATAATTATGACATAAAAAGTTGAAATTATGAGATTAAAAAGCCAAAATTGTGACGTCGAAATGTACATACCTGGTCGAAATTATGAGACACGTCAAAATTATGATTATGAAATAATGACATTATCTCATATTGAAGTTGAAATTATTAATAATTTAGACTTTCTATGTCATAATTTCGAATTTGAATATCATTACTTTGACGTTTTATCTTAAAATCATGACTTTTTAAGTCATAATTTTGACTTTCTATCAGAATTTTTAAGATTTTTTTCTTATGTGGTGGAAACGGGCTTCCATAAACATGTAAAGCTGCTTTGAAACAATGTATAATGTGAAAAGAGCTACACAAATAAATTTGACTTGCCTAATTATTTTTTTAATAAAAATAATCTGCCTGCTGCCACAGCTATAGCTTGCTGATTAGAGCCTCGCTAAGCCATAATAAATGATTGTAATTAAGTTAAGAGCGACACGGAGCCCTAATTGATCAACACGCTGACGCCAGGTGCCTCCGCCTCAGATGGAGTTTCAGTTTAAAGGGCCCCACAGCGAGGAATGACACACTGATGCTTCGTTTGTCCACCTTTATGCCAGCACAGAACAGATCTGCGTGACCTTGCCCACCCGCGTTCACGTCTGAATTCCCCTGATGGACACGGACTATTCTCAGATCACTGGTTCCACTTCCGAAAACTCCCTGTTTTTTCCTGGTTAGCGCAGAGCCAGAAAGATCAGATTTGTGCCGTCTCACACACACACACACACCTCTACCTGCGAGAAGATGAATGAGTGTTGTCAGTAAATGCGTGCAGGGCGACTTCACACCGGGAAAATAAGGGCATTATCTCCCTCAGAAGTCCTGACGATGCAAAACCACACAGCAAGCTCATTAAACACAGCGTGGAAACAAATCTCTCATTTTTGGTGTCATTTTTCCAATTTTAATGGTATCAAATAAACATCTGTATCTTCCGAACACAACACAATAAGCTTATACCTCATCTTTGAGATAACTGCGTTTTCATTCCTGCGTTCTTCTCATCTCAGCCGGGATCATATTGATGTCAACACACAAAAGCAACATTATTCTTCAGAATAGCTCATAAGAAGCTCAAACTATTTCATGCGAGCGCTTGAAATAAGATAAAAAAGTTTTCATTATATTCAAAGTCCTCTGAAAGTCATATATTTTGTTTTGTTCTTCAAACGAAGCAAGGAAGTTCCTCAGGGAATGTTTTCCCCTGTGCACTTAAATCTCTTTTGCAATTTCCTATTTATACGGAATACGGTGCACATGCTTTGACATCAATCATGTCGGTAATAAAAAGTTTTTTAGACTTATTCTTAATTTTACACTTGAGGGTTAGGTTTAAGTTAGGGTTAAGTACCTTTATATTTTGACTAAATAAACTTTGCATATATAATAGCAACCTTGTGCTGTGTTGAAAACCCTATAACACTCGTCATGTTCCCTGCAAAGCTTATAAAGCTCTCGTTATGCTACATTATCACCAAATATTGACTTCCATCTTTTTGTCAGCTTGTTTTCTTTCAGATAGGACAGGTTTCATATTTATTTTTGGAAATGATCGATCGTAGGCCTTGTTTATCTGAGCTTACGTACCTCAGTTTTTGAGTGAAAAAAAAAGCATTATTTATGGATAATTTTGTCAATTTTACATAAAATATGAAAAAAAACAAATGCACTGTTTATCATGCTGGTGTGCTTTAATGTTTAAACAGGAAATTTGTTTTGAAATGCTTTTATTTTGTACAAAATTTTGGCACAAAGTCAAAGTCAAAAAATGACTGGCCTACAGAAAATCACACGCTATTTTATCACCAAATATTGGATTTAATGTTTTTGTATCCACACATGCAGAGGCCCGAGGCCTTTATTTCTGCAAGCCCACATGTATATATGTGAACATGAACATGATGAACACTAAATGTTTCTCTTATTTTCGATCTCCCCTATTCATTTTCAATGGGTGGTCATTTTTGACCAATATAAACTTCATCAATGAGGCCTACGATCAATCAGTTTCAAAAATAATACAAAACCTGTCCTAATTTAAAGAAAACAAGTTAACAAAAGATTGAATCCAATATTTAGTGATAAAATAGCGTAACAAGTGATTTATAAGCTATTTTTTGGTAGGCTGGTCATTTTTGATTACTTCGTGCCATTTGTTTTTTGGGTTTTTTTTTTTACAAAATAAAGCATTTCAAAACAATTTCCTAGTTAAACATTAAAGCATACTAGTGTGATAAACAGTGCAATTTATATATATATATATATATATATATATATATATATATATAATATATTATGTAAAATTGACAAAATTGTTCACAAATAATGCTTTTTTCATTCAAAAAACGAGGTACATATAAGCTCAGATAAATAAGGCCTATGATTGATCAATTATATATAAAACCTGTCCTAATTTAAAGAAAACAAGTTGACAAAAAGATAGAATCCAATATTTAGTGATAAAATAGTGTAACAAGTGATTTATAAGCCATTTTTTTGGTAGGTTGTACCATTGTTGTGCCATTTTTTTTTTTTTTTTTTCCAAAATAAAAGCATTTCAAAACAAATTTCCTAACTAAACATTAAAGCACACTAGTGTGATAAACAGTGTAGTTTGTTTTTCATATTTTATGTAAAATTGCAAAATATTCCACAAATAACGCTTTTTTTCACTCAAAGAGGTACAAAAGCTCAGATAAATAAGGCCTACGATCAGTCAGTTATATATAAAACTTGTCCTAATTGAAAGAAAACAAGCTGACAAAAAGATTTAATATTTGGTGATAATGAAGCACAATGACAGATTTATAAGCAATTTTTTGTAGGCCGGTCAAATGACCGGGAACATCACAAGTGTAACAATTTGGGGGAAAAAAACACAAAAAATTACAAAAAATTGACTAAAGTCAGTAAATTTTAGTCCAACAGGAAAATCCTCTCTGGGTCAAAATGAGGGTTAATCAACAATATTTCATTATACTACAGTAGATGCTTTACCTATGGACTGATTTTTTATTTTTATTTTTATTTTGGAGGCTCGTTTTTCCAGTTTGCTGTTTTTGAGCGCATACTACAAGTTTGGGGTCGGTACAATTTCTAAAAAAATGTTGAAATAACTCTCTTCTGCTCACCAAAGCTGGTATTATTTGATATAAAATACTGTGAAAATTGTGAAATATTATTACAATGTAAAATAACTGTTTTCTATGTGAATATATAGTAAAATGTAATTTATTCCTGTGATCAAAGCTGAATTTTCAGCATCATTACTCCAGTCTTCAGTGTCACATGATCCTTCAGAAATCATTCTAATTTGATGATTTGCTGCTCAAGAAACATTTCTAATCTGCTCAAGTTCAAAAGAACATCATTTTCTTAAATAGAATCTTTTGTAACATTATAAACATATTTACTGTCACTTTTAAACAATTTATCCTTGCTGAATAAAAGTATTAATTTCTTTAAAAAAATAAAAATGACCCCTAATATTTGCATCACATGACATCTACAGCTCAGGTGATTGGCTCCAAATCAATTGTGCCCATGAGCAAAGACATCAAAGGTGGGAATGCCATATATGGATCACTAATAAGCCCCGCCCTCTCTCCTCATCCAGGTAAGTCATTGGTTCCAGTGTGCTGACTGACAGGTTGTGCAGTGCGTTGGTGGCGTATTCCTCCTGCACTCTCCCTCTCCTCGTTCTCCCACTCTAATCCTTTTCCGAGCGTATCACATTACGCTATTCTTCCCTTTAATACACATTAATAGTGCCGATATCTGCTGCGTCTCCTCTGCCAACACAAACACTCTTAAAGCTTAACAAAGCTGCTTTACCTCACTGGAGTGTTCAGTCTAGCAGAGCAGATTCCTCCAGCGCGGCTCATAATGGCTCCACATCCACGGCTGTTTAAAATACAACACGGAGGAGTTTGTGCTAATTTTCTCAGGTGTTTTCTTGAAGGTTGATCAGGGAGTGACAGCAGAGGTCGAAGCGAGTTCTGAGGGTCGGTGCGACCAGATATCCACCAGAAAACAAGCAAACAAACTGTTTGAAAGTGAGAGGAGATGCTTCATGCATTATTCACCGCTACCGGCTCTCTAAACTTCAGTCTTTGGGGGATTGTCTGACATCCCAGATGAATAATTAAGCTCTGACCTTTTATCCTCATTAAAGGTGATGTGGGGAGGGGAGAGATTTCCTCCCGAGAGCGGCCGACTCGTAGACAAGCTGTCAGGAACAGCACTGAAATCAAACGCCTCGTGTTGCAGAGACTCGATGGCTCTACGACAGCCGGACGAAAGACGTTTACATGTGCTGCATGAGGGATCGAATTTGCTGAAGGTTTTGTTCGGGAAACATTGACATGATTCACTTTCAAATACTAGTGAGCTTCTTCTAAAAATAGTGAGCCTTGGATGGATAGGCTAATGCGGATAATATGAATTGATTATAATTCAATAATGCATTAGCTCATCTGTTGGATAAGACCACATGGGCCAGCCTTCGCTCCCCACGTGCATCAATGAGCCGCCCATGATCCTGTCGCCGGTTCAACACTGTTCCTTCCTTTCAGCATTTTTGATAGATACTGACCACTGCAGACCGGGAACACCCCACAAGAGCTGCAGTTTTGGAGATGCTCTGATCCAGTCATCTACCTATATATACAGGTTTGTGACATCACAAACCCCCAAATTTACATAAACCCCGCCCTCAAGAACATGCAACACAGGGTGAGGCCATGTTGGGCTGCTTTAGAGAAGAGGAAGAGTTGTTGTTTTACGCCGGAATGCTTCACAAACGAACGCTGGATTTGCACAAAAGATGAACATGACAGCACATGCTAGTGGATGAGTTGAATCAACTCCACAGCAACTACATCAATTTATCCACTAACCATTCAGAAACGTCTAAAAGTTGTAACTTCTTCCTGAGTCTCTCCATCAGTGTCGACTCCGGTTTGAACAATGTAAGGCTGAACACCGTCGTCATTTTGGCTGCGTGAGATTCTCCAGCTTTGTTGTTGTTGAGCTGTTAAAGCTCCGCCCCTCTTCTGGAAAGGGGGCGGGAGCAGCAGCTCATTTGCATTTAAAGGGACACACACAAAATCAGCATGTTTTTGCTCACACCCAAATAGGGGCAAATTTGACAAGCTATAATAAAACAAACCAACTCCGGTTTGAACAATGTAAGGGGCCGTTCACACAGAACACGTTTTTCTATTCCAATGCGCTACTTTTCCATAGTTTTTCTATGTAAACACGCAAGACGGATGTGCATGAATGTTACGCTCGCGTCTCGCATCTTTTGCAGCGCCTCGCACATGAGCGCAGCATTTTTAAGACGCCGTGTCAAGTTAAAAGAATTTCAACTTTTACACGCAGCGCCGCTCATCAATGTCAGTTCCAAAACAGTGGACCAATCAGAAGAACTCGGAGGCGGGGCAAGCGTAGCAAGCTTTTGTTTACAGTACCAAGTTGGTGTGGTAACTATTTTATTTGTATGTTATTGCCGTTATTGCATCATGCCTCAAAAGCGTGTCTCGAGACCCTCGCGTTCTGCAGTGCGCTTTTTTTAAAAAACATTCCTGAGTGCTACGTCTCGCATTTTAGACGAAGAGACGTGTTCTGTGTGAACAAGCCCTAAAGCTGAACACCGTTACTGACAATCCTCATTTTGGCTGCGTGAGATTCTCCAGCTTTGTTGTTGTTGAGCAACTTTTCTGGAAAGGGGGCGGGAGCAGCAGCTCATTTGCATTTAACCCTTTGATGCACAAGCTATGAAAACCCCTTCTAATGCACAACATGGGTCAAAAATGACCCGTATTCATTTCCTATGTAATTTCAAGCATGGTTGAGTGTTTCTTTGCTGAATCTTTGAAAGAAATGTATTTTATCATTCATTTATTCCAGGTATTCCTTAAATATCTTGTTTTTGATTGTCAAAAATCATTATGTTCATTTTTTCTTTCTTACTTTATAAACAAACACAGTTTTTGTATGTCTACATCAATTTTACACACATGGGTCAAAAATGACCCGTATTTATTTCCTATGTTATTTCAACAAGACTGAGTGTTTCTTCGCTGAATCTTTGAAAGAAATGTAATTTGTCATTTATTCCAGGTATTCATTAAATATCTTGTTTTTGATTTTCTACAAATAATTATGTTTATTTTTTCTTTCTTAAATTATAAACAAACAGTTTCTACATCAATTTTACACAATATCTTGTTTTCAAAAACAAGATATGTAAGGAATACCTGGAATAAATGAATGATAAAATACATTTCTTTCAAAGATTCAGCAAAAAAACACTCAACCATGATTGAAATTACATAGGAAATGAATACGGGTCATTTTTGACCCATGTTGTGCATTAGAAGGGTAGTGATACAAAAATGATTTTTATTCAAAAAGTAAGAAAGAAAAAATGAAAATGAGGATTTGTGATGATCAAAAACAAGTTAATTGAGGAATACCTGGATTACTGAATGATGCAAAGATATTGAAAATAAAAACTCAGCCGGGTCATTTTTGACCCATGTTGTGCATCAAAGGGTTAAAGGGACACACACAAAAACGGCATGTTTTTGCTCACACCCAAATAGGGGCAAATTTGACAAGCTATAATAAATGATCTGTGGGGGATTTTGAGCTGAAACTTCACAGACACATTCTGGAGACACCAGAGACTTATATAGCCAGTGTTCAAAACTATCTCCTTACCTTAGCCTGATTCATAACGGTAAGTTTGTAATAATGTTTTATAATAAATCGACACTGGTGGATTTCCACGGGAAATTCAAGCATGCAGCAGTTCGTCTTTGCATCATTACGTCACATATGTAAACAGAAAGAAAGGAGTCCCTGCATATATGATGCTACTGGTAGCAGATCATTTATAGCCCTTTCTCACAGCAGTTGCAATAATTAAACTATCATTTTGATGGCGGATTGTAATCCAGAAAGTTCCAAATGACAATCATCAGTGACAACTGGAGATTCAGCCGTAGTCAAAAGCAAAAGACTGAAACTGAAAATCTACAGGTAACGCTAATACATAGTCATGCAATGCTGATGCTGTTAACATTAACAATTTGAGAACAAAGCATAATAATAATAATAATTTGCATGGTTATGAGCTAATCGATCGTTAGATTTAATCATCATTGGCAGCGTGATTTATTGTAGGCCTAATGCTTTTCCCCTCAGTTGGTCAGAACAAAAGTGGCACACGTTACTTACTTGTTCAGATGATATTTTCCGGTGAAAATTCCTACTTTGGTCATACTTCAAGACTACAATCTGTGATTCCGAAGTACAGTATCCACACCGGTGCGGAGACCGACAGCAAACATTAGATTCATCCGTGCCGATGCACAAAGCACGTAAAGATAATAATTCCACATATAACTGCAATTGCAGGTTTCAAACAGAGATGGCGACTAAGAGGCAAATCTTACGGACATCAGCTTTAAATCAGTAAAAAAACATATACAATTAAATAAATAATAAATATATTGCTTTATAAATGTTATATTACATCTAAAATAATATTTACAAAAATTAACATACATAAATATATAAAATAATTTTCTTAAATATTAAAAAATATATATTTTAGATTATGTTTAGAGCAACCATCATTTGAAAAGGGATAACAAATCATTTAATCTGATTATACACCCTAGAAAACCATAGATAATTTTCCACTGGCTGCACAAAATGCACATTTTCTTTCCATTACAGCACAGATGTTGTGTTGCTATAGAAGCTCTCATGTGCCTTCTATAGACTCTGAAAGGCCGTTTTATCTGTTGATTCAGTTACGATCATGTGAGTGGGAGTGAACGCAGGGTTATTTGACTCTGCCATGATGAGCTCATGAGGAGCAGCGCAGAGATTCCAGGCCACGTTTAAGGCAAGAGTGTATTTATAGCCGGCAGAGAAATAATTCATTGTTCATCAGAGTGAAGATTGTACACAAACACAACAGCTGCGCTGGACTAAAACAAACCCTGTTCTCCTCTACTGCTTCTGCACTACGTCCCCTCATCTTCTCCTTTCTTTCTCTCTGTCACAGGAGGGGAGGATGTTTCTTTGAAGTGTGTTTGTCATGCTGCTGCTCTCCGGTGGCTCTTCCCACAGCAGAAGTCTTGTATCTGCCGCACACACGTCCTGCTGTCTGCTGCACACCTGGACCTCACATATCACACAAAACACGCCGCTCAAGACATTCTCCAGTGCTCAGACACTACTTCAACTCTAAGAGAATTCAAAAACTCACTAAAGCGCATGTCTGATGTAAAAAGCTCAGGGGATGAGATACATTCGAAATTTGTGCAATAATCAATATGCAGCTGTCTAATTCTATAATTCTATAACTGTGATAAATCTGAAAGTGTTAAATGTGAAACGGTTGTGCAATAGTCAATATGCAGAAGCTTAATTCTATAATTCTATATTCTGTGACGAACTTGACACTGCATTGACAGTGTAACGGTTGAATTCTATAATTTGTGATGAATTTAAAACTGCTAAATCTGAAACTGTTGTGAAATAGACAGTGTAACAGTTTTTATTCTATACATTCTATATTCTGTGATGAATTTGAAACTTAAATTTGCAATAGTCAATATGGAGCACTTTAATTCTATAATTCTACATTCTATATTCTGTGACAAATTTGAAACTGTGAAACTGTTGTGAAATAGACAAAGTGTAACAGTTTAATTATTAATTCTATATCCTGTGATGGATTTGAAACTGCTAAATCTGAAACGGTTGTGCAAGTCAATATGCAGTAGTTTAATTCTATAATTCCACATTCTATATTCTGACAAATTTGAAACTGAAAACTGCTGTGCAATAGAAAGTGTAACAGTTTAATTTTATAATTCTATATTCTGTGATGAATTTGAAACTTAAAATATGAAACGGTTGTGTAATAGTCAAAATACAGCAGTTTCATTCTATAACTGATACATTTGAAACTGCTAAATCTGAAATGGTTGTGCAATAGTCAATATTCAGAAGCTTAATTCTATAATTCTATATTTTGATTAATTTGAAACTGTTGTGCAAATCAAAATACAGCAGTTTAATCCTATAATTCTATATTCTGTGACAAATTTGACTAAGACTGTTGTGCAATAGTCAATATACAGCAGCTTAATTCTATAATTCTACATTCTATATTCTGTGACAAATTTGAAACTGTGAAACTGTTGTGAAATAGACAAAGTGTAACAGTTTAATTATTAATTCTATATCCTGTGACGAATTTGAAACTGCTAAATCTGAAACTGCTGTGCAAGTCAATATGCAGCAGTTTAATTCTATAATTCTACATTCTATATTCTGATGAATTTGAAACTGAAAACTGCTGTGCAATAGAAAGTGTAACAGTTTAATTTTATAATTCTTGAAACTTATGAAACGGTTGTGTAATAGTCAAAATACAGCAGTTTCATTCTATAACTGATAAATTTGAAACTGATAAATCTGAAATGGTTGTGCAATAGTCAGTATGCAGCAGCTTAATTCTATAATTCTATATTTTGATTCATTTTAAACTGAAAAACTGTTGTGCAAATCAAAATACAGCAGTTTAATCCCATAATTCTATATTCTGTGACAAATTTGAAATGGCTAAATCTAAGACTGTTGTGCAATAGTAAATATACAGCAGCTTAATTCTATAATTCTACATTCTGTTTTCTGTGATGAATTTGTAACTGTAAAACGGTTGTGCAATAGTCAATATGCAGGATTTTAATTCTATAATTCGATATTATTTGACAAATTTAAAAACTGCTAAATCTGAAATGGTTGTGCAATAGTCAATATGCAGCAGTTTAATTCTACAATTCTGTATTCTAGATTGGCAAATTTGAAACTTGTGAAATAGTGCAAGAGTTTAATTCTATAATTCTACATTCTGTGATGAATTTGAAACTACTAAATCTTAAATGGTTGTGCAATAGTCAATATGCAGCCGTCTAATTCTATACTTCTATATTCTGTGATGAATTTAAAACTACTAAATCTGAATCAGTTGTAAAATAGTCAATATGCAGCCATCTAATTCCATAATTCTACATTCTGTGATGAATTTGAAACTACTAAATCTTAAATGGTTGTGCAATAGTTAATATGCAGCTATCTAATTCCATAATTCTATATTCTGTGCTGGATTTGAAACTGCTAAATCTGAAACTGTTGTGCAATAGTCAATATACAGCAGCTTAATTCTATAATTGTATATTCTGTGACAAATTTGAAACTGCTATACTGTTGTGCAATAGTCCAAATGCTGCCGTTTAATTCTATAATTCTATATTTTGTGACAAATGCACCTCTATTGTAAGAAACTGGCGTCTGTTAAAGCATAAATGCAAATATTAATGCATCATAAACAGTATTGTGGTTATCATAATCTTGGGCCAGTAAACAACCATTCAGACCACCTTAGCAACTGCATAGCAACACCCTGGCAACCACCTTCAACACCCCAACAATTATGTCAGAGAGTCTGGCACATGCAAACACCACTCCCATTTTCTTAAAAAATCTATTTATTAATCATCCTGATTGCATCATGCTAATCATCTGCCTTTAAACCTCATCCCACCCCTTTAATACAAGTCTTCTCATGGACTGAAGTGCACTGAGAGGATCCTGGAAGTTTCTCTGAGTGAAGGAACTTGCAGAGAATTCCTGAACTCAAGCATCTGAGTCAAGATGTATGATATTTGACTACAAACAGAGACTGTCTGAACAACAAAACTCGCATCATGCAATTTTAGAGTTATAGTATAGTATAGACAGGCATTCATAACCTTGTGAAAAAGTAGTTAGCTAGACTTAAGAGTGCTTTTTTGACCCACTTAGGTATGACTTAATTACATCTTTATATGTAATTTCATAATTACTTCTAATGCCTTTGAAATATGGTTAAAGTTTAAAGCATTTATGGTACTGTATAATGTCATTTCTACTATACATTTGGAATATACATATATTTAAAATACATTAACTTTAAATGTAATTTCAAATAACACTACAGTAAAAATTATAAACAAGTACATGCGCATGCGCTTTATTATCAAATCAAAATAAGCGTATTCCTCAAAGGCATAAAAAGGGATGTTTAAAACATCAGCTTAATTCTATAATTCTATATTCCATGATCAATTTGAAACCGTTAAATCTGAAACTTGTGAAATCAACAGTGTAACAGTTTCTGTGACAAATTTTAAACTGAAACTGTTGTGAAATAGTCAACATGCAGCAGCTTAATTCTATAATTCTATATTTTGTGACGAATTTGAAACTGTTATGCAATAGTCAAACTGCAGCAATTTAATTCTATAATTCTATATTCTCTGACAAATCTGAAACTGCTAAATCTGGAACTGTTGTTCAATAGTCAAAATGCAGCACTTTAATTCTATAATTCTATGGTATGGTAAGTCGCTTTGGATAAAGGCGTCTCCTAAATGCACAAATGTAAATATTGATGCATCATATACAGTCTGAAGTTAGGCTCATGAACATTGTGATTGTCATAATGTACTTTAAAGTAAAACTTTTAATTTGACATTATTACAAAAGGTGCACTTTTTAAAAGTGTACTTAAGTTTGTTAAGTATACTTAAGTGGCCTTTTATTTTGTTAATATTTTCTACAAGTATTGTATTTAAAAATATACTTTTATGATTTGAAGTACACTACATGTGCACTTTTTCACAAGAGTACCAGAAAGACATTCTAGAAAATATCATCATTTGTTAATAAACGAGGTGTGAAATGCCACTGCATGCCGATGCTGCAGCACCATGAAAATGCAAAATGATTTCACATCCCCACAGTGAACTGTAGACGCAGGTCTATTCGCTCTTTATCTAAATGGTTAATGGCTTTTTGTTGAGCTGAAAAGGACCCAGATAGAAATAAGAAGCTTTTCAGCTGAAAGCCCAGGCCTCCTTCCAGAATCACATCTAAGATGCTCTCTGTCTCTGCCATTCTCATTCACTTCAGTAATGCACACGGGCCAAATGTTCTTCTCTACAGTGCAAATTTGACTATCAAACCTGATTAAAGTGCTATTCTAATGGAGGAAAGTCTTTCATCTTGATTAAACTCAAATTTAGCGAATTACGCTTCAATTTTCAGTTGCACTGAAGAAAGAGAATATAAACTCCTATTGAAAATCAATACATGAACACAAGACTGATTGCTCCCTTCAAGTCCATATTTATCTAATTAAAGGGATCGAGATTATGTAATGAAGAAACATGCACACATTAATATGCACATATGGGTGATTCTCTGAAAAATCGACACCAGAATGAACAAGTGTTCAGCCTCGTTTTAATCTTTTAAACTAACTTGACTCCATGCAATTTTTTTGGGCTCTACTAGAACAGGTTTTCATGCTTGAATGTTGATTATTCTGCATTGTTGCAGCTCCTCTCTTCCCAGTCTGTCAGTAACGCTCTGTTTAGATCCTGTCTCTATGAAGCCCCTCCTTCTGAAAAGCACAATGCGCTCTGATTGGTCGGCTGGAGCAGTGTGTTGTGATTGGTGTTTGGGAAATGTGTTTGAGTCGCAGCACAGATCAGCAGCAGGAGTGAGGAGCTGACTGACGAGACGATGGCAGAAGATTCGCTTTCAAAGCTACATGTAAAAGCGCCTATTAAAATGTGTCCCGCCCCTTACCATAACCGCCAGTTTCAACTCAAGCAGGCCCCGCCCCTTTATTCTGCGCATGAATTATTTAAATGAGGAATATTGTGAAGAAAAACTCAATGGAGGTGTTTCAGAAACACTGACACTGATATAGAGAAGAACTGGAACTTTGCAGAGCTTTTTCATGCTCAAACAGCAACACAAAGACAGATGAACATGGGAAAAAAATCATAATAGGTGCATATTCACATGCACAAACGCTTTGCATTCAGCTCTGCTCGGCTCCCCTGCGGAGTTTGGAGCGGATCTCTCCTCAGGTCTGTGGGAACGCGGCGGACGGCGGAGCCATCTGGAGTGTGACTGTATGTTCCTGCCTGCTGGTCTCACGCCAGCGCTGAGACTCTCCGTACTAACACACGCAACCTGACAGCGCAGCCTGTGTGCGTCAGACCCCGCGGTACACCAGCAGCTCCAGCCCACCGCATGATGCTAACAGAGCAGAGCGCCGACTCGAGATGACAATACGACAACAACGAGAGGAAAGGGAGAGTGGATGATGGTCCTCTAGAGCAGTGAGATCTGACATCATACCAAAGTCAGCATGAAACGGAAGTCTTTTCTTCCCTAGTGTGACGTATATACGAGTGCTTCTCAAACAAGAACCAATGTAGGGCGGAGCTTGATTTTGTTTGTGGGGAATTGATTGGATTGTTGTGGTTTGCTATTGGTGGATCTCATGTGAGTGACAGGTTGCCCCGCCCTCATCATCATCATAGAAGAGAAGAGAATGATTAAAGATTGCAAGGCATAAGGATTTAAAAAATGATGATGAGTACGAATAAATCTAGGGATGCACCGATAAATGAAAATGTTAGCCAATACGATAATTCTTTATATTTGATATATTGGCCGATAAATCTAAATCAACATTTTTATATAATATTTTTAAGATCCTGATTACAAAAACAAAAGTCTCACCATTAAAAACCATGTCCCAAACACATTCTCATTATGTAACCTATAAAATGCACATGTTGCACTATGATTTCAATCATATTTCAAGCAATTCAAAACAATCATGGTGGACGATGCACATAAATATAAAAATAATCCATTATTTATCGGCTTTAATATATTGGCCAAATTTTCTATCGGGCATTAAAAAGAACACATATCATCCAATACCGATATGGTGGCCGATATATTGTGCATCCCTAAAAAATAATTTATAATAAACTATGCATTATAATAATGACTCTATGCATGTTCACAATAATTCTGGCAATTAATTCTCACCTTTGTATCATTCAAATTAGTATATGTTTTCCTAGGAAATCAAACCCTTGACCTCAGCGCTGATATGCTCTTGAGCTACGTTTTGTTACTATTTTTAGGAGTTTTGAGAGAAACTGACACAAAAGTGAGAACTTCATTATGTCTCTCGAGACCTGAAAGCATTATATCTTACACACGCACTCACTCTTTCCAGTTCAATGACAAATGCTGCTGGTTTTGCTGATTTTTCTTTCATTCTGGATACATGATATATAGTCCTGACAGGAGCATTTTCAAAGTCAGAATATAAATTACAGCCTGGTCAGAGAAGGACAGATAGCGACCTGACTGACCACCGATGGAGCTTGACAGCATCGTTCGTCAGGTTTCTCACGCTCATGTCATTTTTATACAGCTTTGCAATGTAAATCAGAGTATCCTTGAATTAATGTGGCGTGTTCAAAAATGACAAAGCAGTGAAAAAAGAACGAAGGGCATGTGTCCTGGAGAAACGGAGCACTAAATGGGAAACTGGGATGAGTTTTATCAATCAAAAACTTCAGTGTTGTCAAGCTCTGACCTCAAAATACAAGAATTTAATTGCAGTAAGAAATTTTCTGCAATCCAGTAATTCTGAACTGCAGATTAAAACATCAAAAATAATGTGGAAATTATAGAGCATATGCATCAAAGATTAAACTTGCATGCTTGTTTAAACTTGTTAATTCACATGATGACTGGTATGCACTTGAATAGTTGCATCTTCCTGTAACAAAATCACCTAAACATGCATAATTGCTTTGTGTTCATCATGGAAGAAGTGACATTATTTGTGCATGAACAGAATAGAGTTAGAGTCGCACCTGCTGTTCTGATTCATGTCATATTGCATGCACTTAAAAATTGAAGTCGACAACATACTGGAATCAATTAAAGCTCATTCAACAAATGAATCATTCTGCAGATTGTCAGTACTCTGAGCATAACGCCACCCTTACAAAAAGTTTACCATGGAAACCACACTTGCCATACCATAATGTGGTAAAATTCCATAGCTACTAGTTATTGTTACTATAGTACAGTCATAAATCAATCAAATAGACTTCAAAATCTTGTTTTACGGTAAGCTAGTCTGGTATTTCGGCGTGTGGTCAGCATGGTAAGTTTGTGCACGGGCTGTAAGATGTTTAACCACCAAAGTTGGTGTTTGTGAAATGAATCCATTTGTGCAGGAAGACAATAAAACTATGGAACCGACCTGTGCAGATGATGGCGATGATGATAATGATGATGAGGGGCTGAGATCAGATCAGATCAGATCATTTCAGCACCATGGAAAGCGCGATTCAACATCCACTTGTGTTCGAGATCCTCCTGTTGCCTTGCCGTCCACGGTTCCAGACCTGCAGATCCGGTTCGGACCGCTGGAATGATGCGCGTGTCTGATATATATTTCCTTTGTGAGTCTCTGTGGAAGGAAGCCACAAAAGTGTTAACGCATCTGCAGTGCGCGCGCGCGGGATCCGCGTGAAAACTGTCAGCGGGTTCAGTTCTGTGTGATGAAGAGGATCGGAACTCAAACTCCCTGTACAGACGAATGAGCGCAGGATGCACCGCCTCTAACAGCACGAGAGAAAGAGAGAGAGAGAGAGAGAGAGAGAGAGAGAGAGCTCGCGCAGTGTGGGTGTCCTCGCGCTGTGACGAGGAATCTCACGAAACCCGTCAAGAACATGTGCAGATCACATTCACCCACAAAACAAGAGAAGTAAAAAATGATTTTGCATGAAGAAAATAAAGTATTCTTTAGAGCAATCACTGTTTTTGCATTTCGACATTCATGAAAATCAAACTTTCACTCTGAAATCGCAAGTAAATTTCACAAATAATTACCAAGAAATGGCAAGTCTTGCATTGAATTAAAAGCGAAATTTTGAAGTAGAAAAATTGAAATAGAATTTTCCTGTAAAATGTACTCCAATAATCATTTTATGTACAACTTCTAAAAAACATTTATAATAATAATAGTTATACATGTTCTTTTATTTATATAGCGCCTTTCCAGAGTCGAAGGTTACGGAGCCCCTAAAGGCACATGGTGAAGAAAAAAATGAGATATGAGGAAAAATTATTTGCGTTCTCTCGCAAATGTTTTGCATTCCCCAAGAAACTTTGCATTCCTTCGCAAAACTTTTGCATTCCCCAAGGAACTTGCATTCATCCAATGCAAGGTTCGAATACGAGATTAATTACGTAGATGGAAAAAAAGCTATCTTTACAACTTTACCAATGTGATCACTAAAGGAAAGAGTAGAATTGAGAAGAACAGCAAGATTTCGAACTGATGTAGAGGGCACAATCAGGTCACCATCCCAATCGATCAGATAGTTTAGAGACAGATTTAAAATCAGTCAGTATCAGCCCAGTTTTGCCTCCAGCCAAAGCTTGAGTTCCTTGAAGCAAGTTGTTAACGCAGGAGGAGGAAACACTGAGGTGGGAGGAGTGCTAAAATAAATAAACTGAACCCATAGGATCTGATTATTTGTCCAAGTGGTAACTAGTAAAAAGTAGAGGGCCCAGAACAGAGCCTTGAGGTACACCAACATTGATAGATTAACAGATTTATTACAGTATAGACCTATATTTGTTGCAGTTGTGTGTAGGAGAGAGCGCACAGACACGGACTTCAACATACAAAGGGGTTTAATCACCAAAGGAACATAACAACACAACACAAGGCAAACAATATAACCGACAAGGGAGTGCAGAGGGTGAGTCCATTATAAGGGTGAGATAACAAGGTGATCCAGGTGAGGGGAATCCGTGCTGATGGTGAGCTGATGCAGGTGTGAGACAGGGAGGATGATGGGAGTTGCAGTCCGGGACAGAGGGGATCTGTGACAATATTCTTTACTCAACATGTTCTCCAACCAATACGCCTATGTCATTTGTCACTTCTCTGAAATACGACCCATAGGAGCGTTTGTTAAAGTTGCGCCCCTATCGACAACAGGACACTTTCATTTTAATGCATTGTTCCCTTTTATCCGCGTCATATTTCAGGTTTCGTGTAGCTCAATTGGCAGAGCACTGCAATATATAACAATATGCAATCATGTGTGATCGTGGGTTCGAAGTGTATGTGCACTATAAATCACTAAGGTTAGGTTTAGGGGTGGGGTGGTTGTAGTCGTTAATAAAAAATTAATTTTGCTAAATGGAAATAGGAGAAATGGTGTAAAAAGTCCACACATTGCATTTAAAAGAACATGCATTTTGATTGGTAACGACAGTAATACGTCATTTCATGACGACAGACGTAACACGACACTGTCATTATTTTTAATGCCAGCTAGAGGGCGCATGACTTTAAAACGTAAATATAGGACAAAATAAGGTGCCTTTTTTGGAGGACAGTCTGTCTTTACTGTAAATGCAAACATATTAATACAAGTAAAAGCATTACAGGATGACATTTTGTGACCGTATACTCTATCTGAACACAAAGAGCATCTTTCTTCATTGACGGCCATTGAAAAATCGTGGTCTATTGTGTCAAAAATAATGTATTTTAAAATATATTAATTTACCAGTGCTTGCATGAAATAGACTTTCTGTAACTGAGCAAACAAAAGTGAAAATGATAGCATGCGGTTTTTGTATTTCCAGGTGTACTGCACCAACCAAGAAACGGCCATTGAGATGAATGGGAATGCAAATACAGAGGACTCTAAGAATTGTAGACCCTCCTGTGTGGGAGGTGGGAGGAGTGCTAAAATAAATCTGTATTCTAAAATAAATTTGATTATTTGTCTTAGTGGTAACTAGTAAAAAGAAAAGGGCCCAGAACAGAACCTTGAGGTACACCAGAATTGATGGATTGATAGATTTATTACAGTTATATTCTTTACTGTAATAATACAGGCAAAAGCATTACAAGATTAAATTTACTTTATAGGTTACTTTGCATTGTATGCTAAAGCTACAGTTAACAGGTTTTTACAGCAGAAATGTTCATTATTTTTTTCTGATCTAGTTTTTGCTGTTTATTTAAACTTTAAAGTAGGCTATACAACGTGGTGGTATTTGTTGTGCTGAATGGATGCTGGTTTTTAATAAAAAAAAATAAAAAAAAATGAATAAAACCAAAGAAATGATTGTGTCCGGACAGATTAATGTTTAATGGGAATGAGACGACATAATATTGATGAGAAACGATGCAAATCTGAGCACAGTTTGAGACAGTGATTGCATCCGAAATCACATACTCTTGAGTAGGTACTTGTAAACTTATTCAAAACAAGAGTATGTGATTCATACTATATATAAATACTAACTACTAACTACCAGCGTCAGTTGTGTCGCTTCACCGTCATTCACAAGTCCTCTCTCGTGGCCTCATGGGATAGTAAAGTGTCCATCGTATGCACACTGTGTGCATGACACTGTGAATACAGACTTTCTTCTTTTGTCACATACTTCTTTTCGCCTACTATATAGTAGGGAAGTATGCGATTTCAGACGCAGCCAATGAGATCTCTTTCTAAAAGTGTTTCTCCAAATGAGCTGATGATCTGAATCAGGTTTGTTAAATAGGGAAGACATCCAAAATGTGGTGGATTGAAACCCACTGGTCTAGGACGAGCAATTGAGATCTTATTTTATCTTTTTTTTCTTATCTTATGTGCATTTATGAATGCGTACAAATATCAGTTTAAATCTTGGAGGCTTTAAAAGTATAAGCTAAAGGTTTTGAAACAGATATAGAAGGGATTGTTTTGTTGTTTATCTTGTTTATGGCTCTTGTCCTGTGCCAGTTTGCTTGTGTCGGGAGATCAGAGATGGTGGAGGTTATGTGTGATTCAGAGCATCCATCCTCAGTAACCTGATTAACCGTCTCCTCGGGTTCAGCCGCTCCGTCTCTACCTGTCTGTCGGTCTGTCTGTCTCTATCTGTCTGTCTCTCGAAGGGCACGAGCCAGTCAGTAACATTCTGCTCCAGTTCTTATGAGGGGACTGAAGACACCACATGCATCTGACATGTGACTTTCCCTGTGAATGTCATCTCCACTACTGCTTTTATATGATTTCAGATAATCAAAACTAGTCTGAGACGTCAGATTCATCAGAATGGACATTTACTGCAGTAGTCAGCCATTAAAATGATATCTGTGAGCTTAAAGTCATTTGCAACCTCCGTAACGTGATGCATTGCTGCTGTAGATGTGCCACAATCTGAACATAAACATCTTTCTTTATTTACGGCCATTGAAAAATAGTAGAGTATTGCATCAAAAATAATGCATTTTAAAATATATAAATTTGCCAGTGCACTTGCATGAAATAGACTTGCGAAAATGATGGCACAAGGTTTTTGTATTTCCAGGTGTATTTCCAAAATTATAGACCCTCCTGTGTCAAAGTTGGCATGAAAGCGAAGTTGCAACAGTCTTTATTGTGCCGTATATCTGAGTGAAACGCTTTGCAAACAAGAACAAATGTAGGGCGGGGCTTGATTTTGTCCATGGGAAATTGATTGGATTGCTGTGGTTTGCTATTGGTGGATCTCATGTGAGTGACAGGTTGCCCCGCCCACGTCATCAGAGAAGAGAAGAGATGCTGCAAGAGGGAGGAGAAGATATTCTGATTCAAGATTATGAGGAACATGAATTTAACACAATAATGATGTGCACCGATAAATCATTTATAATAAACAGAAATGTTTCATAAAAAAATAAGAATTCATGGTGACTTTAAAAACATCAGAATAAAAGTAATTAGTACAAGCATATTATGATAAAAAGTTTACCAAAGGTAAATGTTGTTCTGAATTACATGCACAAATGTATTGCAAAAAATACATTTCTTTGTGTTTGCATTTCAATTTTGTCTTGACTTTAAATTTGCATTAGAATTTATTTGAAAGAAAATGTTGCCAAGTCCATTTCAAGGAAGTTTGTCTTCATTATTTCTTGTGTTTTCTTCCTGTTTTTGTTTTGTTGTCACAGTGATTCATTGTTTAATTGATTAGTTCACAGCTGGTTCATATTGAGCTGTCTCTTCAGTTCTCTCAGTTCATGGTCTCGTGTTGGTTGTGTTTGGCACGCACCTTCTTGCTTTGTATTCGTTTTGGATTTTGTTCTTTTGTGTTATTTAAAGGACACCTATGATGCCCCTTTTACAAGATGTAATATAAGTCTCTGGTGTCTTCAGAATGAGTCTGTGAAGTTTCAGCTCAAAATACCCCACAGATCATTTATTATAGTTTGTCAAATTTGAGCAAAAACACGCTGTTTTTGTGTGTGTCCCTTTAAATGCAAATGAGCTGCTGCTCCCACCCCCTTTCCAGAAGAGGGCGGAGCTTTAACAGCTCAACAACAACAAAGCTGGAGAATCTCACGCAGCCAAAATGACGACGGTGTTCAGCCTTACATTGTTCAAACCGGAGTCGACACTGATGGAGAGACTCAGGAAGAAGTTACAACTTTTAGACGTTTCTGAATGGTTAGTGGATAAATTGATGTAGTTGCTGTGGAGTTGATTCAACTCATCCACTAGCGTGTGCCGTCATGTTCATCTTTCGTGCAAATCCAGCGTTCGTTTGGCGTAAAATGACGGCATGTCAACAACACTCTACTACAACAACTGTTCCTCTTCTCTAAAGCAGCCCAACATGGCTCCGCCCCCTTTTGTTGCGTGTTCTTGGGGGCGGGGTTTATGTAAATTTTAGAGTTTGTGATGTCACTAACCCGGGAAGAAGCTCGTTGAAGCTTGTAGAAAGGCAGAAATGATGCAAATCTCACCATTCACTCCTATATATATGCTATGCATAATGAAAATAAACAATTAAAAAGTTTAAATCAGAAATGCAAAAAGTTCTTCAGGGAATAAAATCAAAAGTTAGGTGCAGAATAGTAAAGAGTGTGATAGAGACTGATCATTTTCTCAAAGTTCACAAAGGCAGAAAATGAACTTTATTACCAGCTTCAGAGGCAGTGAGAAGCTTTGGCTGTGTTTGCTCATTGTGCTTGACTGAACTCAATATCTTCAGAGATGTTTTTAAAGACCCTGCAAAATATTTATCTGCTAAAAGTTCATTTTATGACCTCAAAGCTACAGACAAGAAGGAAAACTTAATTAGCAGAAGCAGATAAAATCATATGATTCTTTTTTTGATGATTAAATGTTTTCACCTGTCTCATGTCCTGCCTCTGTCATGTCGCCCTCTGCTGCACAGGGACGGAACTGCATTTACTACTGTAAGTTACAAATATAATCACCATTTCATTCATGAACAGCTCCAGCATCAAAGTTTAACTTTCTTAATGCATGTCGCAATGTATTAAACGCTATCCATTAGCATTCCCATTCATCTCAATGGCAGTTGCTCCGATGGCACTTTTTACTGGCACAAACAGCAAACACTCACTCACACTCATTCACATGCAGCTCTGAAGTGGAGTTTGAGAACAGCAAATTGATGCTTTAGTTTCAGATGCTTGAACCGGCTCTCCGTCGCTGATTGCATGAGCATTTATGTAGCTTATGTCGAGAGTTTAGCGCTCACAGCATTGAAACTCAGACAAACCATCTCCTGGAGAGAGAAGCTGCTGAAATGAATCTAGTATGTGGAGGGTTTGTTTGTTCAGTTCATCACATGTCAGTCAGAGATCCAGAGAGAGACTTGCGAGGTGCGCATTTAACTCTGCAGCTGTGGTTTTATGATTTTTGGATGTGGGTTAGTATCTGTACATCCCTTTCAGACAGCTTCCTCTTGCATCCACAGTCACTCCTGTGGGATGTGGTCCGTCTTTCGTGGTGGTATGCCGATATATATAAAGTTTACAAACAAAGTTTTTGTCAGATTTAGCTCACTTCTGGAGACAAAACACCACCTTGGAATTATACGGTCCAGTGGTTTTGAGAGATTGAGTTTTTGCATTTCATACTCCTTTGTAGATAGATCCTTTTTGTTTTCTAAAAAAAGTCCCAAAATGTACACAACTTTAAAAAAAAAAAAAATAAATAAAAAAAGTAATATTTAAACAGAAAATTAAAAGATTTAAAATATAATTGAGAATATTTAAATAAATTAGTTTTGATAATAAAATAATTATTGGTTTAATAAAAATAATTTTTGAAGTAAGCAGCAAATAATACACAATCTTAAGGTTTTGTTTTGTTTGTGCTTTGTTTGTTTTGTAATTCAGACAAAATAATTTTTTTCATTGAAATTTAAATAATAAAGTTATGTTTGTTTGTTTAATAACGCCAAATGCTTCATGCCTTGGCCAATGCCTATTGTTTTTTGTTGCAGAGTATTGCTATTTTATATTCAATAATTAAAATAATAGTTTGATTTTTTAGTTTGAAATTGAGACTACAATGAAATAATATTTTGTTTTGTTTGCTTGGTCTTTTGTTTTTTGTTTTGAAATCCAGTATAATGGGCTTTTTGGAATATTCCGGCACAAATATGTGTAAAATTAATTTGTATTTATTTATTGCTATTAAAAAAAACACTAACATTACATAAACGTATGGTAATGCCATGATTAACAAGGTATTCATGTTTGGCTGGTTATTCCTACACAAAGATAAGACCCTAATAACAAACAAACAATTTATTTGTTTGTTTGCTTGCTTGCTTGCTTATTTGTTTTTGGCTGGAATTTCAGTAAAAAATAAGTATTGAAATTCCTAAATGATAACACAGTAAATTGTGGCCGGAATTTCACAAATAAAAACATTTAAAAAATAAATAAAAAAAATATGTTACATAATCATGCGATAGTGTCTATTGAAATACCTAAATGATATTCCTGCAGATGAGACGTGCTTCTCCCACTTTGATAATTTTCTCTTTTTATTTTGTAACAGTGCTTCATAGAGCTGTCATAACCTGGCCAAAAGCAGATCATGGTGACCTGGATGCTTTTGTATTTTTTGAAGAATGTTTTTTAAAATCCCTGTGGAGGAAATGCAGAACCAAGGTCACCGAAAGCCTGCATTATTCACTCGCACGTGTTTACGTGCAGATTCTGTTTACGGCAGCGTATCTCTGCTAATGCTGATTACTAATATTCCCCATCCTCGTGCCCCGTGACCTTGTCATTTTCAATAAAGCCCGTCGAGACAGCAGCGGAGGAACCAAAAAGCCACAGCTAAGAGAAAAGAAAACCGGCAACAATCCAGCCACCTGGGAAATATCCACAGCCGCTTAAATCCAGCAAAAGAAACTCTATCCAACACGGCCAAAAAAAGCAAACAGGCCTGCGGTGATGCTGCTGTATAAATGAGAACGCTTCACCAACAGGCAAAACAAATGGTTTTATTGGAGCAAAAGATCAAAATAATTCAATGGAGAGAGAAATTAGATATGCAAATGCGAGCGGGTTCTGAATTTACCAACATGTGTAGAGTTAAAAGCAAAAACCCTTAGGCTCTCAATTTCTTTTCCACACAGGTCGCTGCCTTGAATGTGGGAAGCGTGCACAGATAACGGAGCCAAAAGACGCTTTTTAATGAATATGCTTATTCCAGCTCGCAAACACAGCTTTCTCACATTTTTCTGCCTGCCTTCTCACTTCTTTGAGCAGCCTCAAAGCAACCGCAGACATGAAGGGATGCAGAGCGCATTGATCTGAGTTCACTCAATGCAGGACTTTATTAGGCGCTTAAACTCATCTGAAGTTATGGACTGGTGTGACCCGCGGGCCGCCCACGCTGA
Source organism: Culter alburnus (assembly GCA_028476615.1). Classification (NCBI taxonomy): domain Eukaryota; kingdom Metazoa; phylum Chordata; class Actinopteri; order Cypriniformes; family Xenocyprididae; genus Culter; species Culter alburnus. Next base: position 130,364 of record JAOTNS010002110.1, on the reverse strand, counting down.
TTGGATCCGGGATGAACTCTCCGGCCCGGCTGCCCTCTGAGCTCGTATCTGTTTAATTGCAGTATGCTGAGTTATGTGTGAGTCAGCGTTACTGTAAGTGGAGTGTGCTGGAAAGTACTGCGGCCGTCTGGACCGACCCGTCCATTGATCAAGATAAATGAAGAGCAGCGGCCGCTTAATGAACTACAGCACCGGAATGTGAATCTACACTTCAGCAGCAAGTGCTTTAAGACTCGTGTTTACAAATGCGCATGCACACACACACACACACACACACATAAACACACACACTTAATGCCAAATTCACACACTAAGCCCAACAGTACATTTTTTGCATTTCAGAATAATAAAAAAATAACTATATATATATATATATATATATATATATATATATATATTATATATATATATATATTCACACACACAGACACACTCAAAACTTTTTTTTTTTTTTTTTTTTTTTTAAATAAAGGTTTTGTCAGATTTAGCTTACTTTTGGGGACAAATTTGTTCATTTTAGAATAAAAATAAAATAAAACAATAATTTTATTATTTTTATTTAATTATTTTATTATTATTATTATGATTAAATGAATAATCAATATTTTAGTTTATATTAAATAAATATTAAAATAATAATGAAATAAATTCTTAATTTACACACACACTAACCCCAACAGTAAACTTTTAGCATTTTAGAATAAAAAAAAACAAATACAAATACATACAAATAAATTAAACAATTTAGTTACTTTAATGAAATGAATGAAAAAAAAAAAAAAAAAAAAAAAAAATATATATATATATATATATATATATATATAATAGTAAATAAAGGTTTTGTCAAATTTAGCACACTTCTGGGGACATTTGTTACACTTAGAATTAAACATATTAAATGAACTAATTAATTTAGTTTGATTAAATATTGTATATTAAATAAATTGTATAGTATTATATATATATATATTATATATATTATTATATTATATATATATATGTATATGTAATATATATATATATATATATATATATATATATATATATATATATGGAATATTTCATTATTATTTAAATTATATGTTCGTGTGTGTTTTGTGCGTGTATATATATATATAATATATATATATATATTATGCCCTCCAAATATATAATATATATATATATATATATTGCCCTCCAAATAATATAGTTTGTGTTGTTTGTTTGTTTGTTTGTATATATATATATTGCCCTCCAAATATATATATGTTTGTGTGTTTGTTTGTGTGTGTGTATATATATATATTGCCCTCCAAATATATATAGTTTGTGTTTGTTTGTGTGTGTATATATATATTGTTGTGTGTTTGTTTGTTTGTGTGTATATATATATATTGCCCTCCAAAAGTTTGGAAACGCACTTGGCAAAGTGTGTTTTTTGGACGATATTAGCATAAATCCTTATCATTTTTTTTGGTGCAAATACATTAAAGTAACTTGACATTATCATTGAAGACCAGCAATAATAATTTTCATTTTGATTACATAATAATGGCAATATATGCATGTCAAAGTCAGACATGCCCCTTTGCCAGCTGTGATGCTGGTTACTGGTTTAAACTTGGCCCAGTTTGTAAAAGAGTTTTGGGTCAGCACACCTTAATAGCTTCAACAACTGATTGCCAACTAAGTTTAGAATACAATGAACCAATCAGAACCCAGTTTAGGTCAGATAGCTGCTAATGCTGGATATTTTGATGAATCGAAAATTTAATTTTTTTCTAAGTATAAACTGTTTAAAGGTCCCGTTTTTCGTGGTTTTTTGAAGCTTTGATTGTGTTTATAGTGTGCAATATAACATGTGTTCATGTTTCGTGTGTAAAAAAACACAGTATTTTTCACATAATTTACTTATCTGTATACCGCTGTTTCCACTGTCATAAAAACGGGCTGATGACTTCCTTGTTCTATGAAGTCCCTCCTTCAGAAATACGTAACGAGTTCTGATTGTGCCAGCGGTTCCTGTGTTGTGATTCGACAGCAGCTTACATACATACATACATACATACACACAGACACACACAACTTTCTATATAATGAAGGTTTTGTCAGAATTGCCTGACTTCAGGGGTTAAAATTGTTAATTTTATCTAGCTACTTAAATAAGGGCATATAACAGACCCTAAAAGAAAGCCTTTTATTTTCAGAAAGGAAAAATTACCCATTTAGGACGTCCCCAGGTGTCCCCAAAGGGAGGTTGTCAGACATAGCCCCCTTTATTTAGTTCACATCTACAGTGTTGTGAGTCGTACGCTCAGGAGGAGCCGCCCTCATTAGCATGTGCAGTGTCAGGCCTCTAGGAAACGCTTCTGCTCGACACAGGGGTCACAGAGTCACACTTTTATTTGTCCTATGCTGTCGACGGCCCCTGAAGAGACGAGTACAGCCGTCTAGAGAGAGCGCTTGTGCTCATCTTCATGTCCGGAGCATTCAAACTGCCCTGTAGCTACTCTGGAGCGGGTCACAGGGATCCATATTAGATGTCCATTATTCATATCTGCTCAGAGGGCTTGGAGATTTATTGCTTTTCTAACTTTTAGAAATTTTTTAACAATAGTTGAGTTAAATAAAAATACCCAGCAGGTTGGTCAAAACAACCCTATCGCTGGGTTTGTCCATTTTCCACTCAACTTGGGTTGTTTTTAACCCAGCATTTTTTTTAGAGTGTACCACATGACACAGTAAATTAGCCAAAATATTTAGGACAAGATACAAAACATTATTTTAACATGCACCGGTCAAATTTGAGATTTTGCTTCCATAATATTTTCTTTCAGGCTAGTGGAAAGAAAACCTCCAAAATATATATCTTAGTGTTTTATTACACGTTATCTATTTGCGTCTGTAGATTTTAATTACGATACATATCTTTAAAGGCTGCGAGTGAGAATCTCCACTTCAGCAGAAATTACATCAAACTTTAAAGCTTTATTCCTATTTATATTCTGAAGGGTTTTACAGAGGGGATCGTTATCTATAATTTGCCTGATTTATGTAACATTTCATTCCTAAAAACATTTTTCTGGCTATTGACAGAACATTCTAAAAATCCTGGGTTAAAAACAACCCCAATTGGGTGGAAAATAGACAAATGGAAAATGGTTGGGTTGTTTTGACCCAGCGAATGGGTTATTTTGATCCAGGGGTTGGGTTGTTTTGACCCAGCGAATGGTTTTTGATCCAGGGTTGGTTTTGACCAGCGGTTGTTTTGACCCAGCGGGTTGTTTTGACCCGATGGGTTGTTTGACCCAGCGAATGGGTTTTTGATCCAGGGTTGGGTTGTTTTGACCAGGGGTTTTTGATAATGGGTTGACCCATTTTGCGGTTGGGTTGTTTTGATCCAGGGGTTGTTATGACCCAGCGAATGGGTTATTTTGACTCAGCGGTTGGGTTGTTTTGATCCAGGGGTTGGGTTGTTTTGACCCAGCGAATGGGTTATTTTGATCCAGGGGTTGGGTTGTTTTGACCCAGCGAATGGGTTATTTTGATCCAGGGGTTGTTTGTTTTGACCCAGCGAATGGGTTGTTTTGGTTGGGTTGTTTTGACCCAGCGAATGGGTTATTTTGATTTTGATCCAGGGGTTTGTTTTGACCAGCGAATGGGTTATTTTGATCCAGGGGTTGGGTTATTTTGACCCAGCGATTGGGTTGTTTTGACCCAGCGAATGGGTTGTTTTGACCCAGCGGTTGGGTTGTTTTGACCCAGCGAATGGGTTGTTTTGACCCAGTGGTTGGGTTGTTTTGTCCTAGCTAATGGGTTATGAACCAGGGTTTGGGTTGTTTTAACCCAGCGATTGGGTTGTTTTGACCCAGCTATGGGTGTTTTGACCCAGCTAATGGGTTATAACCCAGGGGTTGGGTTGTTTTGACCCAGCTAATGGGTTATGACCCAGGGTTTGGGTTGTTTTAACCCAGCGATTGGGTTGTTTTGACCCAGCTAATGGGTTATAACCCATGGGTTAGGTTGTTTTGAGCCAGCGGTTTGGGTTAAATGTTTACCCAATGTGCTGGGTAGTTTTATTTAACCCAACTATTGTTTAAAAATTACTGTATGTCTGGCTTAAAATGAATAAAATAGCTTGGAAATTAAAAATCAGACTAATAATTACTAGTGGCAACAGTAATAATCAAAAGGTGAACATTTATTAATAAGCAATTTAATAAATGTTTATTGTTTAATTATTATTCATTAAACTTATAAGTAAATGTTCATACTTTGGGTTCATTTTAAGCAAACAACAGAGTCATTTTTAAACAATAGTTGAGTTAAATAAAACTACCCAGCAGGTTGGTCAAATATTTAACCCAACTACTGGGTTAAAACAACCCAATCACTGGGTTTGTCCATTTTCAGCCCATCTCGGGTTGTTTTTAACCCAGCATTTTTTAAGAGTGTATTTTCTGATTTATGGAGTGATTAAAAAATGAGTGAGTCATTGAATCAATCATCAACCATTTTTTTTTTTAATAATTCAAATATTTAAATATTTGAAATAGTGAATTATATGTTATTTTGTTTAGTTGTCTATTCAGAATCGTGGGAGAATCATGATCTCGATTTAACAAAAAAGGTAACACTTTCTTTCGATAGTCCACCTTAGACAGTCTACTAACTTCAAGTAACTTTGCAACTACACGTCAACTTGTCGTCATTAGAGTATTAGTAGACTGTCTGCTTAAATACACTTTATTTTGATGCTCCCAACAGATATTCTACTGACTTTAAGTAACTTGGCAACTGCATGTCAACTTATTCTACTAATCCTAACCTAACAGTCTTCTACAGTCTACTAATACTCTAATGAGAGTTAGTTTGCATGTAGATGCAAAGCTACTTATTGTTAGTAGACTGTCTTAAGTGGACTACTGAAGTAAAGTGTAACCAAAAAAATAGTGATTCTCAATTTATCCAGAATCGAGCAGCTCTACTGTGCAGCAGGCTAGTGTTCCATTCGAACCATTTCCCCTAAGTGCCCAATCAATATCCGTGTGGGCAGAGATTTCTATGCCCAGAAAGACCAATAGAGCCTCAAACAAAACAGGACAAAAATATCTTATTGCAAGCTGCAAAAAAAATCCAAGCATTATCGGCGGTTCCTGATGTATATTCCCTTTTCATCATAAAATGTCATTATACGTTGTCTGCCCAGCCAGCGTTCCAGTCTATTTGTAATGGAGCGTCAGCGTGAGCTGCGCTTGTTGTCTTTATTCGGAGCGTGGATGACTTTATTTGCTGCGGGAGGATTCATGTTGGTGTCAGGGCCACTGAGCCATCCGTCTGTCTCCGAGAGGAGTGCAGAGATGAGTTGTGTCTTCACCAATCCCGCGGCCATATATTTAACTCCAATCTCTGTCACCGCCCCGCCAGCTTGGAGGAGACCAATTTTCTATATTTCAGCCGACAGCTTGAAAATGAACATTAAATATTGATCGCGGGTTACGTGACAAGAGCTGGGATGCTGTGAACCCTCCGGTCAGCTGGATTTATTTTGGCCGGAGCTATTTTTGGCCGTATCTTCCAGCGGTTTGAGGCATTACGAGTCGAGAGCTTTTCCTCAGAGTAATTCAGACTTTAAATGTTTATCGGGTCAACATTTCAAAACCAAGCAGACAAGACAGTCGAGAACTCGGTGATGAATGGTGTTTGAGAACACGGTTCGTTTGCCAATTATATAAGAGCATTAATAATACACTCTAAAAAAAAAATAAAAAAAATGGTGGGCTAAAAATGACCCAAGTTTGGGTTGTTTTGACCCGGCAGTTGGGCTAAATGTTTGACCCAACCTGCTGGGTAGTTTTATTTAACTCAAGTATTGATTAAAAATTACTGTATTGCTTGCTTAAAATGAACCCAAAAAAGGTTGGAAATTAACATTAATTGATATGTTTAATAAATGAACATTAAGTTTAATAAATAATAATTAAATAACAAACATTTATTAAATTGCTTATTAATAAATGTTCTGGGTTAAAAATGCTGGGTTAAAACCAAGCCAAGTTGGGTTGAAAATGGACAAACACAGCGATTGGGTTGTTTAAACCCAGTGTTTTGGGTTCTTTTAACCCAGCATTTTGGGTTGTTTTAACTCAGTGGTTGGGTTGTTTTAACCAGCTTATTTGTTGCTTAACAACCCATGGTTGGGTTGTTTTAACCCATTTTAACCCAGTGTTGGGTTTTTTTCACCCAGTTGGGTTTGTTTTAACTCATGGTTGGGTTGTTTTAACATAGCGTTTTGGGTTGTTTTAACCCAGTGGTTGGGTTGTTTTAACCCAGTGATTGGGTTATTTTAACCCAGTGGTTGGGTTGTTTTCATTGGGTTGTTTTAACTCAGTGGTTGGGTTGTTTTAACATAGCGTTTTGGGTTGTTTTAACCCAGTGGTTGTGTTGTTTTAACCCAGTGATTGGGTTATTTTAACCCAGTTGTTGGGTTGTTTTCACCCAGCGATTGGGTTGTTTTAACTCAGTGGTTGGGTTGTTTTAACATAGCGTTTTGGGTTGTTTTAACCCAGTGATTGGGTTATTTAACCCATTTTAACCCAGTGTGGGTTGTTTTAACCCAGTGGTTGGGTTGTTTTAACCCAGCGATTGGGTTGTTTTAACCCAGTGGTTGGGTTGTTTTCACCCAGTGATTGGGTTGTTTTAACCCAGCATTTGGGTTTTTTAACTCAGTGGTTGGGTTGTTTAACATAGCGTTTTGGGTTTTTTAACCCAGTTGGGTGTTTTAACCCAGTGTTGGGTTGTTTTAACCCAGTGGTTGGGTTTTAACCCATTTTATTGGGTTGTTTTAACCCTGATTGGTTCTTTAACCTAGCATTTGGGTCTTTTTGGTTTTGGTGTTTTAACCCAGTGGTTGGGTTGTTTTAACCCAGCGAATGGGTTGTTTTAACCCAGAGGTTTGGTTGTTTTCACCCAGCAATTGGGTTGTTTTAACCCAGTGATTGGGTTCTTTTAACCCAGCATTTGGGTTCTTTTGCGGGTTGGGTTGTTTTAACCCAGCGAATTGTTTTTTAACCCAGTGGTTGGGTGTTTTTAACCCAGCGAATGGGTTTTTTAACCCAGGTTTGTTTGTTTAACCCGGTTGTTTTAACCCAGCTGGGTTGTTTTTGGTTGGGTTGTTTTCACCCAGCGATTGGGTTGTTTTAACCCAGTGATTGGGTTCTTTTAACCCAGCATTTGGGTTCTTTTGCGTTTTGGGTTGTTTTAACCTTTTGGGTTGTTTTGGGTTGTTTTTTGGGTTGGTTGGGTTTTAACCCATTGTGGGGTTGTTTTAACCCAGCTTTAACCCTGGGTTGTTTTAACCCAGATTTACCCAGCGTATTGGTTGTTTGACCGATTGGGTTGTTTTAACCCTAACCCGATTGGGTTGTTTTAACCCAGCGAATTGGTTGTTTTAACCTAGCTATTGAGTTGTTTTAACCCCGCGGTTTGTTTTGCCCAACCTGTTGGGTAGTTTTATTTAACTCAACTATTGTTTACAACTACTGATTACAATATTGCTTGCTTAAAATGAACCCAAATTCGGTTGGAAATTAACATTTATTATAGTTAATAATGGACATTTATTAATAAGTTTGAAGAATAATAATTAAACAAACCTTGCCTTGGTGACTAAGTGAAATACAATACTTTCTAAAATGACTAAAACTAAAATAAATACAAATGGAAGCTAAATAGAAATATAAAAAAACAAGCCCAAAAGCACATACAATTACAAGCTTAAACTAAATTATATATTTTATATATTAAAAGTTAATAACACTGGTTTGAGTCTCGTTATAGTCAATATGAAATCACAATTGATTATTTGCTTTCTTAATGCATATTCCTGCGCTTACTTTCATAATCTTTCACCAAAATATAATAACTTCTACCTATAACAACTATCCTTTTTGGCTGATGTCACAAATCCCTAGATATTCACCCCCAATTCCCTCCATCCATGCTTTTCACCATCCTGATGGATAACATCAAGTTTCTCTTTCTGAATATCAGATTTCACTCTGAAATCACATGCATCACATTACAGAAGTAAAATGGATCGTGTCATGTTGACATGTCTAAAAATATGCAAATCAATTATAAACTACTTCACCAAAGCAATATTGCACTTCCAAAGGCCTGTTCATATCGTAACTTGAACAACCATCAAATGTGGTAAAACACAGACCTCTGACACCAACAGAGCAATAACTACATGCCGCTCCGCTCCGCTGCATAAATGATGCTTGTTCACAGACGCTTTATATCTTTGCATCTCATTTAAAAACAGAAGGTGATTTGTGTTGATCTGCCGGAGGCCTCGGAGCGCCCACTTAGTTCACTTGTTTGAACAACCGGCCCTGATTACGCCAATACATTCACTGTAACGTCTCTTATTTCTTGTGCAAGCTCCGTGTGCAAGCTCTGATCCAGATTCATAAATATGAAGATTTACTGGTACGCCTCAAGCAGCGGCTGGATTCTTTCATCAAAAGATTATGCTTTAATCAACTAACATTATCATCGTGAACATACAGAGAATGTTAAGCACTCATCCATGATCAGACTGCTCATGAAATCAGAATCATCAGAGTAGAATGAGGATGAGAGATCAGATCTTAATAATATATTACATTAAAATCTTGGTCTTGACTTCATCCCCACTCAAACTGCACAAAGTGATGAATCAACTCCACATAAACGACATAAATTTATCCACTAACCATTCAGAAACGTCTAAAAGTTGTAACTTCTTCCTGAGTCTCTCCATCAGTGTCGACTCCAACACCGTTACTACAATCCTCATTTTGGCTGCGTGAGATTCTCCAGCTTTGTTGTGTTGAGCTGTTAAAGCTCCGCCCTCTTCTGGAAAGCGGAGCTCATTTGCATTTAAAGGGACACACACAAAAACGGTGTGTTTTTGTTCACACCCAAATAGGGGCAAATTTGACAAGCTATAATAAATGATCTGTGGGGTATTTTGAGCTGAAACTTCACAGACACATTATGGAGACACCACACATCATTATTGATTAAATACTCCCACTCAATCAATTCATTAAAATAAATCTATAAAATAAACATCTTATTTTCAAAATAAATGTACCCACGTTTTAGGTGCGTCAAAAACTAGTTTCAGATTTCTTAGGTTCTTAGACTGACTGTTTAAAATGCATTTGCTTTTGCTAAAATGTCTGCACTGGCTGTAATCAGTGATTGGAGAAGCTTCTCAAAACTCTGAATCAATTAAAACAGTTGCTTTGCATAATTATTCATTGTTTCAAAGCACTTAAAACATCACAGGCTGATGGGACCTGCTGGTAAAAACAGTGCAAATGCAACAAAAATTCAACCCAAACACCATTTAAAAGCAACTGCAAATTTATCCATTTTCATGATAGCAGTTTCCAACTCCCCATTTGTGACAACAGCTTTAAAAAACTGTTGCTTCTGTGGATTTTTGTTTGTCACAAGACAACAAATGATGAGGAAAACACACATGAAATCAGACGCACCAACAGACTTTAATCGGATCACTTCTGAAGGGGATTTGGATCAAGCTTGAGAATATCTGATTTCATGTATTTTTTCTAAACAGATTGGCAAAAAATTTAAATAATTTAATGCCTTTTTGAACAAGGCACCATAATGTCACATGCAACAAATTGAAATAAGCTTTAGAGATAAGCATTGAAATATTCCCATGGTTATTTCTTCATAGATCTATGCTGCCTTACAACAAGGCAGAATATAATGCAAAAATTGCATTCATCCATGACTTGGTTCTTACCTCTGTATACAGCCTGAGATTGCAGGATTTTCCATCCAGTGCGATCCGAAAAGCAAACGTTCCTGAAGGAATTAGTAGGGAGTGTGTACTGAAACATAAAATACCTTTCAGCTTTAAAATGAAATGAAACTGCTGATTTGTCCAACGTGTTATTGAATGAGCCAGCATTAATCATGTGAAACCCTGACTGTTACATGGCTTTTTTAAGTAAATGCTTGACCGAGACCCTCTTTTATTCAATCTCTTTCTGCTTGCAAGATGTTAAAATCAACATGAATTCACACTTCACGACTTGTTTCTGGTCTTATTGTGAATGATTTTTCTAAATGCTTTATTTGAAAGAAAAAATATCACTTAGAGACACTTTACACCATCAAATCAATTCTTTGTGAATAATTTTCTCATTGAATATCTTTTTTTTTTTTTAAAAAACTTGGATATTCATCACATTACAGACGTTGTTACAGCTGGTTGCAGGAAGGTAACACAGACGAGGAGAATATATCCAAATATTTAATACAATAATCAACAGGAGAACAGGCAGAGAGGTGCAACACAACATAGTCAAATGGTGAACGGACCAAGACTGAGTGAAGAGGAGGAACTAAATAGCAAACATAACAGGGTTAATAAATGGGACACAGATGCAAATGAACTAATGATGATGGCGGGAAACAGAACATGTGATCAATGAAAACAAACTGAGAGTCCATAAACTGAAACAGAAACTAGACAGACTGTAACAGACGTAAAATAGGTAAATGCCTTTTTGTGATTTTGAGACACTGCAAAGAAACTTCATGCCAGTTTTAGAGGGTCTTTGTATCTCACACAGATGATTGTGGAATCTGAGACAAACCTACAGCTGTTTTTCTGATCAGACCGACATCACGGCAGAAGCACAGCTGTGCGCTGTGATCCAAATGTTCTCTAACGCCAGACTTATGCTTTTCACACCACAGAATCAGAAGTTTCTTCATGCTGCATGTGCCTCTTCTCTGAGCGTCCAGAGACAGGGACTCTGCTGTAGATGCTTTAATATCAAAGGAGTCCTTGAGACTCTATTTCAAAGGCAGCACAGCCCACATGAGCTGCACTGAACCAGACAGTCTTCCCTCCCGCATGTGTCGAGAGAAGAAACACAGTCAAGGTTGTTCTAGTTTTTCTCCAGCAGTTTCCAGTGTAAAGACGTCCGTCAAATAGTGTGTTCACATGGACCTAACAAACTGCTGGACGTCACCTGAACTGGACATCTCTGTAGTGCAGATGAGATGTTTACATTTTGGAGTTGGTGGTTGCCAGGGTGTTGCTATGTGGTTGTACACTCTTAGAAAAAAAAATTCTATATAGAACCTTAAAGGATTCCGCCAGCCGCTTTATATAGAACCATAAAGGGTTTCGTCAGAAAGGTTCCCGTCAGGTGCTTCATATAAAGAACCTTAAAGGGTTCCGCCAGGTGCATTATATTTAGAACCATAGAGGGTTCCGTCAGAAAGGTTCAGTCAGGCGTCATATGAAAGGGTTCCGTGTAGAACCTTAAAGGGTTCCGTCAGGGTGAACCTTCAAGGGTTCGTCGGCGCTTCATATGCAGAACCTTAAACTTCATGTGTAAACTTAAAGGGTTCTCGTCGCTTCATAGAACCTTAGGTTTCAGCAGAACCTTAAAGGGTTCGTGCTTCATGTTCCGTCAGCACTTCATGTTAAAGGGTTCGTCGTCCGCTTCATATGTAGAACCTTAAAGGGTTCCGTCAGGCATGTGTAGAACCTTAAAGGGTTCTTCGGACGCTTCATATGTAGAACCTTAAAGGTTCCGTCAGGCGCTTCATATGTAGAACCTTAAAGGGTTCGTCGGGCGCTTCATATGTAGAACCTTAAAGGGTTCGTCAGGCGCTTCATATGTAGAACCTTAAAGGGTTCGTCAGGCGCTTCATATGCAGAACCTTAAAGGGTTCCGTCGGCGCTTCATATGTAGAACCTAAAGGGTTCGTCATGTAGAACCTTAAAGGTTTCCGTCAATATGTAGAACCTTAAAGGGTTCCAGCCGTCATATGCAGAACCTTAAGGGTTCGTCGGGCTCTTCATATGTAGAACCTTAAAGGGTTCCGTCAGGCGCTTCATATGTAGAACCTTAAAGGGTTCCGTCGCTCTCATATGTAGAACCTAAGGGTTCCGTCAGGCTCTTCATGCAGAACCTTAAAGGGTTAGGCGCTTCATATGTAGAACCTTAAAGGGTTCTTTCAGGCGCTTCATGTGTAGAACCTTGAAGGGTTCGTCAGGCGCTTCATATGCAGAACCTTAAAGGGTTCCGTCGGGCTCTTCATATGTAGAACCTTAAAGGTTCGTCAGGCGCTTCATAAGAACCTTAAAGGGTTCCGTCCGGCGCTTCATATGTAGAACCTTAAGGTCGTCAGGCGCTTCATATGCAGAACCTAAAGGGTTCCGTCGGGCTCTCATATGTAAACCTTAAAGGGTTCCGTCAGGCGCTTCATATCGAACCTTAAAGGTCTTCATAGTAGAACCTTAAAGGGTTCCGTCGGGCTCTTCATATGTAGAACCTTAAAGGGTTCCGTCAGGCGCTTCATATGTAGAACCTTAAAGGGTTCTTTCAGGCGCTTCATGTGTAGAACCTTGAAGGGTTCGTCAGGCGCTTCATATGCAGAACCTTAAAGGGTTCCGTCTTCGTAGAACCTTAAAGGGTTCGTCAGGCGCTTCATATGTAGAACCTTAAAGGGTTCCGTCAGGCTTCATATGTAGAACCTTAAAGGGTTCGTCATCATGTGTAGAACTTAAAGGGTTCGTCAGGCGCTCATTGTAGAACCTTAAGGGTTCCGGCGCTTCTGTAGAACCTTAAGGGTTCGTCTTCGAACCTTAAAGCTTCTAGAACCTTAAAGGGTTCATCAGACGCTTCTGTAGAACCTTAAGGGTTCGTCGGCGCTTCATATGAGAACCTTAAAGGGTTCGTCGGGCTTCGAACCTAAAGGGTTCGTCAGGCGCTTCATATGCGAACTTAAAGGGTTCGTCTTAATATGTAGAACCTTAAGGGTTCCGTCAATATGCAGAACCTTAAAATATGGGTTCCGTCGGGCGCTTCATATGGGGTTCCGTATGTAGAACCTTAAAGGTTCCGTCGGCGCTTCATATGTAGAACCTTAAAGGGTTCATCGGGCGCTTCATATGCAGAACCTTAAAGGGTTCCGTCAGGCGCTTCATGTGTAGAACCTTAAAGGGTTCGTCAGGCGCTTCATGTGCAGAATCTTAAAGGGTTCGTCGGACGCTTCATATGTAGAACCTTAAAGGGTTCTGTCAGGCGCTTAATATGTAGAACCTTAAAGGGTTCCGTCGGGCTCTTCATAAGAACCTTAAAGGTCGGGCGCTTCATATGTAGAACCTTAAAGGGTTCGTCAGGCGCTTCATGTAGAACCTTAAAGGGTTCGTCAGGCGCTTCATATGCAAAACATTAAAGGGTTAATCAGGCTCTTCATATGTAGAACCTTAAAGGGTTCCATCAGACGCTTCATATGCAGAATCTTAAAGGGTTCGTCGGACGCTTCATATGTAGAACCTTAAAGGGTTCCGTCAGGCGCTTCATTTGTAGAACCTTAAAGGGTTCCGTTTTGTAGAACCTTAAAGGGTTCCGTCAGAACCTTAAAAGACCTTAAAGGGTTCCGTCAGGCGCTTCATATGTAGAACCTTAAAGGGTTTTCAAAAAACCGAAAGGGTTCCGTCAGGCGCTTCATATACAGAATCATAGAGGGCTCTGTCAGAAAGGGTTCGTCAGGCGCATCATATATAGAACAATTTAGGGGTTCCAATTATGGGATCATTTTATGGATTTAGATTTAATGAATTTTTCTTTTAATTCATTTTTTATTTTACTTGAATTGTATGAATTAAACAACTCATCAACATACTTTAACACTACAAACAATTTGAAATAACATGAAAGAATCATGCAAGACATATCCCCATATATGGGAACTTTTTGAGATAAAGGTGTTCTTTAAAACTAAGTCAAGAACCCTAGGGTTCTGTATAGAACCTTTTTTTTTTGTCTAAAAGTGTAGATATGTCTCATTTGTTGTGCATCTCTGTGATTTTTTTCACCAGTTTTATGGTCCAGCAGGTTAAAATTGTGCATCTGATCACTTACACTCTTAAAAATAAAGGTAAAAATAAAGAACCTTAGAATACTTCCAGTGCACTTTAACACAGATTAAGCTGTTCTACATGAAAAACAATAATCAAACAAAAAATCTGAATATTAAGCAGTCACTGATAAATGCGAGATGGAGGATGTTATTAGTGGGCGATAGAGACACGAATGATTCCTCCCATCATGTGTGTTGTTGAGGAGAGTGTGCTGATACTTGATCAGATGCACTAGTTTCATCTGATGGAAAAAAAGAAATCCCACAGGTGCACAATAAAGGAGGAACCCAAACCACATCTACAGACCAGAAGATCACAGATCACAAGCGTGCAGGATTTTCAATGATAAACATTTCATTCATCACACTGGAAATGGAAGGTCAAACGTTGTGCTACGTGGTTGCATACTTAATATTTTACGGTAGGCTATGTGGGTATTCTATGCATACAGAAAATCATATTGCAAAAACAGTGAGAGTAGTATAGTAATATACCTTAATGTGCCATAAAACCCTCTGTTCCCGTAGAGAATGTTCTGAAAGGCTCTGCAGGTGGCGATGACCTTAAGTGATACAGAGAAAGAACTTTATGATGATGAAAGTGCAGCTGGCATCCAGAACAAACCCATGTGGAGAGATGATAAAAGCATTCTGTTGTGAGCTCATGCACTCAGACTCGAAGTTCAGATGCTGGACGTTCCGTAATGCACTGCAGGGTTTAAGGCCTAACCTGGTTTGGGGTTGTATAGTCCCATTCAGACTGCATACTAGTGGTTAACTGATATGTGCTTTTCAACAGGGCCGTAACCACAGTAGACCTTGAAGAGGACAAGTACATCCCAGTAATTAGAAATGGCCAAAAAAATATATTTTAGAGAGCAAACAAATTTCATGTTGACTAAAATCAGTGAACATTACAGCATAAAACAACATTCATGTGTATCTGCATGTAAAACAGGGGAGTGAAGGACAGTGGCTTCATTATTTACAGACAGACCTTGAGAAAGATGCTTCCATTTAATGGAGAGAAAGAAAAAAGCTAATCAGCAAGAATATGTGGATGCAATTACAACATCAAAGCCACAGGGCTCCTTAAAAACCACAAGAAAAAAGTCATATCAAGGCAACTGTATGCAAATTTATCTGATGGAGTCATGTGGTTATCTGTCACGAGAAACATTAGACAAAGGACAGCAGGATGAGCTTTTTGCTTAAATGCATCTATTCGTTTCCTACAGACTTTCTTTTATTAGACCGGTAATGCAACATCTATAGGGAATGTGAGACAAACGCAATTGTGTGTTTTTTCTGCTGTTGTTATATTATTATTTTAGAGTTTGGGCTTGATGATAAGATCCACAAATCTAGCCCTGGCGGAAAGGGACACATCCTGAAAGGATTAAATGATAAAAAGAGGGATGATACAGCAATAGATTGTACTGTGCCATCTTCAGATTGTCTTTTAATTTCCTTGAGGAGAAAAACTTGTAATGGTGTTGCAGAAAATACCTCTCTCGGGCTCAAAGCGCCATCGCTGTGTTACGTTCAGAGGAATTATGAACCAATGAAAGATGAAAAACTCATTTTAACAGATGGTTTTGCTCTGTTATGGTTTAATGCGGTGGTTTATAGAATGTTTTACACCTAACAAAAGACATCAGAGAGTAGGCTGAGTATTGAGTGCTCATTTTAAAGGGTTAGTTCACCCAAAAATTAAAATTCTGTCATTAATTAATCACCCTCATGTTGTTCCAAAGCCGCAAGACTTTTGTTCATCTTCAGAACACAAACAAAGATCTTTTTAATGAAATCTGAGAGATTTCTGTCCCTCCATAGACAGCCTTTAATGTTCACAAAGTTAACAAGAAAACACATTCACAACCTGTTTTAATTCTGTAAGCCACTTTTGAGGAGGATTTTTGACTGGGATGTGAAGGTCTGTAGGTCAAGTTATCATTATCTGAGTCATTCCATGAAACCGGTACTATTTGAGTCCCTCTGACCTTTTTCAGTGTATTTTATCTATTGGGTCACCAAAATATGTGTTTGTATTAATTGAAATGTCTCCTCCTAAACATGACAAACATTTTATCTTCATGTTAGAAATTATTTAGTTTTTTTCAGTTGACACCACCTATTTTGTCACATCCCTCCAGGCCTTCTATGAAAGTGTACTTGGGATATGAATAATAAAATGAGAAAAAAGTCCATTCATTTTGCCATTCCCATAAATATCCATCTGTGCTTTTTTGCTGGTGCTTTTTTTTCTAAGTAAATTCATGATTATTCATTAAAATTACATCATTACCTCAGTAACCCTCGTTACAGAAACCATTCTCCCCCTATAAAAATAATGAACTGATACTTATGTGACATCATTAATAGGAAGTGACATCATAGAAGTTTTCTGACACAGGCAAGTTACCACTTCTTTAATAATTATAACTAAATTATGTTGTGAAATTGTGTTATTCAAGCTTAACGACTCAACCCTGTTACATCAATTAAAGATAGAAAACTATTACTTGTGAAAATTATCTTTGTTATTTCAACATTATTCATGATTTCTTAATATCATGCATGCCATGCGCTCTCCATTTATTGACTAGATTTAGAGCAGTGGCCAATTTGGGCAAAAAAATCACACCTATATTTTTATTATTATTTTTTTTTTTTTGTTAAGTTTATGAAAAAGTAATTTAAAGTTAGTTGAATTTTGTCTGAAATGTTCAGAGCAATCATAAGAATACTGATTTTAGTTCAAATTCTGAAGTTAAGCCTTTGATAAAAAATGATGAGGTTGCTGTCACAAAAAGTGCCCATTTCAGGCTTTAGTATATCAAAAGTGTGAGATTATGTAACTTTTATATTTGCAATTACTGAATTAGTGTGAGGGACATCTGATTAATAGGAAAATGTTGATTTTATCACAAATGCATTTTCTAATAATATTCAGAGAGCTCCCATAGTGTCCTAAATTTAAAATAATGACCAATAATAATAGGGATTTGATGCCTGAGATGGGAAAATATGTTTTTCTGGAAGTGAAATATGTCATTAATGTTGTGGGGTGTTCAGAAAGTAATACATTTTGGTAAAAAATCTAAAAATGTGTAAGTCCAAATCGTACTGGTTTCATGGAATGACTCTTCTGCTATTAAGCCCTGTGTATGCTTCGTTTTTTTATGCATACGCTAGCGTATGCAAACAGTCGAACACACGGCCTTGCAAAGTATACTTAATTTGACTCGTATGCATACACAGGCGTTCGACGCATGCACAGTTTTGAGCAATCTCTCGCCGTGAGTTACAACCCATCTTTGTATTCTTTCATGCAAGAGTTGTAAAAATGAGGGTACTTTTTAACCTCTTTGCACAATCTCTCATCTATGTATGCCTTCATTGTCACTGTAGCTCGCAT
Source organism: Culter alburnus (assembly GCA_028476615.1). Classification (NCBI taxonomy): domain Eukaryota; kingdom Metazoa; phylum Chordata; class Actinopteri; order Cypriniformes; family Xenocyprididae; genus Culter; species Culter alburnus. Next base: position 112,984 of record JAOTNS010002110.1, on the reverse strand, counting down.
GTGTTCCGGTCTGTTCTGTTTATGCAGGTTTTCTTCGACTACCTTGTGAATCGACGCCCTAAGGGCATGGTTGCCACCTTGTGGATAAATTAATTACTGCAAAAAAAATTAAATGCGCATGTGCGACCTGTGCATATTAATACACGCAGTTACAAACATCCAGGACGTAAAAAGTGAATTATACTTTGGGCTTTGGGGTTGGAAAATTCAGAATTTTCAAAGTTGGAAACTTTCCATGGGAATTAATGGAAATTAATGAGAATAAACTGGAAATTTGCAAAATTGTATATGTTAGCCTTTAAAAGGGAACTTAAAAAAAACACCAACTTAAATTAAAACTTAATTAAAACATGTAATATATTAAAGCGTCTTTGTTGTTTCCATGGTTTCTACAAAATAAAACCAGAAACCGAGGGTAACGCGGGTATGACGCCATCGACAGGCGACTCCTCACACGTCCCGGAGCCTTGGGTAAAATTGCAATTTTCTCATGATTTACAAATAGTTGGAAACATTTGAGATATTGCAAGTACTCAAGTGAACAAAATATATAACACTGGACTAGTGGTTTTTGGATATTTTACTGCAAAAAACTTACATATTGCACCTTTAACCAGCATTATTTTTTATAGAATAAGTCGACTGATAAATTGTGCATAATAAAACCAGGAACATGTACTTAGACAGTCAATTTTGATTTCATGTTGACTGTAAATATAATAGTAAACTGAAATGCTGTAAAAGTTGTGAAAATGCATTGTCATTTTTCAATATAAGTCATTAATATGTCATCACACACAACATGATATTAATATCCACCTATAGAAGTTTATATTAAATCAATTTCAGTTATATTTAATAAATACTTAAACATTACAGAAAAATCTAATCTACTCAATATACACATTCTGACATCAAATAAATGTTAATGTATTGACTATATTGTATCAAATTACCTAAAAGCAATACATCTGACATTTTGTGGTGCTCTATGACAAAATTAAAATGAGTTTGACTGCACTGAACCATAGAGAAACGTCTAATTGGATGACAAAAAGATGTATTTTACCTCCTGTACGTAAATAATACATTGCATTGCACTTTATCTCTGTGTTTTAAAAACAGGTTCAGTATGTTTTGAAGGATAACATCTGTGCAGTAACTCTAGTCATCAGTCTCACGAGTATTGAGCAACACTCGGAAAAAGCGCGGTCATGTGATCGAGTGCACGCGCGCAGTGATCAGCTGCTCTTGATCACATGACTCACTCGATCTCTCAGCTGAGCAGCAGCAGCATGGCATCCTCACAGCAGTGAGTTTCAAGTGTTTTAAATTTATTCTGGATATTTATTTTATTCATAATCACGCAACATTAAACGCGTGCAGAGGTGTTTACCTGCGCATGCGCAGAGCTCGGTGTTTTACATGCAGATGCGCTTTTAAGGTTTCTCTTAGATGTTTTTGTATTTTTTCTTCTTTAATTGGCGTCTCAGCTTTTGTTTCTGTGCTGTTTTGCGAATAAACAATGCTTTTAGTTCATTCTGGGTGGTTTAGGTTCCCTTACAAGAACGTACTGTAGTAATACCATGGTAAAGGAGCGATGCTTGATAACTAGGTGAAAGTTGACCAATTATGTTTGAACTTTGTTTTATCATCAAAGTTTTAGGTTAAATATATGCAAAAGGTCATCATTTCCTTATAAGTTTAACATTTTAATCGATTTTTGCAGCTCATTTCAATGCTCATGTGTTTGTTTGTATATTGTATATACACATTTCAGTAGTGTCAAAATCAAAATGTCTATAAAATGTTGTTTAAAACAATTATATATGAAGTATATTATTTTATAAGGTCTGCTTTTGACACAAATATGCAAAATGCAAAAATAACTGATTTTATTGCATGTCTTCTTAGTATATTTTTGGTTCTGATTGGTCATTTTTGGCATTCAGAGATCAAATTTGCATTGATTATTATTATTATTATTATTATTATTATATACACTACAATTCAAAAGTTTGGAAACACTACTATTTTTAAAGTTTTTGAAAGAAGTCTCTTATACTCATCAAGCCTGCATTATTTAAGAAAAAATACAGAAAAAAAAAACAGTAATATTGTGAAATATTATTACAATTTAAAATAATGGTTTTCTATTTTAATATACTTTAAAATATATTTTTTTTCTGTAATGCAAAGCTGATGGAAATTCAGCTTTGCATTACAGAAAAAATATATATTTTACTCCAGTTTTTTGTGACACATAATCTTTCAGAAATCATTCTAATATGATGATTTGATACTCAGTTATTATCAAAGTTGGAAACAGTTGTGTTGCTTAATATTTTTTGGAAACTGTGATACTTTTTTCAGGATTCATTGATGAATAAAAAGTCAAAAAGAACAGCATTTATTCAAAATAGAAATATTTTCTAACAATATCAATCTTTACTATCACTTTTTATCAATTTAACACATCCGTGCTGAAAAAAAGTATTAATTTCTTCCAAAAAAGAAAGAAAGAAAGAAAAAAAATACTGACCCCAAACTTTTGAACGGTAGTGTATATTGTTACAAAAGATTTAATTTAAATAAATGCTCTTTTTAACTTTTTATTCATCAAAGATCCTGAAAAAAGTATCACGTTATAAAAAAAAAATATTAAGCAGCACAACATTTGTAATAAATCATCATATTAGAATGATTTCTGAAGGATCATGTGACACTGAAGACTGGAGTAATGATGCTGAAAATTCAGCTTTGATCACAGAAATAAATTATATCTTAAAGTATATTAAAATAGAAAACCATTATTTTAAATTGTAATAATTTTTCACATTTTTACTGTTTTTTCTGTATTTTTGATCAAATAAATGCAGCCTTGATGAGCAGAAGAAACTTCTTTCGAAAACATTAAAAATAGTAATGTTTCCAAACTTTTGACTGGTAGTGTACATGTACAAGTGGTTTTAGACCACTTTCTATTTTTAATTTTTTTTTTCCTCTTAGGAAGCAAATCTGAAACACTACTTGCAACTCAAATATTATAGTTCATGTCCATCTGGTATTTTTAAAATGTAATAAGCAGAATAATGTGCCTGTCATTATCATAAAATAACCCCTCAGGCTGATAGCAGGCCTCTCCGCTTCATCTACTGATCATCCTGCTGGGGTTTATTTCATGATAATGACCTGCTGACTGTACATTTATCCTCTTTTTATCAGGATGGGTGATTTAACAGGAGTGAGCGTGTAAAAGGTTCATGAATGTGAGCTGTGACCTTTGACCACGTACTGTACAGACGCCCATGATCACTGTTAATCTTTACACACACTATCAGTGATAAAGAGCATTGTCTTCCTTTTAGTCAAGCATCAGCGTGATTTTAATGTTAGATTATATGAGAAAGTTGCATATGAGGGTGTAGAAGGAGTCTAATCAAAATCATAATCAAATTTTCATGTTGCGATAATTGCTGAAGCTTTTATCACGGTGTTATCATGATATTGAAATAAGTTGCAAAAAATAGTGTTGTCATAGTATAACAGGATTAAGAAGTCTATTTCTTATAACAAAAATAACATTTAAATACAATAAAACGGTACAATAAAAATAAATTAAAAACAGATTAAAGTGCAAAAGAATTATAAAGAACAACAAGTAACACTATATAAGGTCTTTTTATTTAACATTAGGTAATGCATTAACTAAGATTAAGAATGAGCAATAGCTACATTTGTTACAGAAGGTATTATTTTTTGTTAAAAAATAGTTAAAAAATGTAACTTATTGTTAGTTTTAGGTCCAATAAATAATAATTACAACTTTTGATTTTAGTAATGTTAATAAACATGAACTAGAAATTAACTAAGATTAATAAAAGCTATAATAAAGGAATTATAGCATATTATAAATGCTATAATTCCGGGGTAACCGCTGTATTTCTGCTGTTCCGTCAGCGCCCTCTGCTGTCAGAGAGTGAACGCCATGTGCTTCTCATGCATGTTGGGTTTGTTTACATAGTGCATGCAGCATTGTGCATTTTATATGGTTGATGGGTAAAGTAAAATGTAATATAAAAATTAGAATAATTCGTAATAAATAATTATTCATGGTATTTTGAGGTGCTCACGGTAACAATATCATGCGTATTCATTATCGTGATATATCGTATTACCGAATATCGGCACGTGTCTTTTCTGATATGGATTTCTTTTAATCTGAACATTGAGAATGATGGATGGAGGTAAACAGAGAATAATAACTTGCTTTTGATTGAGGAATAGACAGAAATTCAGAAGCATTGCTGTTATGAAACTTGCGTTCATGTTGCTTTTTTTGTATCTTGACAGATGTAGTTATTATAAACTGGGGAAAAAAGAAGCAAGAAGGTGTCTTTAAATAGCAGCATACGTATTTAGAAAAGATGTGAATATCCCTTTAAGTTTCGCCTGCGGTCATAATGTTTTTCAGCTGTTCCTGCAGAAAGAATTCTTCCCTGTTATCATGGGATCAAATCCAGCTCTTGCGTAACAGTCATAAAGATTTTAGTTTCATCTCTTTTTGATCAAGATATGTACTTCTTTGTAGTTAAAATGAACAACAATTTATGCCATTTGAATGAGTAGAAGGGAAAAAGGGCCTTACATTGTGGTTGAAGTTCTTGATTTGCAGTGTTTTATGTGAATAACATGTGTGTTTCTGTGTTGACTATGACAGGAAGGCAGTGTATTGGCTGGGAAATGATACCCTGAGAGTATCGGCCGCCCTGTTTGCAGAAAACCGAGATCGTTTGTGTCGGGCCTGAAAGCTGAGAAGGATCTGAAGGCTGGATCTGTGGTGCTTCTTCAGGGAGGAGAGCAGAAGCAGAGATACTGCACCGACACCGACGAGATCTTCAGACAGGTGCTGTTAACATGAACTAACAATGAAAAATACTTCTAAAGCGTTTATTAATCTTAGTTCATGGTAATTTCAACATTTACTAATACTAGGCCTGTTGCGATTGTTGATTAAGCGTCTGGTTGTGGTTATTCGATCTAATTGCATTTATTCGAGATAACCTCAGTAAGTGCATTTTGCAATCCAAATAATTTCATCTTAAAGAAATTCCATCAAATGCACAATATTGTGTCTCATATTCCGGTGTGGAAGGGAGAAATGGGAGGATCATAATCTGGCAGAGAGTGAAGAATAAAGAATACGAAAAAAAACACACAAAGATAGTCAAAGGTCTTCCTTCATACAAAATGCAGGCTTGTTGGTTTAATCACATTGTTTTATATCATGTCTTGTTATCATATTATATTATATTGTTATATTATATTACATTAGATTAGATTAGATTAGATAAATTAGATAAATGTTAATTTTCACAGCATTAAAGTAAACCATATGGGCCTATTTTATTATAATTTTCTATTATTATATACAAAGTAACAAAAAATATTATATTATATTATATTATATTATATTATATTATATTATATTATATTATATTATATTATATAAATGTTAATTTTCACAGCATTGAAGTAAATCATATGGGCTTATTTTATTATTATTTCTATTATTATATTATATTATATTATATTATATTATATTATATTATATTATATTATATTATATATAAATGTTAATTTTCACACATTGAAGTAAATCCTATGGCTTATTTTATTATAATTTTCTATTATTATATTATATTATTAATTATTATATTTATATTATATTATATTTATTAAATGTTAATTTTCACAGCATGAAGTAAATCATATGGGCTTATTTTATTATTATTTTCTATTATTATATACAATTCCAAGTAACAAAAAATTATATTATATTATATTATATTATATTATATTATATTATATTATATTTATATTATATATATTATATTATTATATTATATTATATTATATTATATATGTTAATTTTCACAACATTGAAGTAAATCCTATGAGCTTTTTTATTATATTTTCTATTATAATTATATATTCCAAGTAACATTATATTATATTATATTATATTATATTATATTATATTATATTATATTTATTATATTATATTATATTATTTATAAATGTTAGTTTTCACAACATTAAAGTAAATCATATGGGACAATTTTATTATAATTTTCAATTATATACAATTCCAAGTAACAAAAAATATTATATTATATTATATTATATTATATTATATTATATTATATTATATTATATTATATTATATTATATTATATTATAATTATAAATTATGTTTCACAGCATTAAAGATCGCAATTATTTGTATGACAATCAATTGTCAGCACAAATTTCTGATCATGACAGTCCTAAATGTTTTATTTGTTATTTAATATGATTTAATGCACCTTAGCTAACTTGAACTAACAATGAACAGTTAACAAAGATGAATAAATACTGCAACAAATGCATCGCTCATTATTAGTTAATGTAGTCTTATTGTAAAGTGTTACCACTTTTTACGTCAGACTTTAGAGACTTGCATCGGATGCAGTTTTACAAGCCCTAAAGAATGGTTACTTCCAAAATGATACCTAATTTATGTGACTTTTGAATGTCCGCCAATGGAGAATAAAGCTGGACTGTACTAACCAGCCAAACCTCGTCCTGGTCATAGCAGTGGACGTCTGATTGCAAGCATAGACGGCACGTTTTCATGCATCACCACTACAGCTACCAAAAACTGCTGCATGCATCGTGCATTGACGAGAAACTTCTCGATGACTCTGCGGTTTCATTTCTAAATGATTATTGAGTGTTCGTCTTCCTATTATACCGGTTCGTAAGTGGTGCTTTTGTTTATGTTATGCTAAATGGTAATTTGTGTTGGCAAGAGGCGTGTGTGTTCAGACCTTTTATTTCAGCGCTCCGTTTGGGTGTCTGATAGAGCCTCGTAATTTACCGCATTTACATAAGTTGATTGAACATAATGAGGAGCGTGTTTCTCATTCATTAGCTACAAAAACGTCCACATCCTGTGTTGTTTGGCAGAGATTGCGCGCCGGTATCTCATGGAGCGAGTCTTGCGATTTTGTTGTGATGTTTATTACTTGAGGCCTTCCTGCTTTCATCATAATTTAACTGTAAATAATTCATAACCATTAATTTGCTTGTCTTGTGTTGTAGTTTTTTCCTTCTTTTTGAAGTGTTAACTTGCACGTTTCTAATTTGAATCAGATTCGTGGCACTTTTCTAATTGTGCACGGTTTCTGCTCGTTAATGCGTGCGTGTCCTCCGGTGATTTTATTTTACTGCTCCATTACACAATCCGTACAGAACGTGAACTCTGTAATGCACTCAAGACAATAAAATCACTTGAGCACAAAGGAATCATCCTCTGTGGATGAGAGACTGCGGTTATCTGATCGTGTTCAAGAGCGAGCCGTTCAGCCTCTGCTGGAGATCTCACCCAACTGAAGATTGACTGCTTTTTATTCATGAGTGTGAATTTGAAATAAATTGGCCACAACCCACAGGATGTTGAATCGCAATGATACAAGATACATTTAGTGAAATGCAATTCAGAGAAATGCAACGCAGTCACACACCAGAGGAGATGAATGATAGGAGAGGAATGCATATTAATAATCAAAAGTTTATTTATTTATAATCCAATGCACTTACACACTAACAAAGAAATAATTAAAAATTCTTCTGTGCAGTGTAATTTCTACTCTTCTCTAGCTTGCTTCCTAATCTATAAACCTGGCACTGTATAATCCAAATATTATTGGCTCTGTGAAAACTCCTTGAAGTCACTTTGGATAGAAGCATCTGCCAAATGCAATTTAATTTTAATCTTAATTTTAAGTTTTCATTTATTTTTAATTTAGTTTTTATTTTATCTTATTTCAATTTATTTAATTTAATTTTTAATTTATTTTATTTGAATTTTTAATTAAATTAAAAAAAATAAAAATTAAATAAATAAATTATTTTAATTTAAATAAAAATATTTTATTTTAATTTATTTTTTAAATTTAATTTTAAACTAAATTAAAATAAAATAAAATTATATTAAAATAAATTGAAATAAAATATTGATACATTTTTTAAAAAATATTAAAATATTTTAATTTAAATTAAAATAAAATAAATTATATTAAAATAAAATAAAATAAAAATAAATTAAAATATTTAATTAAATTATTTTAATTTGAATTATTTTAATTTATTTTTTAATTTTTAAATTAAATAAAATAAAATTATATAAAATAAAATTTAGTAAATATTAATATTTTTTTAAAAATATTAAAATATTTAAATTAATTAAAATAATAAATTATATTAAAATTAAAATAAAATAAAATATTTAATTAATTTATTTTAATTTGATTTATGTTTTATTTTATTTAAATAATAATATTTGTAATATAATTTTTATATTTTAATTTTTTTAATTATTTATAATTTTTATTATTCTTTATTATTTATTTATTTATTAATTAATATCTGAAAAAATGTTATTAATTTATTTAATTTAAAGAAAGTCACTTATAGGGCTTTCTTTGAAATTCATTTTGTTCTACTCAACTTTTATTATCTTCTTTTCTTGTTAGCGAGATTCTCTTCAAACTCAACCATGACAAAAGTCAAAACTGACCGCTTATGTCAATGTCCACTCTAGCTCCTCTTGCTACAGTGATAAAAATGCATTGTGTGCAGTGTGTTGCATTATGAATTGTATTCTGGCACATTTCGCAGCACAGCAATGCATGAAATCAAGCTTGCATAGTTAAGTGTTTGCATGTGTTTCAGGCCTAAAGGCACAAACAATTTCAGAGCACAAACAATATCTCCAGATTGAGTCAGCCGTGGCATTATTAACCATTTGAATTAATAACACTGAATGCTCTCTGTGTTATGACTCATTTCAGGAATACAGTCCATAGAAACACGGTTGCACATGTGTATGTATGGAAATGAGCCACTTTGCCCTGTTTTATGTACAGAAGAGGCTCTTAAACCTCTCGCTGAGTCAGATGTGTTGTTCTGCAGGAGTCGTTTTTCCACTGGACCTTCGGTGTGACGGAGGCCGACTGCTATGGCGCCATCGACGTGAACTCCAAGAAATCCATCCTGTTTGTTCCCAAGCTGCCGGAGAGCTACGCCACATGGATGGGCGAGTGAGTGACTCTCTCATTCTCTCAGATGTGCATGTGTAATTTTCATGCTCACTGATGTCTGCTGATATGATTGCTTTGAAAATGTGTGGAGTCAGCAAACGGTTTTCCTGACTCTGTATAGTTTCACTGGAATGTATTTCTCTGTTTGCTTCTGAGACCCTCAGTGATTTTATATATACTGCACCGGTCAAAAGTTTGGAACATTACTATTTTTAATGTTTTTGAAAGAAGACTCTTCTGCTCATCGAGGCTGCATTTATTTGATCAAAAATACAGAAAAAATAGAAGTATTGTGAAAAATTATTACAATTTAAAATAATGGCTTTCTGTTTTAATGTACTTTAAAATGCAATTTATTTCTGCGATTTAAAGCTGAATTTTCAGCATCATTACTCCAGTCTTTGGTGTCACATGATCCTTCAGAAATCATTCTAATATGATGATTTATTATCAATGTTGAAATTTTTTTCTAACAATATAAGTCTTTACTATAACTTTTTTATCAATTTAACACACCCTTGCTGAATAAAAGTATTAATTTATTTCACACACAAAAAAAAGACTGACCTCAAACGGTAGTGTATGTTGTTAGAAAAGATTTCTATTTTAAATAAATGCTTTTTAATTTTTTATTCATCAAAGAATCCTAAAAAAAAGTATCACAGGTTATAAAAAAATATTAAGCAGCACAACTGTTATAAATAAATGAACATATTAGAATGATTTCTGAAGGATCATGTGACGCTGAAGACTGGAGTAATGATGCTGAAAATTCAGCTTTGCATCACAAAAATAAATTATATTTTAAAGTATATTAAAATAGAAAGCCATTATTTTAAATTGTAATAATTTTTCACATTTTTACAGTTTTTTCTGTATTTTGATCCAATAAATGCAGCCTTGATGAGCAGAAGAGACTTTTTTAAAAAACATTGAAAAATAGCAAACGTGCCCAAACTTTTGATATATATATATATATATATATATATATATATATATATATATATACACAATATGTATTGTCCACAAAAATCTGAAGCAGCACAACTGTTTTGAACATTGATAATAATCAGAAATGTTTCTTGAGCAGCAAATCATCATATCAGAATGATTTCTGAAGGATCATGTGACACTGAAGACTGGAGTAATGATGCTGAAAATTCAGCTTTGATCACAGAAATAAATTACATTTTACTATATATTCACATAGAAAACACTTATTTTAAATTGTAAAAATATTTTACATTTTTACTGTTTATATATATATATATATATATATATATATATAAAAATGTAATATATATTATAATATGAACAGAAACACCCTCTCCCAATCCTCCTCATAATGTGAAAACAGGCAGGCATGAAAATGGAGCTCTGAAAGGTTCTGGGACTCATAAAAGCCTTGCGGTTATGATGTGTTATTGAAGCAGTCGGAAGTGTAAAGAGATCCGCTTTGAGCCGGACGGTGCAGTCGGAGTTTGCTGTCGAGCTTTGAAATCAGCCTGCTTTTTAAACCTTCCTTTCAAAGGTGCTGCGGTAAATTCTCTTCCTGTTCATGCTGGATAAGCCGTCCTGATCTAATACATGCGGCTGTGGTTTCCCGGTTCATCTGATGAGTTTGTTACAGGATTTGGGGTTCGGGGCGTCTCGGGTCAGCAGCTCTTCTGATGGGCTTGTTTTCGCGCTGCTGTGATCAGTGACCCCACACTGTTTTTCTTGGTGTTACAGTGTTTCTGGATGTCATGATGTGCCTTATTCCCCTGACATGTAAACCTGCATGTGAGATCAATTACATTGGGTTAATGCCTTTACATTTATTTAACAGCTTAATGCATAATTAATTACATAATTAGTGGTGTTAAGACAAGCATCGCTATTACTAGTGCTCACGCTGGAGTTAATGATTTGCTCAAACCCTGACCTTTAAAATCACACTTCAGCACGACACTCGTCCTTCACTGTTTGTGCTACAGACGGGAATGATTGCTGCAGGTTTCACTCATATTTATCTCATTCATTTTCTCCATAGGGATTTTAAAAATTCATTAGTAAAGAGATCTAAGCCTTGAACCAAACCAACCAGCTCTGAGATGAATCGCAGCATTATACGTTGTGATTTAAACACACATTTCTGAGGGAATGAATGAACTACTCGTCCGATTAAGCATTGTGAATGACCTACAGTAATCAAATCAGCCATTACAATACAATACAAACTACTGACAAGTCATAGATTGTAATTTAATAATAATATTCAAATAGATAGGAGTTTTAGATCACTCAGTTACATCATTTACTGTATAATGCTTCAAACTTTTTCTCTGGTTTGAGTATCTCTTTTCAGGATTGTTGGTCGTTTAGCTCTTATTGAGGAATTAAACACTAGTTTTCTAAAAATGAAGCTAAAACCACACAGATTGAAAAGTTTGGGGTCAGGAAAGATTGAATGTTTTTGAGAAGTGTCTTCTGCTCACCAATGTTGCGTTTATTTGATCAAAAATACTCTAAACATTGTGAAATATTATTAGAATTTAAAATAACGGTTTTGTTTGTAGTTTTTGATGGCTTTATTTCTTTAAAACGAGTGTTTTGTTAAGATGGAACTATATATAATATATATATATATATATGTGTATGTGTATATATATGTATATATATGTAATATATATGTGTGTGTATATATAAAATAAAAAAAAAATATATAAATATAATATAAAATGAATATAATATTATAAAATAAATATTTATTATAAAAATTACTATATATATATATATATATATATATATATATATATATATATATAACAATTTATATAATATATTTATTGTATTATTTTATATTGTATTTGTTGTATTTTGTCATAATAAAATAAAATTATATTTATAATTGGTTATATTAATTTTATATAACAATAATACATGTATTAATTATTTTATATTATAATATCTTTAGTCATTTAATTATTGTTGTAGTATTAGTTTAGTTGTTGATGTTGCTATTCATATTAATTTATTAATTACAATTTTTTTATTTATATAATATATAATTCATATAATAATATAATAATAATAATAAAACATATATATAATATATCTATATATATATATATAACCTTGTTTATTAATTTTTATGCATGTATATTTTTATATTGTTATAATTTATTTTATAATAATATATAATATATTATATTTTTATTTTGTTTGTATATATAAAAAACAGCTGATTTACATTATAATATATTCACAATTTTTATCCTATCCACTATCATTATTATTATATAAAATTAAAAACTAATTATATAGTTTTTAATAAATGTACTGTATATATAATGATAGTGGATAGGATAAAAATTGTGAAATATTATTATAATGTAAATCAGCTGTTTTCTATGTGAATATATAGTGAAATGTAATTTATTCTTGTGATCAAAGCTGAATTTTCAGCATCATTACTCCAGTCTTCAGTGTCACATGATCCTTCAGAAATCATTCTGATATGATGATTTGCTGCTTAAGAAACTTCTCTAATTATTATCAATGTTGAAAACAGTTCATATTTTTGTGGAAACCATGATACATTTTGTTTTTCAGGATTCTTTAATGAATAGAAAGTTCAAAAGAGCTTTTATTTGTGACATTATAAATGTCTTTACTGTTACTTTTGATCAATTTAATGCATCCTTGCTGAATAAAAGCTGTTTTTCTGTAGAGAAGATGAATGGTCTATAACCAAAATATCCTTATTTTCTGCACCATGCCAGCAAAGGGCAAAATCAAGCATGTTTGAAAACTTTACAGCCGTGTTTCTATATTAGTAAAGCTCTCAAAGTTATTGATGTGCAATTTGAAAATGAGGTTGGAGTGTGTTTGCATGAATACTTCACTTTCAGAAACACTTGACATCAAGAGTCCATTTACTTGATTGCCCGAGGCCTGCAGAGACCATTAGCAGAATCAAGATTCAATCCAGTCTTCTGTCCAGAGTATCAGTTATCAATGCATTTTAAATCACATGAATAATCAGCCCCAAACGACCCTCATTAAAAATGTGAAGAGAACAGATTTTGTTTGATCACGTAAAAACAAGAAGGATCAAAACACAGTACGTCACTCCACAGGAAGTTCTCATTAAACCTCTTTCCTTCTGCGTGTGTCGACAGGATCTACCCGCCTGAACACTTCAAGGAGAAGTACGCCGTAGATGAGGTGCATTACACCACTGACGTGAGTAGTGCTCGACTTTAAATAACTGCGTTTATTAGTATGCAGCTAAATATCTCTTGTGCTCGTTCATTTGTCCTCATTAGATTTGTTTTATATAAAGCAGATAATGAAGTTCCTTTAGTGGCCTTGAGCTGGTTTCTAACTGGGCCGGTTTTGTTTGTAGTTTTTGGTAGCTTTATTTCTCTAAAATGAGTGTTTTGTTCAGATGGAACTGAAGATTATATATAAAATAAAAATAAAATGACTAAATAAAATAAAAAATATAATATATAAAATATAATATAAAAATTAATATAATAATATAATATTTATTATAAAATAAATAATATTTATTATAGAAAATTTCAATATATATACATGCATAAATTAATATAAACAATTATATATATATATATATATATTATATATATTATATAATGTATGTATATAATTATTTTATATTGTTGTATTTGTTGTTACTATTTTGCTATAATAATAAAAATTATATATAATTGTTTATTATTTCAAAATAATAATAAAAACATGTATTATAATTTAGTATTATAATATATCTTTAGTCATTTTATTATTGTTGTATTATATTGTAGTTGTTATTTATTCATATTAATTTATTAATTACTTTTTGTATATTATATATAATTCAATAATAATAATTATTAAAAACAAACTTATGCATGTAATATTATAATTGGTATATTAATTTATTTTATATAATATAAATATTCATTATTTATTATATATATATATATAATATATATATATATATAAATATATATATATATTATTTTTTAATTTTCTATAATATAATAATGATAATGTAATATACATTTATATTATATTTTTTATTTTATTTAGTCATCTTATTTTTATTTTATATTATTATTGTAGTTGTTGTTATTTTGTTATAATAAAATAAAAATACATATTATAATTTTATATTATATCTTTAGTCATTTATTATTGTTGTATTATTGTAGTTGTTGTTGTCAATGTTATTTATTAATATTAATTCATTATATTAATGTTTATACAATAATAGTAATCATAATTTTTTATTTTGTTTAGTCATTTTGTGATTAGTTAGATTAGCTTGTGATTAGTTTTGGTGCTGATTTAATGGGCAAATTAAGTTTTTCACTCACGTACAATACAAAGTAGTTAGATAGCATTTTATCCATCCTGATTGACCAAAATTTTGTTAAAAGTCAGTTCACTAATGAAAACTTTTATAGGAAATTCACATTTTAAAATCCTAAAGGCAGCAATAAGATCCTCAGAATAAATTAAATGAGAGCATATAGCAATTTAGATCCCTGCAGACTCTGGGAAGATAATTATTTTTCTCTAACTGTATCAAGCACACGCAGCATGTTAAGATGCAGCAGTTTAAGTGTAATTGTGAGTTGTTAGCTGGGATATCGGCGCCTCTAGCCATGGGGTCAGTTCTCCACATGTAGAAAAGCAGTCATGCTTGCATTATGAATAATTCGCTATGTTTTAAAATGCCCTCAAAGATGTTTTTTTTCTATTTCTTTTTGCTTGTCAAGAGCTCTGCTTCCAGAATCAAGTGAGCTTCCAAGACAGCATTTTAAGTCCTTTCCAAAAGGCAGAAAAATGACTTTTATGTTTATGCATTTGGCAGATGCTTTTATTCAAAGTGACACATTGCATTCATGGTACATATTTTTTTTTATCATTTCAAAGATGCATAATTTTGGCCAAATTTTAAGACGGTCCTTCATCACATGAAAGGCAATCCTTCAATGCATTGGTATGAGCTCAGTTAAAAGTTGGTTGACGGCAACTACAGCAATTTATATTGAAGTTCAAATTGAATCTCCATCCATTGACTACTGCAAACTGCACAAGTTAAGATGATTCTCTCGGATCCAGATTAAAAGAGAGTACTTCTGCAATGCATGCTGGTCCAGTGATGCCCCATCCTGCCTAAGTTGACAGGTTTTCAGAATGACATGCACTGTATAAAATGATGAAGCATGTTTTGTTCTTAGTTTTGTCTAAATGACCCTCATTTAGAAATGTAATTGTGAACGATTGTGCCTCAGTGTGACGAGGTCAGAATGTCTCAGAGTTGACACTGTAATTGCTGCTTATTTTTCAGGTTCAAATAGAACAAAAGCCATTTAAAAAGATAAATTTATGATAATAGTCTATATATTATGTTCCAGTTAGGGCTGTGCATGTTGATGTAGACCTGTCAGATGGACATCTTTCATCACGTCTCAATGTATTTTATAATCTCACTGCATGAATGCTATGTTTAAGAAAAGTGTAACTTCAGATGCATAACAAGGTATTTATATGAGCAATATCACACTTGTAGCCGTGCGATATGGCTGTATATCAGCATTCGGCCGTAGGTAATCACATCATGATGATATACAGCTATATTGCACGGCTACGAGTGTGATATTGCATTTATACAACGGTTCGTCGTCACGAGTGTGTAAATAAATAAGAAATAATAACATTATAATAGAGTTTGAATCGCTTATAATGTGCATTTGAAAAAAACAACGCGTGTCAAAACATCTTTCCAGACATGAGAAGCATTTATTAACATCTTGTGCAACATTTAATAACATGTTTTTAATCCAAACTCACTTCATAACGACAGTCGAGCGTCCTTCTGTGAGATGATGTGGCTTCTTACACAGAATAAGGCAGTCGTATGTTTATTAGTCATGTTTAATCAATCAAAATTTCAATCTTCTGTTTATTCAGCTACAGCGATAGTATGGGATTTCCTGGAATGACGCGTGTTCTACTTCGGCAGCAGGGCATATTTGCAGTTTCTGCACAAGAGCGCCCTCTGGCTTTCAGATGAAGAAGCATTTACTACTGATCACAGAACTGTATAAAATGCATAAAATAATCGCAGCTTTTGCCAAATCGCGTGCGATAAAATTGCAATAAATCGTGCAGCCCTAGCCTGATATAACATTCATTCTTCAGGCGAATAATATTATATCCATCATAAAAATTCGTTTGAATGTCCGCTGAGGAAAGCGATCTTTTGTATTTGTCCTTTTTACAGTTTTTACAGCACTCAAATGACGTCCTTTGTTTATAAAAGTCCCTTTCAATTTAGAAGTCTCTTGCGACTGACTCATTCACTCGTAAGTTTGCCGCCATCTAAAGGCGTATTTATGTAATTTTCAAACTTAATCCATATTACGCACTAATGACCCCTTTCTCAATACCAAATATAACATATTATTTATATAAAATATTTATTGAACAACAATATTTAAATGAACAACAACAGCCATTATAAATGACAATAGATAATAAACACAGTTGTACAATTCAGTCAAACGTAATTATTAAATTTAACACAGCGATTCGATTTGTCCAGGAACAAGAAATAGATTAATAAGACCAAAGATTGCCTGTTTTATGTACCCAAAATTAATTATATCTCATGTTTAAACCACTATAAGAGCCAGCGGCAAATCCACGAAGCTCTGGCCGAGATGAAGCTGTTCTCAGCGGGTACTCGAGCACTGAACGGCCTGGAGCTCGCATCTCCGAAAACGTCTGAACAAATTGTAAAATAGGCGCTATTATTAAATATGAATCACATATTTCAAATCTAAACAACTACATTCTCATCTAAAAAAACTTAAAACTACAGTTTGTGGAACAACAAGTGTAGTATTTGTAAAAATTATGATGGATTTGCTCGGCTGCCATAACAGTCGCTTCAAGCAAAGTGATACAAACGGTGAAAAGGTAGGAGTGCTGTTATCACTAGAATATCACACGGCTCTCAGCCAATCAGATTCGAGAACCAGAAAGAACTGTTGTGGTGTAGTGGTGGTAATGACAAGAAGAAGATATTTTTGTGTTCTCCTTTTTTCATTGGAATGCACAAGTGCATCACAATCCCTCCTCATCTCTTTTCTTCTCTTTGTGTGCGTGAGCGTTAATGACCTTCTCCTGAGGTTCCTCTCAGCGCTGCTTAAACAGATCATTTGAAAAGGCAAACAGAGCTGCTGGGAGCAGAAAACAGAGGGAGATATCTGTAATCTTACAAAACAAATGAAATCTCCAAGGCAAATACACAACACCCACAAACTCCCGTGTTTAATCCCGAGCGCTAACAGACCCTGAGATGGGCCGCATCGGGATGCACGACACGCTGAGTGTCTTTGACATTCAAAAACGTCCCCGTCTTCGGCTGTTGCCCTCAGCTGCTAGATAATATACGCAAGAATGACTTTGAGAGCCGTCGGACTGTGTGCATGTCTTTGCATTTGTTGAATTTAATCACAAGATGCTGTCGTGGTTTGTTTGTCGCTGCCGTAGGAGTGAACTTGACATGATGCAAACTTCAGTTTAATGTGCAAAAACAAATATATGATGATTTTCCCTTTTGCTGTTCATTTTGAGCGCCTTTTTGTCCAACCAATGGCGTATTGGAGATGGGCTGTATCTGTTAATGCAGTATTAATAAATGCTGTAAAAAATATATCAGTTCATCATTGCTAATGTATTATCTAATATTAACAAATTAGACCTTTATTATAACTATTACCACTACTTTTTTTTCTGTGGGAATCACTTTTTTATTTGCAAACCTGTATGACTTACTTTCAGTTTCATAAGAAGTCAAAAATGAAATGCCTTGCATTTGTTTTCATTTTTTAAATAGAAATGACCAGACTGTATGTCGAATTGGTCACACAGGAAGGGGATGAATTGCCTTTGTTATTTTATTGCATGTTTTTATTCAGAAAGTACATTAATGGACATTTTTTAGAAAGTTTCTCCTGGGGAAATATGAAATATCAGATTGAAAGATATGTTTTTGTTATTATTGGTATTAATATTGTTGTTATTTTCATTTATGTATTTTTTTTTTGTTTGTTTGTAGAGATATTATTAAGTTATTGTATACAATTAATTTAAATATTATTGTTACACTGCAAAAAAAATATGTTCTTCCTTAGTATTTTTGTCTTGTTTTCCAGTACAAATATCTAAACATTATTAAATCAAGATACATTTACTGGAGAAGCAAATGAAGTCTTTTTTTACTGAAAAAAATGTATCAAAATTAAGTGAGTTTTTGCTTAAAACAAGGAACAAATATCTGCCAAAGAGGTAAGACAAATAATCTTGTTTTCTCTTTTGAATTAAGTTTATTTTTCTGACAACATTGGCAGGTATTTGTTCATATTTTAAGCATAAACTCACTTCATTTTGATATTTTTTTTTGTCTTTTGTCATTTTTATTCTCAAGTAAATGTATTTTGATTTCAGAATGTTTAGATGGATGTTTGTACTGGAAAACAAGACAAAAACACTATTTTTTTGCAGTGTATTATGATTATTTTCAGTGTTATTCCTCTTGAGTTTGTCATGAATATAGCATTTGATGCAAATATGACGTTAAATGATAAATAAGTAATTCAGAGTCATAAGTCAAACCTTGCATGCTCACAAAATAATAAAATATTCATAACACAGAAAGGTAAAGATGATGTACAGCTGCTGCAGGGTGTCTACATGTATACAGCTGTCATTCATATGTCGATTTATGTATTTCCTCTGTTGTCTTTTTAGCATCTTTTTGTCCATCCAATGGAAGATTGGAGATTTCAGGAAGCCTGTCATTATTTTTGCAATTCTGTTTAGTGACGTTAGTGGTGTATAAATGATCCACTTCAGCGTCAGATTGTGTTTTAAGCTGAGATGCACTGCGCTTAATTTAGTCTTGAGTATTTTTTGCAGATAATTAATTTTTTTGTCAACGAGCAGTTGGTCTGTGTTCAAGTGCAGCAGCTGGAGTTGCACGTTCAGTTCTCGGGCGTTTGTCCTGATCCGATCCCGTCACACTCACAGCTGCTCGGCTCCTCCATAATATTCAGTCAGGCACGTACTGATTGCCTTAATGACAGTAATTTTCCACTTACATTGAGATGTGTTGCTATTCAGCCCAGTAGGCGAGAACGTCAAATGAAAACACTATTGATTTTGTTTACATTGATTTTTTGACATTTTGAGCCCATTAATCTTGATCACTCATAAAATTTGAATAATGAAGGGTGTTTGACATGGCCGCCAGACTCAATTAAGCTCGGATTTTTGTTAAAATGTTTTAAAATTTGGCCATTAATCTTGCATGTCACTTTTTCCTTCATCTATCTTCAATAATCTGTCTTCTCAACAAAAGCTCAGAGTAAGCAATTTGTTTAAAACAGTTTTATTTATTTATTTTTCAGAACTCTGATTAATGTAATATTTCAGTCCTTTGCTATCTGTTCAGTATGTTTGGTTTAATTAAGAAAATGATCACAATTCTTTTGATCCATTTAAGACCAAGTGCAAGATTTTATGTATGCATGTATGTATATATGTATATATATAATATTTCACAGCAAAATTCCCAGTTAAATCAACTCTGCTCAGAGTACATATGGTCCCTCTGTAAATAGTTTTAAAATAACACTGAAGCAGAGTTAAATTTAATGAGATAATTAAGCAATTAATTAAGTAATGATTGCACAGTAGTGATGAACACCTGCTGTTAACAAGCAGAATCACAGAAGAAATAAGAAAAACAAGAACTAAAAGTGACTTAAGTCACAGTCTTATTAATTGCTTAATTATCTCATTAACTTTAACTCTGCTTCAGTGTTATTTTAACACTATTTAGAGAGGGACCATATGTACTCTGAGCAGAGTTGATTTAACTCTGGGGATTTTGCTGTGTATAAATATTAATTTTAAACAAGGCAAGGTATTTTTATGGTAACACTTTGAAATAAGGTTTCATTTAGTTAATGCACTTTGAACTTACATGAACCAATGTTTTATTATCTAAGATTAATAAATGCTGTACAATATATATTGTTCACTGTTAGTTTAACTAATGCATTAATCCTAACCTTATTGTAAAGTGTTCCTGACATTTTTTGCACTTTTTTATTTGCAAACCTGTGACTTTCTTTCAGAGTCATAAGTCAAACCTGGCCTGCTTGCAAAATAATAAAATATTTATACCACAGAAACGTTAAGATGATGTACAGCTGCTGCACAGCGTCTACATTTATTCTACGGGTACAAAGGTTTTGCTGAGAAAATCAAATAATTATTAGTCGGTTGGTCAGTAACTTTTATAAGGAACTGCAGTATACACATCTGCTGTTGTAAAAACATGATACACTTTTATATTATTATAAGACCACATAATGCATTTAAGAAGAATTAAGTGCAGCTGCTTGGGTAACACTTGTTAATGTTTGGCCACATTTTAGTTTAGGGTCCAATTCTCACTATTAACTATGACGTTTGCCTCAATAAACTCCTAATTACTGCTTATTAATAGTTAGTAAGGTAGTTGTTAAGTTATTGGGTAGGTTTAAGGCATGTAGAATATGGTCATGCAGAATAAGGCATTAATATGTGCTTTATAAGTACTAATAAACAGCCAATATCCTAGTAATATGCAAGCTAATAAGCAATAGTGAGAACTGAACCCTAAACTAAAGTGTTAGCAAATGTGTTATTAACAGATGCAACTTTTGATCTTAAAAATGTGTTGGTAAAAGTTGATATGAACATTAAATAAATGCTGTAGAAGTATTGTTCATTGTTAGTTCCTGTTTTTTAATGTAGTTAACAAATGTAACCTTATTGCGTTTGCTTAAAGTGTAACTTTGCCGACTTTAAACCGACTTTAAAGCGTTTTGCTTCTGGGGTTTGGGACAGAACGTCAGTTTCTTTCAGTTTCTCCCGCCTTTTGGACTAAAACACTGTGTTGTGGTCATCAGATTTGAAATGTTTGAAACAATTTGAAACACGGAGGTTTACAGCGTTCTCTCCATATTTATGATACTTTGTCGCTTTTAGCCACTGCCTACGACGCGCTAGATCCTTCACTGGAAACCGAAAGTAACCGAAAGTAACCCTCTAAACGTCTACTCTTTAAATTCTTGCACCAGGAACAATAAAAGTCGACACCATTATGACTAAAAGTTTGCTAAGAAGTATTTCCTACTAAAGCAAGACAGTGGCTGCGGATGTACTGTATTTGCGATGTTGTCATTATCATGTGACCTACCACTGTCAGTTGTGTCACATCACTGCCATTCATAAATCCTCTTCTGTTGCCTCGTGGGATAGTAAAGTGTCCATCGTATCCACACTTGAGAACCTTACCAGTAGTAGTAGGTCATTCGGAGACCTTTTCGCCTACTCTGTTATGAGTTCTGTGAATTCAAACATGCTACAATTGTCACATACTGTTTTTCACCTACTTTATAGTAGGAAAGTATACGATTACAGACGCAGACAGTGTTTGACTCTGGTCAAGCATATCCATAGCAGACTAGTGGGAGTGGCTTTGTACAGCAATATGCCCAGTGCATTATGGGTGTTGAAGTATTCCTACCTATTTGGCTAAAGGGAAGACGACAGCCTTTTTTCCTCTGTATTCTCTAGTCAGGCAGCACAGATTTTATATATATATATATATATATATATATATGTATATATAATATTTATATTAAGCTTAGTTCACCCCGAAATGAAAATTCTGACAGCAATATAATCACTTTCAAGGTCCAGAAAGGTACTAAAGACATCGTTAATAAAGTCATGTGACTGCAGTGGTTCAACCTTAATGTTATGAAGAGACGAGAAAACTTTTTGTGCACAAAAACAAAACAAAAATAACGACTTTATTCAACAATCTCTTCTCTTCCCTGTCATTATCCTTACACAGTAAGTACAGTGAAGGCTCCGTGTTTACATCCGAATGCCGGTTCAGTATTGGCCAAAGCTGATCACGTGATCAGCACGACGCATGCGTGTGATGCTGACGCAGGAGCCGGCCAATAATGAGTCAGTGTTCTGACGATGAACCTGGAAGCGCTGGATGTAAACAACGTATGAAAATGACACGGAAGACAAAAGATTGTTGAATAAAGTCACTATTTTTGTTTTGTTTTTGCACACAAAAAGTATTCTCGTCTCTTCATAACATTAACCCTTTAAAACCGGATGGAGCGCCGGCGCTCCCATTTGCGTGTCTCTCTTTAAGAGCCAATAAAAACTGAACCCATATAGGTAGCACAAAAATTCTTTTTGCATACAAAACCAGAGACTTTACACGTTCAGATCAAGCTTCAACATGCTTCTGTTGCATTGTTTTCACCCTCTAATGAGTCTGAGTAATATGCATTTACAACAAAAACAGCACAGCCGCTAACTGAATACAAATATGTAGATTTCACGTGCTCATAACTTCATGAAAAATGCACAGATCATAGAAAATGGCACATCATTATTTAAAGCAGATTGTCACGATTAAAATGAACCCAACATAATATATTGCGTTGTTCACAAGATATTACTCACAGAATGATTTAACATACTTGACTAAAAACATGTCTCTCATCTTTCTGGGATGCAGTGTGTATCCAATGTTCCAGACCCATCCATGTTCGTTTTCCAATGTGGAATAACATAAAATAGGATATCATCTTAAAGCTAGAATCTCATCTTTTTAGTGCATCTAACAATTTTAAAAAACTCCTAACGAAGTGCCTCTAAACCGGAGTTTACCGCCCGTGGGCGCCATCTAGCTGCGAAAAAATGAATAACATCTTATTTAAGGGTTAAGGTTGAACCACAGCAGTCACATGACTGTTTTAACGATGTCTAGTACCTTTCTGGACCTTGAAAAGTGATTATATTGCTGTCATATACCTCTCGGATTTCATCAAAAATATCTTAATTTGTGTTCTGAAGATGAATGAAGGTCTTACAGGTGTGGAACGCATGAGGGCGAATAATTAATGACAGAACTTTAATTTTTGGGAACTAACCCTTTTTTAATCACCCTATCCTATGTAGTGAAGCCCTATGCATCATCATACGGTGAGAAGCGAAGCGAAAGGGAGCCGTATTACGAATGCACGCTTCAAAATACCGCCAGGGATTGTGTTTGTCAGTAGGATGGCCCATGGGTTATCCTTTAAGTTTTAAAACCCATTTTACCAGTGGTTTAATATCTGATTAGTTTTGATTTTTTTTTTTGGAGTAATATATGCAGTATGTATAGTCGACGCTGGCATAAGCACAATATTTTAAATATTGTTTTGACTCCATAAACATCTCCTGATCTGTCCCTCAGCTCATATTCTCTAGACGTGGTATGTTTGTAATTTGTTGGATAAGGAAGTTAAGCATTCGCCCCCTGCGTGGCATTAATCTGATGTTCTCGCTGGGTTCATTCGTTCAGGATGGAGAGAGGCGCTGAAAGCTTCATTTACTCTTCAGTCTGTTGTCATAGGTCAATCTGTTTTCCTGACAGCTGTATTAGAAGAGGATAATAGAGCCTGGCCTTTCTTAAATAATTGCTTTTGCATGAGATGTTTAACAATGCTTTGTGGCCCATGCATAAAAATAACAGTTTACAGGTTTGGAACAACAAAACATGATGAACTATCCCTTTAACATTCAGCGCTGGTGTCGTCTGTATGGATTTCTGCAGAGCTTTTGGGTGAAGCATCAGGCAGAAATGTGGATTCTGCTTAGAAATCTGCCCTGAGGTAAAATAGTCTGCGTTTGATTCGTCCTGTGGGTTTAAAATGCTTCTTATCCACTCCTTGGAGCACATAAGGCTCAGGTGTCGTTTCCCAGAATCCTTTGCTCATCCTGTTCACACAGTACCGCTGGCTGAAGATTATTGATGATTCATGCTTTCATTGGTTGACATTAAGGTGTCTGTCAGATATCTGCCACCACCGCTGGTTCCTCTTTTCATGAGGAAATCTCACCTCGCTTTTGTTCATTAGTGTTCCTGTCTGTGGCGTCCAGGGGTTTTCACTGATATTTTTAGAAGCACATGATGTTTTGTTTAAATTATCCACTCTAATGAAAGCTTTTCTCCACAGATTGCTGATGTGCTGAAAAAAATGAAGCCAAGTGTCCTCCTCACACTGGTAAAATCTTTATTTCAAGTTTTTCAGGATTGCATCCATGTCTTTTATTGTTATTTGGAGTAATGTGTGTGTGTATGTAATATTATTATTTTATTATTTTATTTTATTATTATTATTATTATTATAATTAATGCTAATTGTATTATTATTATTATTATTATTATTATATTACATTTTAATTAAATTATGATTTTATAAATTTCAATTCTGTATATTTTTTATATAATTTTATATATTTAATTAAATAATAATCAAAAATAATATAGTATAAAAATACTAAATATACATTTACTATGTATTTTATAATATAAAAATTAATATGTATATAATATATATATATATATATATATATATATTATAGATATATTATGATTACATATATCATATATGTAATTAAAATTTTATATAGAAAATTCTATGTATAATTAAATAATGATAATACTAATAATAATAATAATAATAAACAATAGTATCGTATAATAATTACTATATGTGTGTGTGTATGTATATATATATATAGATATATATAAAATTTCAATTTCTATATATTTTTTATATAATTTTTATATATTTAATTAATAATATCAAAATATATATATAAAAATACTAAATATAATAATATTTATAAGTATTTTAATATATATATAATATATATATATATATTATAATGATATATGTATTAAATTTATATAGAAATTCTATGTATAATAAATATGAAATATAATAATAATAAAACAATAGTATTGTATAAATAATTACTAATATGTATGTGTGTATGTTATATATATATATATAAATTTCAATTCTATATAATTTTTTATATAATTTTATATATATTTAATTAATAATCAAAAATAATATAGTATAAAAATACTAAATATATACATTTACTATAGTATTTATAATAATTAATATATATATATATGCATATATTAATTAAAATTTTATATAGAAAAATTCTATGTATAATTAAATATGATAAATAATAATAATAAACAATAGTATTGTATAAATATTACTATGTGTGGTGTGTATATATATAATATATATATATATAATATTATAATTTATATATATAATATAATGAAAATAATAAAAATAATAGTAAAATATTAAATAGTAAAATAATAGTGTATATAATATATCAACATTACTATTATATTACTTTTATCATATATATATATATATATAATTATATAATTATAAAATAATCATAATAATAATAATAATCAAAATAATAGTATTGTTTAAAAATTACTGTGTGTATGTATATATATGTATATATATATATATATATATATATATTTTTTTTTTTTTTTTTTTTTTTTTTTTTCTTTTTTTTTGAGTGAATAGTGACCTGGGTATGTTTTCATAAGTCTCCCTCTGTTAGGAATTATGGGAAATTGTGGTATTCAGACATCCACACTGGAAGTAACAGTGTGATTTTTACTTCTGTTCTATTACCTTGGATAACGAGATAATGAGAAGGTTTAACGTCTCTGTCTCTGTGTGTCTGCAGCGAGGAGTGAACACTGACAGCGGCAGCACCTGTCGTGAAGCGTCCTTTGAAGGCATCAGCCAGTGAGTTTCATCCATTATTCAGAGTTCTGTTCCTGAAACTCATTCCAGGGAAAGTAGCACACGAATCCTCCATGTGCTCGGATAAAAAGACGGACCTGTTTAGACTCATGCACAAAAAGACTCCTAATGAGAAATAATTTTGAGAGATCTTCACCGTTGTCTGTTACTGGAACATTTATGCATGAGAATGTAATTAAACGTGAATGTCATCGCATTAGATACAAAATATCAAAGCAAATGTCAAACAAAGAGCACAAGCGCACTTTTCAAACAAAACATTAGGGGGGTTGAAATGTTAAAGCAGTAGATGTAGTGTTGGAAATGACACAACATTATTTTGTGTTGTTTTGATCATGTTTTTCTTCTCTCCTGCAGGTTTCAGGTGAATAATTCCCTGCTGCACCCTGTGATTGTGGAGTGGTGAGTGTCATTTATATCGCAGATGTAAATGTCAAAACAATTGAACCTTTTAACACTGTGTTTAATGCCATTTAGACGTTTGTTCTGCAGCCTATATGTGATTGATGTCTTAATAAACTAAAGCTCAAAACTGTGCTCGTTACTAAAGTACAATTAACAAAATCAAAGCAAGTTTGCCAGTTACTCCAATTAGCAAACGTTTGATCATTGATGAAAGGTAAAGTAGACGGCAATTACTGGAGCTTCATTAGGGGTGAAGCTGGATTGTTTCATCTTTTTGTGTTTTGATTGTCACTGCATCATTTTAAAAGTTTGTTCTTAATGTGTTTGAGAAGATCAGCTTGTTTAATCACTCTTGTTTTAACTAACAGAGCGTCATTAAGCATTCAGACACAATGAAATATACTGAAATCATTGTTATTCTTCATATAAATGTGCATTTTTGATATTCAACAAATGATACTCAAACGCTCTTCTGATGAGGGAGTCACTGTTGAAAGGCATATGAAACGCTTCAGCTAATTTCAGCAGAATGACTCTGTCATGACTGAGAGCTCTTCATTCTCATGACAACATCACAAACAATTTGCCATCAATCGCTCTCTTTCTCTCTCAAGCCTCCAGGCAGGTCTATAAGGCCGGTGTTTGGCTGTAATGGTCTGCGTGCTTCTCTCGCTGTTGTGTGCATTAGGTTTTCTCCTCTATTACTCGCTGGAAAGCGGCTCATTATGGTTTCCCTTCGCTTTCCTGCTAACATGGTTGTTTCCTTCTGTTCCTCACATTCACTTATTACCCCAAGATTTCCAGAGAGAATTTGCCGTTTGCTTCTCCATGATGAAGCATTTGGCAAACACTAAAGACCTGCAAGTCGTTTCCACCACTGAATAAAAAATAAAAAAGGGTCATTTTGACTTTTTATCTCAAAAGTTTGAGTTTTATTCTCGCATTTGTGAGTTATAAAGTCAGAATTGTGAAATTATAAAGTCAGAATTGTGAGATATGTGAGAGTCAGAATTGTGACATATAAAGTTGGAATTGCGAGATATAAAGTCGGAATTGCGAGATATAAAGTCAGAATTGCAAGTTACAAAGTCGGAATTTTGTGATATAAAGTCGGAATTGCGAGATATAAAGTCGGAATAGCGAGTTACAAAGTCTGAATTGCTTGATATAAGGTCAGAATTGTAAGTTATAAGGTCAGAATTGCGAGATATAAAGTCAGAATTGCAAGTTACAAAGTCGGAATTGTGTGATATAAAGTCGGAAAAGTCGAATGAAGTCAATTGCAAGTTACAAAGTCGGAATTGTGTGATATAAAGTCAAAGTCGGAATTGTGATTATAAAGTCGGAATTGCGAGATATAAAGTTGGAATTGTGAGATAAAGTCGGAATTGCAAGATATAAAGTCTGAATTGCTTGATATAAGGTCAGAATTGCGAGTTCTAAAGTCAGAATTGCAAGTTACAAAGTCGGAATTGTGTGATATAAAGTCGGAAAAGTCGGAATTGTGATTTATAAAGTCAGAATTGCGAGTTATAAAGTTGGAATTGCGAGATATAAGTTGAATTGCGAGATATAAGTCGGATTGCGAGATAAAGTAAGAATATAAAGTCGAATGATATAAAGTCGGAATTGCGGAATTCAAAGTCTGAATTGCGGATATAAAGTCAGAATTGCAAGATATAAAGTCGAGATATAAGTCGGAATTGTGAGATATAAAGTCGAATTGCGAGATATAGTCAGAATTGCGAGATAAAAATTTGTGATATAAAGTAAAGTCGTAATTGTGAGAATTGCGAGATATAAAGTTGGAATTGTGAGATATAAAGTTGGAATTGTGAGATATAAAGTCGGAATTGCGAGATATAAAGTCAGAATTGTGAGTTATAAAGTCAGAATTGTGTGATATAAAGTCGGAATTGTGAATTATAAAGTTGGAATTGTGAATTATAAAGTCGGAATTGTGAATTATAAAGTCGGAATTGTGAATTATAAAGTCGGAATTGTGAAGTTGGAATTGTGTGATATAAAGTCAGAATTGCCCCAAATTTTTGATTGGTAATCAATTAAGACACGTAAATATCCTTTATTTTCCAAAACAGACATTATTTACTAATATGGATGATGAATTATTGATACATTTCCATGTGTTTGTAAGTCTGTGATCAGTGCTTTAGAAAAGAGCTGGTTTCCATCAGAAATGTAGGTCAAAAGACACATCTTGTTCAGTAGTAAAAAAATTCTGCATTCACAGCCTGCTTTGCTTCTGTAATCTGATGGTGTACCTCTGATATATATCTGTACTGAGATATTGATAGTGATCTCAGCTGAAAAAATATGAATATAAACATTTTTTTTTTCTCAAATAACATGCACTGATGAATTATTCACAAACCAAGAACATGCATTAAAAAAACAGTGTCAATTTTGACTTCATGTTGACTGTTCAAGGCGTGCACACAAACAACATGAGTTGTCAAATCAGACAAGTAAATATTTTTTTAACATCAATCCTCATACTGTTTAACAAACCCCATATTTCCTGCAGAATTCCTGATGAAAGAGATCCCATGATCCGTGTGTTAAACGTTCAGTGCTCTGGAATAGAGATAAAAATCCCTTCGCTGATCGTAACCATGGGTTACCGCTCTCTCTCTCTCTCTCAGTGTGTGCGTGCAGTGTTATATTTAGACGTGTTATTAGAAAGTTTGCACATTCACACTGAGTCATAGGAGATGTCAAGATGCTTCAGTAATGCAGGCAGCTTCATTAAGACACAAGTGAAGATGCTCGACCAGGAATAGATGGTGGAGGTGAAGAAAAAAACAGTAACTCACTAAGGAGAGAAAAAAGTGCTGATTTCTCTGACGTCAGTCCTGCTGTGTTTTGGCTAAAATTAGGGTTGAAAGTTTATCAGAGACGTTCAGTCTTCATTAAACTTTCTGATTGGATGAGCAATTGTTCAATAGCTGACTGACGTTCAAAAGTTTGAGGTCATTGAGAAGGAAATTGATACATTTATTCAGAAAGGACAGATGGCAAATGCTTTTTTTAAAATGTTACAAAAGATTCTATTTCAAATTAATGCTGTTCTATTGAACTTTCTATTCATCAAAGAGTCCTGAGAAACAAAATGTATCACTGTTTCCTCCAAATATGAAGCAGCACAACTGTTTTCAACATTAATAATAATCATAAATGTTTCTTGAGCAGCAAATCAGCATATTAGAATGATTTCTGAAGGATCATGTGACACTGAAGACTGGCGTAATGATGCTGAAAATTCAGCTTTGATCACATGATATAAATTACAATTTAATATGTATTCACGTAGAAAACAGCTATTTTGAATCCTAATAATATTTCACAATTTTACAGTTTTTACTGTATTTTTAATCAAATAAATGCAGCCTTGGTGAGCAAATCTTTACTTTTGAACAGTAGTGTGTTGAATTCTGCATTCTTGTATTAAAGGTCTCCAACTGTTTTTAAGTTGTAGCTTCATGTTTTCTCATAGTAAAAATCACTGTTATTAATGCTTTAAGATGTTATGTCTTCATATTCACATTATTGTTTCTATTATGATTAACATTTTCTCTCTCTCTGCCTGTAGTCGTCTTCAGAAGACTGACATGGAGCTGGAAGTTCTGCGTTACACCAACCGCATTTCCAGTGAAGCCCACAAAGAGGTAAACATTTTTGTGTCACGTCCATAAAGCTCAACACAGTTTTATTAGAGTTAGAGTGTTCTTGAGCTTTACAAGCACATTTGAAAACCTAAAAAGCATGCTTTTTTATTTTAAAAGTTAGGAGGGCTTTAGATGACGGTGGTAAGAGTTGATAATTTCTCTGAAGGACTGGGACTGTTTCTCAAAAGCATCATAAGCCTTCTGTGATTTATTTTTCTTTTGATGTTTTGGGAAACGCTGCAGTGTTTTACAGTGAATAGTATAGCAGCTTCCAAAATCTTAAACCTCGTTTGATCAGTATCTAGGCCAGCATTGCATTTATCCTTCACAGACACAAGGCAATACCAGAATATTAAACAGTTGATATTTCAGCACAAAAACATGCATCTTTTTAAGGGTTCAAGCACGTTGCTCTGAAACCCTGTTGTAATTGTTAACATTTCCAAGAATCAGCATTCTCCCCTAAAAGTGATCAGTCAGACCAAACCGTAAGTCGTAGAGACTTGAAACTTTTGAGGGCTGGTAGTGCTCACACAGTCTACAACATCGCCAAGGCTCGCCCCGATCGGCCTGACGGGGGCGCTACAGCGGTCAAAAGTACGAAATGGCTCATAACATAGTGGCTCATGGTTTTTGGCCTGATCGGAACCAAACCAGTGCAGTGAGATTCTCCAGAGTCTAATTGTCAGTAATTATCAAAAAAAGTTGAAATTTCGATTCACGGTCCCTAAGAGCCGCCAAAACTTTCGAAGTGGGCGGAGCCACTTTTACTAAAACAGCTCTAACTCATGAACGGAATGAGATATTTTCATCAAACTTGGCACAGCTATGTAAGAGCTCATTCTGTGGTCACATGAAAAAGGACGTGGCGACTGGCCACTTGGTGGTGCTATAACATAAAAAAAAACATGAAAATGGCTATAACTACATCACCTTTAGTCCGATTAACTTGACAATTGGCATACAGTGCCTTTGTCCAAGGTGCCATGATTGTCTATGAGCACACTGACATATCTCAAAAAGCATGTCCGCCATTGGCCAATGAAGTTTGAGCAGCTATCAGACAAGGTTAACGGAGTAATCAGAACGAAACTCGCTGGGCCTAGAGGCCTTTGCGCATGCCCACGAGATTCATACAACATGGTTGAACTCCTCATTCTGGTCAACTTTGCCTCTAGGACCGCCGCTATCCATCAAATCATTCGTTAAATATTGGAGATTATTTCAAAAACCAACTTTGGTGAACTAGTCCTAGGTTTTTGGCTCAACCTCGATAACTGTTAAAAAGCTTTAAAAACTATATATTTCCTATGGTAAATTGCCTGTATTTGCTGCAAATGGTATTTTCCATATATGATTGAGATGGTTACAGACTTGCTAAATAAAACATACCTTTTTACGCATGTGCTTATAGGCCTTTAAGCGCTTGAACCCCGATTATTGCTGCTCGCAGCTGTATTTAGTTACTAAATACCCCACTGACCCCAGTGGCAGATATTTGTTCTTGTTTTAAACACAAACTCGCTTCATTTTGATGCATTTTTCAGAAAACAAGACTTAATATCATAAGTAATTTTGCTTCTCAAGTAAATGTGTCTTGGTTTAAGAATTTGTATGTATTTTTACTGGAAAGCAAGACAAAATTACCAAGTAAGAACATCATTTTTGCAGTGTGACGTGTATCTCACATGTGACCACAAATTTGAGCTATTTTAATTCATTATATTTTGTTTCTTTTTCCATGGGCTGTTTTGAGTTTTATTTACTTCCCAAAAGTTGAGCCAATTCAAATACAGTGGAAAAATAAATTGGACAAACACAGTAAATTGTTTTGTTTATTAAAATATTTTTTACCTAACAGTTCCTTATTGAATCAGATGCTAAAACAGTGCAAACAAAAAATTGTGCAATCAGTGGCACAATTTGCTCTTGTAAATTACCTTCTAATATAGTCTAAAGTCACCAATCACGTAATGCACGCCGCTCTCATAATGTATATAATTCTGCTCCGCTGACAGATGAACACAGACTCTTGATATATGTGCAGTTAGACGGTATTTATTAAGTGAACATGACGTTTCAAATGTCTGAAAATGCACAGCAGTCGAGCAGCCGACGTGAATAAAACTCTGAGAGACTCAAAATAATTTAATAATCCAAGATTGATGGTTTGTGGTAGAATAAGTTCCTGATATCCATTAATGAATAAAAAGCCTTTTTAAGAGTTTTATGTGCCAGTCTGTGGTTTGTACATGAATTAATACTGTGTGTTTAAGCTAAGACCATATTTATCATAGTAACTGCTGGCTTTAACATCGATCGTTACATCAAAAGGGTTTGTGAACATCGATTCATGTCGCAGTTATTGAGAATTTCCATGCAACCTGCCTCTTAAGGAAACAGATTGCTCTTAAAGGGGACCTATTATGCAAAATTCACTTTTGCATGGTGTTTGGACATAAATGTGTGTTGGCAGTGTGTGCACACAACCATCCTATAGTGATAAAAATCCACCCACTCCTTTTTTTTATTTTAATCCCCATAAATCATAAGAAGTGTCTCAGAACAAGCCGTTTCCAGATCCCTGGCAGTGTGACGTCACATTAGCCATAGGCCCTGCCCACGAATGTTGACAGACACTGCCGTTTTAACATAGAACCGCCCTGAGCGAATTCACAGCAAGTTGTACACAGTCCGCCATTGCTGCACTGACGAGAATGTCTCCCAAGCGTTTTAGGTGTTCTCTCTCCATTTACTCCTGAAATCTGAGCCGCTGAAGACGAGGTGGATTCATTTTGTTTTCTAAAAAAATGTTCCCTCAGCTCTACCGAAATTCGTTTATGTCTGCGCGAATCATTTCACACCGGACTGCTTTTTGAACGAATGTCAATACAAAGGGACAATACAAAACAGAGGTTGTGCTTAAAAAGGTGTTACTCAAGGATAGATCAGTAAACTGTTCTTTATCCAGCTTACATTCTCCAGAGTGATGCTGGATACGGCAGTAATGAAGGTGAGAGCACTTTATTACAGTTCATCGGAGTTGATTTACGGATATAAAGTTTACCAGTTTATTAAGCACCACCCGAAAAGGCATAAGGTCTTTATATATTTTTTTACTGTTAGTTGTAACGAGTCTTTCAGTGTACTTCGCTGTGTATGTTGATGATAATGCAAGGGAGAGAAAGAGAGAGTTTATGGATAATATTTTAATGCACACATGCATTGTGTTTTATTAAGCTCTTACAGTGTACTAATACAGCTTGTACTAATATAGTGGATAAAAACAAGAAGACAATAGAAGTTATAACCGTAATTGAACTAAACTATACCTGTTCTATCTCCATGCAGCATGTATTTGCAGTTTGTGACATTATAGTGCGTCCTGACTGAATCCTGACAGGGGAGAATGAGCTCTTGAAGCTCCGCCCTCTTAGGCCGAGTGCAGCAGCTCATTTGCATTTAAAGGGCACACACTGAAACGGTGCATTTTTGCTCAACCCCAAAAAATGGCAATTTTAACATGCTATAAAAATTATCTGGGGGGTATTTTGAGCTAAAACTTCACATACACACTCTGGGGACAACAGAGACTTATTTTATATCTTGTAAAAAGGGGCATAATAGGCCCCCTTTAACTCTCTGGAGTCCGTTAACTCGCCGGCACGTTTTGCAGGATTTTTTTCACATTGCAGCAAAACAGACTTAACACTCTGAGGTCTAAAAACGCGCCGGCGCGTTTTGCAGTTTTTTTTTCACATTGCAGCAAAACAGACTTCAAATACTCCGTCATTTTTTGTCATAGAGACATAAGTAATATATCAATTGAAACTATAGAATGTCTTCTTTTATTTATATACACTCAAAGTAAAAACAAAATGTTGTGCTTTTTGTAAAATAAAGAAAACTAACATGATGCGTGATCTCTCCTCTCCCTCTGAACGAAATCCAATCTGATAATTCTCAGAAAATGAACTGTAACTTAGTGAATACTAATCACAGAAAAATTAAACTTATGTCTAAAAAAACGTTAAGATGTCACGTTTTAAATCATGTAAGTCAAATCGAAAACAAACCTTCTGTGTTTATGTAATCTGTATGAAAAGAGAGCCATGTCAGAAGACTGTGATTCAGCTCATTATCCGCTAATGCGGCCACGCCCACGGAGCCAGCGCTATTCAGACGCAAATTCAGAGGCAATACATGCATTCATCATCTCAATCGTGTATTTATTGTCTTGAAAAGTGTTTATCTGGATGTAAAAGTCATGGTTAGCGATCTCTAGAAGACATACAGTTAGTTCCTTTACTTTTCTTCTATGGATGAATTTTAGATGAGTTTTTGTTTCTTTAGCGCCCTCCTGCTGCTGTATGAATTGGAAACTCCATTCATGGAATAGCCTCTTCTTCTTTTAGATGAATTTGTGGACTAAAAATGCACAGAGCGCCCTCCGACTTCAAGGATGAATTGAAAACACCAGCGCTCATAGTAATGACAGTGAATATTAAATAAAATAACTCCTCTGTATAGAAATTGACATAAGCATATGAGAATCCAATATTTCTCCAAATGTGCATGCTTTTAAACTAAAAGCCTATATTCAGACTCTTTGCATCACAGAAATACATTTATTTTAAAGTATAATATAAAACCATTACTTTATATTGTAATAATATTTTTCTGTATGTTTCATATATCATAATGAGCTTGAGACATCACAGAAGGTTTTTTTCACAGCCTACCTGACTGAAATGCCTCATTAATATGCAAGTCATTTCAGCTCATTACTATCCAATTCTTTTGTCTTCTCAGGTGAATGGCCCATTTTCAGTGGTGATTCACGCCTCCTCGCATACTGTGTTTCTTGGCAAAAAGTGTCTTACAAAAACTAAATGAATATATTGTTTTATATGAAGGAGTAGGCAGCATAATTTTTACATAATTCTGAAGCAAAAATTCTAGTCTACAACCTCCAACCCAAAAGTCTTGTGAACACAGATTTACTATACTTTTTTTGGCCTTATTTCAGTGACTTAAGTTTTTTGTTTTTTCAATACCACGCATAAATGTTATTCCTTCAAAACACAAACATGTACATACATGTTCCTCACATATTATTGTAGCCTAGTTTGTGCTGAATACAGTGTAATGACACTTTTTCCATTAATATGTTTATGAAGAACTGAAAAAAGCACAAATGTCAGAGCATGTCAAAACTTCTCCAGGCCCCAAATCAGCCTCAGACTCCAGAGGGTTAAAATACTCCGTCATTTCTTGTCATAGAGACACAAGTAATATATCAATTGAAACTATAGAATATCTTCTTTTATTTGTGTACACTCAGAGTAAAAACACAATGTTGTGCTTTTTGTAAAATAAAGAAAACTAACATGATGCGTGATCTCTCGTCTCCCTCTGAACGAAGTCCAATCTGATAGTTCTCAGAAAATGAACTGTAACTTATGAATACTAATGACAAAAAAATGACACTTATGTCTAAAGAAACGCTGAAATGTCAGGTTTTAAATCGTGCAAGTCGAAAACAAACATTCTGTGTTTATGTAATCTGTATGAAAAGAGAGCAATGTCAGAAGTCTGTGATTCAGCTCATTATCCGTTCCTGGTTCCTTTTCTTCTTTATATGAATTTGTGGCCTGAAGGTGCACAGAGAGCGCCCTCCGGCTGCAAGTATGAATTGAAAACACAGTATCCAGCGCTCACAGTGATGACAATAAATATTGAATAAATATTACTCCTCTGTATAGAAAATTGACATAAACATATGAGAATCCATCAATATTTCTCCAAATGTGCATGCTTTTAAGCTAAAAGCCTATATGAAATGCCATAGAGGTAACATAATTGTTCAAACACTTTGCATCACAGAAATACATGATTTTAAAGAATATAATAGAATACCATTATTTTAAATTGAGCTGAGACATGATTACAGAGGGTTTTTTCACAGCCTACCTGACTAAACCTCATTAATATGCAAGTCATTTCAGGTCATTATTATGCGATTCTTTTGTCTTCTCAGGTGTAAATGACCCATTATTCATGATGATTCACGCCTCCACGCATACTGTGTTTCTTGACAAAAAGTGTCTTACAAAAACTAAATCAATATATTGTTTTATATGAAGGAGTAGGCAGCATAATTTTTACATAATTCTGAAGAAAAAACTCTAGTCTACAACCTCCAATACCCAGAAGTTTTGTCAATGCAGATTTAATATACTTTTTTTGGCCTTATTTCAGTGACTTAAGTTTTTTGTTTTTTCAATAACCACACATAAACATTATTCCTTCAAAAACATGTACATACATGTTCCTCACACATTATTGTAGCCTAGTTTGTGCTGAATACAGTGTAATGACACTTGTGTCATTAATATGTTTATGAACAACTGAAAAAAGCACAAATGTCAGGGCATTTCAAAACTTCTCCAGGCCCCAAATCAACCTCAGACTCCAGAGGGTTAATGGAATAAATCTCTCATAAATGATACTTCTGTCATTATTTACTTCATTTGCCTCATATTGTTTTAAAACCTAAAGGTTTTTACTCAAAAAAAATGTTATAGCTATATAATAAAGACTGTATGGGTCATACACACAAAAAAGGGGCTCAGGTCTGGAATGACATGACTGTGAGTAAATATTGACAATTTTAATTTTTAGGTGAACTATTCCTTTAAAACTGTTGAGAAACATTTCAGTCATTAGTGGTCAGGATTCAGCCACATGTACAGATGGCATTGTAGAAGTGCAGTGAATGGTTGTCCTTGCATTATCTGCAGAAAATAGCCCCAGCACCTCATCAGATAGTCAGAATGACCTTGGCAGACCGGGTCGATCTTCAGTTGAAGGTCTGAAGGACAGATTCTGAGGCTCTTTTGATCTCTCAGTTCCAGCAGTAAAGGCCTCGGCACATATTAACACACATAGGTCTTCATAAGTGCCAGTCTCAGCCAGAGCTGATATAGACAAACATCTCACAGCTGTAACCTCTCGTTTTCCTTTATTGCTGGATATTCAGTTTAAGAGGGACATGAGTCACAGCCACAATGGAAACAAATTGTTTTTTGAATGCCGAAATGAGGAACGAGGGATATCGAAGAGTTCACTGTACGGCCATGGGAAACCATTTAGCAGTTGAGAATCAAAATCTATTTCTTATTCAGAATCACTTCTCTTTTTTTTTTATGACATTCAATTTCGTTAATGGTTGTGGAACGTCTCTATTCTTGTGCTGATGTGGATGATAAAACATTTCCAAACATCTTTCTTCCTCAAAATTCTGAAAGAATCATTAATAGAAGCATTAATCGTTGCCATTTAAGTGCCCCTATTATGATTTTTCAGATATTCCCTTTCATGTAGTGTGAATTAGAGCT
The DNA here is from genome assembly GCA_028476615.1 of Culter alburnus. Taxonomy (NCBI): domain Eukaryota; kingdom Metazoa; phylum Chordata; class Actinopteri; order Cypriniformes; family Xenocyprididae; genus Culter; species Culter alburnus. The sequence continues at coordinate 75,542 of JAOTNS010002110.1, read as the reverse complement.
GTTTGTGAATGTAAAACGTCTGCAAAGATCAAAATGCAGATGAATGGAGTTGGAAAGAAGCAATTCTAAACTGAAATGAGTCGTCAGTAATTCCAGTCTCACTTCCTGCTCAAACTTGCATACACAGCAAAATCCCCAGAGTTAAATCAACTCTGCTCAGAGTGCATATACTAAATAGTGTTAAAGTAACACTGAAGCAGAGTTAAAGGTAATGAGATAATTAAGCAATTAATAAGGCTGTGACTGAAGTCACTTGTAGTTCTTGTGTTTCTTATTTCTTCAGTGATTCTGCTTGTTAACAGCAGGTGTTCATCACTACTGTGCAATCATTACTTAATTAATTGCTTAATTATCTAACTAACTTTAACTCTGCTTCAGTGTTATTTTAACACTATTTTGAGAGGGACCATATGTACTCTGAGCAGAGTTGATTTAACTGTGTATATTTGCATTATGCCAGCCTATGATCTTCATTGGCTGCCCATGAACAATGTCTACTTTTGACCTGCCTCACAACAGACTGGGCCGTCTGGCCAATCAGAGCAGAGCAGGGTTTACAGAGACCATATCCTTTATTGAACCTTTTCAGACATTGTGAGAAAAGAGCTGATGCTATAATGAATATTATAATGTTTTTTGACCTTGGATGGATGTGAACGTATTGTATGAGACCTCAGTAACAAAATTAAGTGCCTTTAAAATAGCATAAAGGGGCACTTTAAGTGAAATCATATTCTTGAGACCCAATGAATCAAGCAGTTTTCCTGGAGTTAAATAGTTATATAATAGTTGTCGGCTCAATTTAATGTCTGGGTGAAGATCTCTGGATGTACAGATTCTGGATGTTTTTGTTCTCTCTTTCTCTCCAGCTCTTTGACTGATGTCATATTTCACTCAAAAATGGACATATTTTACCTTTGAGTTTTTCATTTCCATCTCAATAGGCCTTAAAAATAGGCTTCAGTTTCTTTAAGCAAAATATGCATGTCTTTTTGAGGTGAAATGTGAGCTATTATTGACGGGTTACTTGAGATTCATCTGAATGTGCAGCGGTCTGTCAGTGATGCTTACAGCAGCAAGTTTTGCTAGTTTGAAATGTAAATGAGCGACTAAATGCTGATTTTGTCTTTGCGGTGAAGAGAGCTGAGGCGAAAGAGCGGAGATTAAAAGTTCAGTTCAAGTCCAGAGGCTTTTACTGTTTTATTGAATCTGACAAGAGCGGACAACGTTTATTTGACCTTTGAACCTTACAGATATGAATAATGGACTATATGTAGATCTGGTTTCAAGCATGTTTATTGGTGTGTAGGGAATGATGCTAATAATGCCAGAGTCAGTGGTTCGATTTTCAGCTTTAATGCACTGTAATTTGATCTGAATAGAGGCAAAATGTCACATGCATAAATGTGAATTAAGAGAAACTAACATCTTGATATTCTGTATCAGTTTAGAGATGCATGAAATGGTACTGTTTTAAATATCTTCAAATAATGTTTGTTTTCTCAATCAATCAAGCATTTATATATTTTATCCAACACATATAGTGCAGTTTCATTAACTCTATTCAGAATAGTTTAGGAGGATGTCAACATAAATTTATGTTTCATGCAGATCCAAAATCCTTCAGATGTGAACATGTCAGTGTTTTTCTTGCACATTAAAGCAAATAGAGTGCATTAGTGCCCCCTTTTTCAATGCCACTGGTATTTTTTCCATTCATTTTTCCCATAGGGATTTTTAAAAAAGTCTTCATTAAAGAGTTATAAGCCATGAACCGAACCAATCAGCTACAAGGTGAATCACAAAACTACACACTTTGATTTGAAGCAAAAAAGTTTTTGAAAATTGGAACAAAAACACAAGACTTAACGGCTTTAGTGAGGGAAAGAACTACAATCCCATGAAGCATTGCAAACAGCATAATCAAATTAAAAACAATGTAGAAATATGAAATTAAGTGTTTTGTAAACAAAACGAGATTGACTCGATTGCTTCATTTGCAGCGCTTAATGGGAGTGGGCGGAGCTAATTTGGCATTGGATTGGTGTAATTTTCTGTACAGCATTATGGGAAATGTAGTTTTTTTTGCCAGGAATTCCACAGTTAAGCATGATTATTTTTAAACTAAGCTGAAATAATGCTGGCTGACGGCTTCAACGGAATCAAATACCATCGATTAACAACCTCGCAGCTCACAGTAAGCCTGTCTTTAACGGTTTATAAGTTGTTGTTAAAAATCAATTTCCTTTTGGATTAAATTAATGTAGCTCTGAATTCAATAACTGTATGTATTCCATTGGGTTTCTTGTCACTTGTAGAAACTCTGACTGCTTTCCTAATCTGACAGAAGATGCTTCAGAACACACTGGACCTTTTTATATGGTTAATGAGTTATTTATATTCAGCACAGGAAGAACATAGAGGGACAAATGAGAAGCTATCATGAACGTGTCTATCCGTTTCGCCACTCTCCTCCTGTCCCTCTCGTGGGATGTCATTAAAACCCAGCGCTCAACACCTGAGCCGCTCATCGCCGCTCATTCCCGCCCCTCCCAAACTCCCAGTGCTGCGGTGCCGAACCGGTCCCTGTTCACCTGCGACAGGTGATCTCTCTCAGGAGACCGTCTAATGCAGCGCCAGACGTGTCAAGTGATCATTTTTTGCTCTCTTTTCTCAGAATGAAACGGTGAAAACGATAATATTGTGAAATATTATTACAATATCAATTAAACATTTTCATTATGAATGTGTCTAATAGAACTGAACTCTCAAAAGTTGTTTTTAATGTTTTTGAGTCTCTTCTGCTCACCAAAGCTGCATTAATTTGATCAAAAATACTGTAAAAATTACAAAATGTTTTTTCAATTTAATACAACTGTTTTCTATGTGAATATATAATAAAATATAATTTATTTGTGATCAAAGCTGAATTTTCAGCATCATTCAGTGTCACATGACCTTACAGAAATCATTCTAATATGCTGATTTGCTGCTCAGAATCATTGTTGAAAATGCGAATGCAAACCGTGATGCATTTATTTTTTATTTAAGTATTCTTTGATGAATAGAATGTTCAAAAGAACAGCATTTATTTGAAATAGAATCTTTTGTAACATTACAAATGTCTTTACAAATGTGATCAATTGAATGCATCCTTGCTGAAAAAAAAAAATCGTATTCTTTATGCCTATAAGTATCATATTACCTCTGTCACCCAACATACTGCCATTATTTGAAACAACCTGATCTCCGCAGTCTCCCGGGGATCCTTCAATGCTGCTGTGCGGTGTGACTCAGACTCTCGATTAAAATAAAAGCTTCCTAACCTGCAATCATCAAACAGCCCCTCTAATCCGCCCTCGACACACGCTCTCCCTCATTTCTCTCTGCCGTGCTGCAAATGACTGTTATCTCATCAAATGGATGAGTCGTTCTGTAATTTGAAGGCAATTGCTGGTCATTTTCAGAGCCATTCTGCGGCTCTTGTTGCCGTCTGCGCGCTCCGACTGCCGGCGAGAGTTCATTGAGATTATTAGACTTTATCTGGAGAGGGGAAAGGGAATCGCTCAGTGTGATGATGGAGATGGATGGCTAATTGAATATTTTGTAAAGCGCTCTTATCTGATTTCAGTGTGTGTTTCCTTGTAGGTGATGAAACGTGTGAAGCCGGGCCTGAAAGAGTATGAGATGGAGAGGTGAGTATTGATTGATTGATTGATTTGACTGATTGATTGAGCTGTCTCGGGTGGTCTGATTAAATCCTCTTTCCTGAAGTGAAGTCTAATGAAGAAAGTCACACCATTTTCCTGTGAACTCGCTCTCAGAACCAGCCCACGTTTCCACTGAGAACCGAACAAAGTATCTGCTTTACCATACCTGTCCATGTCACAATAGTCCTCATTTAAATAATTCATATGCAGAATAAAGGGGCGGGGCCTGGTTGAGGTAGTTGAAACTGGCGGTTATGGTAAGGGGTGGGACATTTCACACTTCTCCAGCCGGCCAATCAGGGCACAGTGTGCTTTTCAGAAGGCGGAGCTTCATAGAGACAGGAACTAAACAGAGAGTTACTGACAGACTGGGAAGAAAGGAGCTGAACAATGGAGAATATGAGGAAAATAATCAACATGCAAGCATGAAAACCTGTTCTAGTAGAGCACAAAAACAACATCAAGACTTTGCAAAAGGGCATAAGTCTAGCGTTGTTGTTGTTGTTGTTGTTTTGTAAACTCATTGAAATCATTGAAATCCACCAGATTGATTTTGTTTAGATAATTCATGTAAATGATGTGACCTAATATGCCTCTTTCACAAGATGTAATATCAGTCTCTGGTGTCTCCAGAATGTGTCTGTGAAGTTTCAGCTCAAAATCCCCCACAGATCATTTATTATAGCTTGTCAAATTTGAGCAAAAACACACCGTTTTTGTGTGTGTCCCTTTAAATGCAAATGAGCTGCTGCTCCCCGCCCCCTTTCCAGAAGAGGGCGGAGCTTTAACAGCTCAACAACAACAAAGCTGGAGAATCTCACGCAGCCAAAATGATGACGGTGTTCAGCCTTACATTGTTCAATCCGGAGTCGACACTGATGGAGAGACTCAGAAAGAAGTTACAACTTTTAGACGTTTCTAAATTTATGTAGTTGCTGTGGAGTTGATTCAACTCATCCACTAGTCGTCATGTTAATCTTTTTTTGTTGCATTGACCCTCGTTTGTGAAACTGCAGTTTTTACTGTATTTGTTATCCAAAAATGTAACCATGTTATATAATGAGTATCTTGTAGTTTAGCTTTAGTCTTCTTCCACACTGCAGTTTGCAATCTGTGTGAGGTGTTGATCTTCTAGCTTTGATAGTGTTTTGTGTCTGATAAGACCAGCCGACCGGTTCTCTCCTCTCCAAACAAAAGCTCTGATAAGCTGCAGATTTTTACAGGGATTTTCTCTCAGTATCTGCCGGTCGAGAACTGTAAGATAAGACCGACTCCCTCCACTTGTTTTGTCCTCTAAAGAAGCGCCGCAGTGGCGTCCGGAGGTCTCGAAGCGGTCCGTGCAACAGTGGCTTTGTCCAGACCTTCCGAGATTGTGATGCATGATCTACTTCCTCTAATGACATCTTCCCTTTCAGCTCTGTTCGCCCCAAGTGCATGCTGGGATGTGACCTTCTCTCGTAACATCACTCCACACCTCTGCATTCATCTCTCAGGAGAAGCCAATTTCCGTCCAATTTCCTCCTAACTTTCTTTTTTCCTGTGAATGTCAGTTTCCTGCAGGGATCATGAAGGTTTTTAATGTGAGAGATGCTTTGAGCTCCGTTATGTGTCATACAGTCGCATTAGGCCATTAGGGGCCAGTGACTCACTGATGACTGGACATAATGAGAGAGATTGTGGCGAACAGGTGTGTGTGTGTGTGTGTGTGTGTGTGTGACAGGACAGGACAGACCCGCAGGCAAGGTCACGTCAGGCAGCGACTCACATCAGTACAGCAGCGGTCAGATTTACTCACACGCTCACTAGGGATAAGTAAGGGGAAACATCTTCAGCTTTTTTCTCCAAGTGGTCTTGGCTTGTTTCGTAAAAGTTTGCAAACAAGTTTCTCAAGTGCCACTACACTGCAGTTCAAAAGTTTAAGGGTCTTTTTTTTTTTTTTTTTTAGATTTTTGAAAGTCTCTTATGCACACACCAGAGGCTGCATTTAATTGATCAAAAATACAGTAAAAATAGTTAAATATTATTACTATTTAAAATAACTGTTTTCTATGTGAATATATAGTAAAGTTTAATTTATTCCTGTGATCAAAGCTGAATTTATTGGATAAAAATACAGTAAAAATCACAAAATATTATTACAATTTAAAACGGCTGTTTTCTATGTGAATATAGTAAAATGTAATATTCCTGTGATCAAAGCTGAATTTATTGGATAAAAATACAGTAAAAATCACAAAATATTATTACAATTTAAAACAGCTGTTTTCTATGTGAATATATAGTAAAGTGTAATTTATTCCTGTGATCAAAGCTGAATTTATTGGATAAAAATACAGTAAAAATCACAAAATATTATTACAATTTAAAACGGCTGTTTTCTATGTGAATATATAGTAAAGTGTAATTTATTCCTGTGATCAAAGCTGAATTTATTGGATAAAAATACAGTAAAAATCACAAAATATTATTACAATTTAAAACTGTTTTCTATGTGAATATATAGTAAAATGTAATTTATTCCTGTGATCAAAGCTGAATTTATTTGATTAAAATACAGTAAAAATCACAAAATTTATTACTATTTAAAAACTGTTTTCTATGTGAATATAGTAAAGTTTAATTTATTCCTGTGATCAAATATTGGATAAAAATACAGTTAAAACAGTAGTAAAGTGTAATTTATTCCTGTGATCAAAGCTGAATTTTCAGCATCATTACTCCAGTCTTCAGTGTCACATGATCCTTCAGAAATCATTCTAATATGATGATTTGCTGCTCAAGAAACATTTATGATTATTATCAATGTTGAAAACAGTCATATTTTAGTGGAAACAATGATAGATTTAATTTTTCAGGATTCTTTGAAACAGCATTTATTTGAAATAGAATCTTTTGTAGCATTTTGTAACAGTATGTCTTTACTGTCACTTTTGATCATTTAATGCATCCTTCCTGAACAAAAGAATCAACTTCTTTCAGGAAAAAAACACTTACTGACCCCAAACTTTTGAACAGTAGTGTGCAGTATTGGGGGAAGTTACTTTTAAAAGTAATGCATTACAATATTGCATTACTTTTTACTTTTTATGAAAAGTGATGTTACATTACTTTTATGTTACTTTTTCTCACCCGAGTTGGGCTTGCTTGTTTTTTAATATCAAAAAAGTACTATTTTTGGCTAATGTTAATGCACTTTCACACTAAAAGTTAAATGAATAAGCCTCAGTCTGAAGGAAATGCATATTCACACCTGTACAGTAGAGGGCGCAGCTCAAACAAACCTTTCAGCTGTGCAACACACTTATTTCTAAATCTCATCTAAAGTAATTTTTGCTTATTAGTATGGTTGAATTAGATCATTGAAGTCAGCAGCAAAGACATTGGTGAATAAAGTGAGATTAAATGCATAAAGTATATGTGTGTAATTTAATTAAAAAAATATATATATATATATATATATATATACATTTTCTATTATATTCAATGGGAAAAAATTGGTCATAATTATTGCACAAATATTAATTATAAATCATAAAATTATCTCAAAACACCAAAAAAGAAAAGAAAAAATATTATTGAACAAAAATATATTTCATTGATTTTACTCAAATTTTTTAAAATCTTAATCCCGCCCTCCGGGTCATTTTTGACCCGAAAGTCCTGAGTGTGACCCATAAATGAAGTACCCCAGAGGGTTAATATAGTTAATTATTACAGGTTTGCATAAAATTCTGAGATTGCATTTCACTCTTTTCATTAATTTTGAGGAATACTGAATGTTTTCGTGCAAGTGAGATGAACTACAATACCCAACATGTTCACACAGCGCACACAACACCTCTGCGCTTTATTTCTCTCAACATGAGGACAGGAGAGCTGTCAGTCAATAAATGTGAAAAAGGAACTTAGATATTTTGTTGTAAATTGAAAAAGTAATGCATTTCTTACTAGTTACTTGAGAAAGTAATCTGATTACATAACTCAGGTTACTTGTAATGCATTATTCCCAACACTGGTAGTGTATTTAGATTATTCAATAGATTTTACATCTGGATGGACCAAAACTGAAATTTTGCAGCATTTTTTCTGTTGTTTGAAGAACAATAATTTAAATGAACATCCACAAACACATGCAGTTAATAAATAAACGCAGCACAGCATAGATGATGGCTGTTTCTGAAATCACATACTCTTGAGTAGGTACTTCTTTTGAATAAGTAATTACTTCTTGACTGCTAAAAAAAAGTATGTTCTATAGAATATGAATGTGTGTAGTTTGAATGTAGTCCGGACGTACTATATTCGCTATGTTGTCACTGTCATGTGACCTACCAGTTGCATCACTTCACTGCCATTCACAAATCCTCTCCCGTGGCCTCATGGGATAGTAAAGTGTCCATTGTATGCTCACTTCAGAATTTTGCTGGAAGTAGGACATTTCACCTACTGTTTTATGAGTACTGTGAAATCAGACATACTTGTTCTGTCACATACTGTGTGCGATTCCAGATGCAGCCTTTCTTTTTTTCCAATGCATCATATTTCATCATGTCTTACAGAATTAATGCTAATTTTTAACACTCATTTTGCTTCATTACATTTGTAATTACTAATTAAATGAAGCAGCTGAGGCCCCTCAGTGGGAATGGCACAGAAATCTGCCGCAAAAACTCATTTATTGCTTTTTAGAAATGAAAAGATCTCAGTTTTAGTTGCTATTTCACAACATAGGATCGCTTCTTGGCATTAGAGTAAATGTAGAAATGATATATACAGTAAATAATGAATTAATACTATATTTTCTGAGGACAGTGTGTTGAGCGGTGCTTGCCATGGCAACACTTTGCAAGCACAACTAATTAAATGAAAACCCTTTTTAGGATGTAACACATCCTGATTTACAGTTTTGCATTTTTAGTGTGTTTTGTTTGTTAGTGCAGCTGTGTGGTCCACCTCACATCTCAGAGCTGAAGCTGAAGACGAGCCTGATAAAAACACAAAATCTCTCGCATTAGTGGCCACACACATGCTGCTGCATCCCGTGGGAAAAACCATCCAGGATTTTAGACACAGAATCGATTCAAATTGAGTTTTGTTGCAGGATTGAGCGCAGTGGAGAAACCTCTCATCGCTGCACAATGCTGGAAACTTAATTCATTTTTTTAACTCCTTTGAATCATGGATGTGTGTGGTGGGATAGTTTGGTAATGAAATGCACCGAGGCTTAGCAGCAGTGCTGATGTCATAGGTGTTTTCATCATGTGTTAGAGGACGTTTGGAGAACATGAGTTTACTGAAAACATGAGAAACATGAGAGGATAACAGTCAATCGATTTGCTTCATCTTAAAGCAGTGAATCTCATTCTTTTTGACTTTAAGGCCTCTCATTGTCCACAACAGTATTCAAAGCTCTCCCTCCATAGGATCATTTCTTTTCTTCACTTTTCCCACAAAGACCATTAACAGCCAAAGATTGCTGTTGTTTACCACAGACTGTAAAAAATATGGTCGACGCACATTCAATCTCTTCCATTGTAGAGGTGAAGCCGCCAATGTCCAAATGTGGTGCTGACATCTTGGAACCCGAGTCTTCGCAGTGGTGAGCGTGAAGTCGAGCCGCGGTATCAAGGCTCACTCCCGCAGAATCAGTTAGTACAGTTTAATGCAGAACAACTCATTATGTCAGTGTGAAATAAACAGTTATGGAAATATATAAATTAAAGTCGAAGCTCCAATCTCCTCCCGAAAATCCCAAAAAAAGTCAGTTGTTGTCTCAGTGACTACTTCGCTCAGAGAAGCTGACGTCAAACCCCTGTTTTTATAGCATCAAATAACTAACTAAAACCCAGACTTATTTAAAAAATGAGAACTTGAACTTACATCAGCATGATAAAACTACATAAAATGACAGAAACAATCTTTGGAAAAAAATATTTGAAGTGTAATTTGATTACACGGAGAGGATGGGGTTTATGACCTATACTGGGACTAACCACCTGGGGGCGATCAAGATGTTTTGGCTACACTTTTCAGGACTTGTGTGGCACACTTGTTGTTTACGTTCACTGTTACCATGACATTCATATTTAATCTTGACAAAATGTGCATCATTAGAAAGATTTAGGACTCTAGTTTCGATGTTTGACCACTGATTTTAAAAAATGTTTACGGCAACAGTAATTTCTGTCAGGGAAATCAACATTCAAAATTGGTAGTTATTGATATTTCATATGCATGTAAATTCCATTTATTTTGTGTTTGCGATTACTAACCTCCATCAGTGCTTTTGGTCCAAAAGTGTGCACATTTAGAGAGATATTGATATACTCACATGTTTACTTCATATTTCTTTAGACAGAATCACATTAAAAATATATATATGGTCACACTTTAGTTTAGGGTCCAATTCTCATTATTAACTAACAATTAACTATGACTTTTTCCCCTCAATAAACTCCTAATTGCTGCTTATTAATAGTTAGTAAGGTAGTTGTTAGGTTTAGGTATTGGGTAGGATTATGGGATTTAGAACATGGTCATGCAGAATAAGGCGTTAATGTGTGCTTAATAAGTATTAATAAACAGCCAATATCCTAGTAATATGCAAGCTAATAAGAAACTAGTTAATAGTGTGAATTGGACCCTAAATTAAAGTGTTATCATGTTACATGACCTAAATTATACTTTTCAAATTAGGCTTCCTCACATATCCAAGTTTTCCAAGTATCCTGGTTCTTCACAGACAAAAATCAGTGGTTGAGTTGGTGAAATAAATATCTTGACTTTTAGTTGTTTTAGCTTATTGTTTTGTCTTCTTTTAAATCATTCTAAGTCATCTTAAGGCCTCTTTGACAGTCTGCTGAGGTCTCGTATTGTCAAGGCCACTGTCTTAAAGAAAAGGAAAATGAAAACTGTAGTCATTTAGTTGCCATCATGTTGCTCCAAACCCATATGACCATATGATTGACAATTTTCAATTCAAATATGGCGTGTTTACACATGCCAGACCTAGTTGGATGTCAGTGGTCAAGTATCATTGGTTGCAAGTCATCAAAATAGCTGACACATCTTGACATGCCATATCTGGATTGAACTAGCACCATGGATGATCTGTAGTATCTCCTTTTGTATTGCACAGATGAAAGGAAGTGTAGAAATGTTATTTTTTTATTCTTTAATGAGATGATTACACACAACAACAGTTCTAATGTTGTTCTAGTTGTTTTGGAGCTGAAGGGAGGTGGTACAGATGCTGCATTTGTATTCGGTCACGTAGCACTAAAGCAGGACAAACGTGAGCGCGTTAGGAACTAGAAGACTTGCTTTCTCAGACTGATGAAGCCTGCTTCCTCTCGTAGCTGCAGGCTGATGAATGTCTCTCTTAACTTCATGTGTTGTTATGAAGTTTGCTTTTGTTCCTCGAGGACTAAGCTTTTTTTTGTTTTTTTTTTGTTCTCGTATCCTGCAGACATTTTCAAGAGCAAATAATGAACGTGGTAAAAATGAAACTCAAACTTGGCCTTGTCCCCAGGCAGCAGATGATGAAGATATTCAAAAGTGAAAGAAATGAAGTGGAGGTTTTTTAAAGCATCTGTCTTCACGTCGAGGTGATGATTTGTTTGCTGTGTCATGAGGTTTGAAACCATGAAGAACTGAAAGCTGGCTGATGACAGCGGGTGAGAAAAGTTGATCTTCCTCAAAGTTCACGCGGAGTGCAATCAATGTGGCGAAACAGGGGTTTTCATCTTGCATTTGCAGAGGTTTGCAACCACTTAGCATTGGTCAGGTTTTTCATGGTTGAAGGATCTGAGTTCATCTTTCTTTAGTGTGTAATGTTGCTGTTTGTGCATGAAAAAGCTCTGCAAAGTTCCAGTTATTCTCTATATCAGAGTCACAGTTTATGAAACGCCTCCATTGTAGTCTTGAGATTTTTCTGGGAATGAACACGTCACAATATTCCTCATTTAAATAATTCATATGCAGAATAAAGGGGCGGGGCCTAGTTAAGTTAGTTAGAAGTGTGTTGAAATTGGTGGTTATTGTAACAATTACATTTATCTTTGAAAGCGAATCTTCCGCCATCGTCTTGTCAGTCAGCTCCTCACTCTTGTGATAAATGAAATCGGACTCCTGCTGCTGATCTGTGCTGCGACTCAAACACATTTCCCAGACACGCTCGAAGTGCTTAACCAATCACAACACACTGCTCCAGCTGACCAAAAGCACATTGTGCTTTTCAGAAGGAGAGGTTTCATAGAGACAGAGCGTTACTGACAGACTGGGAAGAGAGGAGCTGCAACAATGGAAATATGGGAAAAATAATGAACATTCATTTTAGTTATTTTTCTAGCTATTGTTTAATCTTATTGTGTGGTTTCAAGGGATATTTGTCTTCATGAGTAAGAGATAAAAAACCATTTCAAGATTTTTAACGTCACAGAACTGTGTTGTGAAGTAGGGATGTGACGGTGAGGAAATTTTCCCACCGGTTAATCGACGTGGGTCAATACTGGTAATACTGGTATCACCGGGGTGGTGAGAGTTGGAGTTTTTCCTTCTTTTTCACCTGGCTTTTAAATCGCTTATAGTGCAAGTCCACTGGTGCAGAAGGAGCGTTTTCAATTAATTCATATGGAAACTCAAATGCTCGCTTTGCTCCTCACCAGTGGCCACACACAGTTATGAATGCCCATGCAGCAGTGCGCGTTTTACTTTCGCTTTCTAATTATCACCAATTCGGGTGCGGCAATTGCTTGAATGGTGGGTTCATTATTATTCTTCATTAAAAACAACAAAACAGTACAATGACAAACTCGTTTAAATAGGTGCATTTGGTTTTATCTTTGAAAGAGAATTTTCCGCCATCGTCTTGTAAGCTCCTCACTCTCGTGATGAATGAAATCTGACTCCTGCTGCGACTCTTGTTCGGCTCACGCTGTTCAGTTTCTAATTGTGGTGTCTGTTCTCTAACTGAACTAAATGATTTTTATTACTATAAAAAAACAAAACGTTGATGGGGGCGGTGCCGCAGTGGGCAAATTATGTAACCAGTAGGGCTGGGTGATTTCTCGATTTTAATCGATTCTCATTTTTACGAACCGATATCGATTCTTAAATCCCAAGAATCGATTAGTCTCGTCTGTTTTCAGTTGATGAATGAGCAGAATATGTAGCGCCTCCCATCCAATAAATCGCAATAATCTTTGTGCTTTGTTACTTTTGATATGAAGCAAAGTCTCAGATTTCAAATGACGTCCATCTTATTATGAGATTCAAAAAATAAATACCGTTTTGGCGCTGTTTAATGTGGCGTGACAGATCGCTTTAGCGCCTCAGTTAAAGAGAAGCATGTGATCATCCTCTCCTCCGCTTTAATACCAGTTACAGCGCAAAATAAACATGCATGAACATCTGAAGGTATGTTAAAATATACAGTACAACTTACTGAAATCTGTATCATGTCTCGTGTAATCGCTCAATCAGTGTTTCAACCTCAGAAAGACGTCAATAAAACAGCTTGTAAACAATGTCACGTGACGTCACATTTACCTCAGAAAAACATATTCAGTGACCATAAACTCATTAATCAGCTAGAAAAGTGAACTCTAGAAAGATAAATATAGCTATGCACCGTTACATATTCATTATAAGTTTTAATGTTCCTCAATATTTAATGCATGTTTGAATAAATCAGTTATGACAGCCGCGATTTAATGTTTAAATTTAAAAAAAACAAAAAACAAATTGGAGTAGAAATGATTATGTAATTCTAAACTTTATTACAAAAAAACATTGAGTGTAATTTAAGTGTTTGTATATTAATAAGTTAATTTTCACCTTAAACATTATAGTAATGTAGTACCAGCTGACTCCCATGTGTAGTTTACAGCATTAGTTGAGAGATTTTTTTTCCTCTAGAAAATTTGCCATGTACTGTAACTGATATACTACATAGAAAATAATCAAAATCGAATCAAAATCGGAATTGAATCGCAAGCATGTGAATAGAAATCTAATCGAATCGTGAAAATTGTCAATACCCAGCCCTAGTAACCAGTGTTGTGGCTGAACACTGATAACACAGATTATCGCAGCAAGCGATAATCTGATTTACTGTTAGACGTGCAGCTTTGAATACCAGACTAAATGGATTTCTTCAGATGGGATCTTGTAAAGATCCTAGAGATCCGATCTAACATGGTCATGCATCCCTCACTTGCAGAAAAAGTAAAAATCTACTTTCGTTTTGCCATATTTTAAATGCGATTTTCATTTGGTTTGACATGTTTTGTAGTTCTTCATCTCCCTTTAATCCAGGGAGTTTGAAATATTTTAGGATTATGAGATTTAATTTGTGTCGTGGGACTTGAGACATCGTTTTTCATCTCTTCTGGAAAATAACAGGATTAAGAGTGAGCTCAGCTGCTGTGATCACGGAGCGCTCGTATTATTTAGTCCAAAACTCTGAATATTGCTGGTATGGATCCGTGTTATGGAGAGGTGAAGGTTACCCAGCATGCACTTTTCCGTGTTCAGCCGGGTCTGACCGCAGGATTGGTCCCTCAGAGAGCAATTAGGTCCAACTAAAGTATCTGTGAGCCGAGAAAGTTGAGAGACGTCAAACCTTTGGCTTTAACCCATTGTCAGCTAAACGCTTGTTAGCCGTGGCGGGCCGAGGCAGCGCTCCGTATGACAGCGGTCCACTTTCACGCTCGCTCTTTCCATTACCTGCCGCTGCACAAGCAAAGTAGATTTTTCTCACTCTATTTCCTTCACTTGGCCCTCGATGAGTTCGATCCTCCCTGTTTGTGACTCTTTGTTAAGGAAGAACAGATGAACTCACTGTCTCTTGGAGAGAAACTAGAGAGTTTGGAATTTTGTTAATTAGTATCTTTTTAATTATTATAATCATTATCTTGTCATTAAAGGGACAAGCTAAAAACGGTAACTTTATAATAACTGCATGCTATGAAGCATTAATAAATGATTAATTCATCACTTATAAAGCATTAATAGACATTAGTAAGCAGTTTATAAATACAACTATAAATGCTTATAAGCATATCTATAATGTGTTTAATAATTGTATTTTCACACTTTATTAATAATCAATTTATCATCTCTAAATACATTATTTAAAAAACAGTTATTTAGGAGTTGTCAGTTTCATAATATCATTTAGGAAGTGTAAGTAAATGATTAATAAACTATTTATACATATTATTTAGACATATAGTAATAGTTACTTAGTGTGTTAATAAATGCTTTATTAACACATATTCCTACTGCAATTCATGATTAATTCAGGTAATTATAAAACATTTAGAAGTGGTTAGTTAACTATTTTTGTGAGCTCATCTAAAGTGAGGACTATTTATGCTTTGTAAAGCTTTTATAAATGAGATTTAAAGGTTCAGTGATTTCTGTTTTAAAGTTAGTACTGAGGTAGTTTTGACACTAGGAATGTGTTAATAAAGCATTTATTAACACACTAAATAACTAATACTATGTGTCTAAATAATAAGATGCATAAATGTACATTTAAATATTTTATTAATCATTTACTTGCACTTCCTAAATGATCTTATGAACCACTGACAACTGAGTTTTTTTTGTTGTTGTTGTTTTGTTTTTTTTCTGAGCAACACACACAAAAGTAAAGACTCATAACTCCAAAACTCCAAAAAGAGTCAAAATTTTAAGAAAATATAAATTACATTACATTTGGACATTTTCATGCTGAGGAACAGCTAATAAAAAACAAAAAAATATATAAATTTTTTAAAAATAACTTTTCTTTTTTATTATTTGACATGGAATAACTCAGGAACGCAATAAGATCGGATAAAAATTCTTTTTTGGTGACACTCTCCTACATGTGATCTGCATCTGGTTCAAATTTCGTGGTGATAGCATAAAGTTTAGTTTAATAAATTGTTATTCATATTTTCCGCAGCCAGGTGGCGCCAACGGGCGGTAAACTCCAGTTTAGAGGCGCTTCTCAGCACTCGTTAGGAGTTTTTAAAAAAATGGCTAGATGCATTAAAAACATGAGATTCTATGATTTTGGATTCATTCTAATTGTGAGAATCTGCTTTAAATATTGATGTGCCATTTTCTATGATCTGTGCATTTTAAAGTCTCTGGTTTTGTATGCAAAAAGAATTTTTGTGCTACCTATATGGATTCAATTTTCATTGGCTCTTAAAGAGAGACACGCAAATGGGAGCGCCGGCGCTCCATCCGGACTTAAGAATGAAAATACAATTATTAAACACATTATAGATATGCTTATAAATCAAGAATGCATTTATAGCTGTATTTATAAACGGCTTACTAATGCCTATTAATGTTTTATAAATGATGAATTGACTATTTATTAATGCTTAACTAATGCTTCATAGCGTGAGTTATTATAAAGTGTTACCGTGCCTTTTTATCTTTCTTGTCTCTGTATCTCTGAAGGTTTCACTCCTCTTTTGGTTTAATTTCATGGGAGTTTTCTAAACGATGTGAGTGTCACACATTTTTCTGACTTATTTTGTTCTTTCTCTGTTCATCTAATGATTTCTGCCTGATGAAGATGTTGTAAACATTATTTTGAGGCAAAGCATCCTGCTCTCTGACTTTATATTTGTAAAGCAATACAGCTGTTGTTATGGTTACAAGTTATAAATAGGCAGCACAGGTGACAGGGGAACTGAGAATATGGGATGAAAGACGCCACTGAAATCTATCCCACAATTCCCTGCTCCTCACTGGGTGAATTCTCCTAGTTTGCTTTTATTAAATGTGAAGGCTTGACCTTATTGTCTGAATTAATAACGCACATTATTCAAGACTGGCCGCCCCTCGTGTATCAGCACAACCATAACTCTTAATTGATTTAATTAAATCTGAAAAAGAATAATCACGCACAGATGTGTGGGTTTGCGTTATAAATATGCTAGAGATGAAGTTTGCTGTTGTTTATGTTCTGTTTTTTCTCGCTGCGGTGGCATTTGTCCCTGATGTCCCCTCAGCATTTATGTGGTGCTCATTGTTCTGTAACTCTCTCTCTCTGTCTCTCGCCTTCATTTCCCTCGTTTCTCTCCAGCCCTCGCAAAGACTCCAGATACAGCTGCAATTAGCAGCAGTTTGAAGATTTCATTACGACTCTCTTGCGATGGCCACTGGCTGTGACTTCAAAGCGCCTGATATGTGCTGCATCACAGAATGGAGATAACTGCCACTGCTGTATATAGGGCTTGTGATATAAGGGAAAATAGAGCTGCGCAAAAGATGACTTCTGTCTTTTTTTGCCCTGTGAATTTATTTATATAAAGGCACTCTCACGACACGGCTGTCCCAGAAGTTATTCTGCTGCGTTCTTTTAGGCCAATCTTAGAAAAAGTTTCAGTGGGGTTCTATACTACTTCTTGACTCAATTTTAAAGAACGTTTTTCCAAAAAGGTTCTATATAAGGAGAAATGCCTTAAATGATTGCATAATACTTTCATGTGTAATAGGTTATTTCAAATTTTCTGGTGATAAAGTATGTTTACTAGCTGAATAAAAAAGAATTAATAAAGAAGAAAAAACAATTATTAAAAACTAAATCCATAAAATGATCTCATGATGGAACCCTTGAATGGTTCTATACATGAAACGCCTGACTGATCCCTTTAAGGTTCTACATAAGGTTCATATTTAGAACCTTAAAGGGTTCCATCTATGTTTCATTTAAGAACCTTTAAAGTTCTAAATATGAACCGCATGACGGAACTCTTTAAGGTTCTACATTTGAAGTGCCTGACGAACCCTTTAAAGGTGCAATATGTAATATTTTTGCAGTAAAATATCCAAAAACCACTAGGCCAGTGTTATATATTGTGTTCACTTGAGTACTTACAATATCCCAAATGTTTGCAAATATTTGTAAATCGTGAGAAAATTGCAATTTTAACCAAGGCTGCGGGACGTGTGAGGAGTCGCCTGTCAATTGCGTCATACCCGCATTACCCTCGGTTTCCGGTTTTATTTTGTAGAAACCATGGAAACACCAAAGACGCTTCAATATATATTACATGTTTTAATAGACAAGGGAACAACTGTTTTGATATATTTATAGACAGAAAACTAATTATTGTTATATAGCTCAACACGTTTAGTCTTATTGTTTAAATCTAATTTTCTTGATTTTTTGCGAGTCCATGCTTTACCACGCCTCAGAGAAAAACACTATTTTGTCAAGTAGCTAACATAGCATAATCAGATGCAGCTTTATTTTTAGTAACAGTAATACAGCATTTTCTCCATCATACAATACGTTTTAAAATTAATTGCATGCCATTTATCAACACAAGCCATCCAGCATTTAATATGATATTGTAAAATCGATCTATCTTACTGCAGTGTGTAACAGTGTCTCACAGCAGCCGCCGAGCGAACGCACAGAGTAACGTTATAACATCATTTTCAACACTCTCAAATGTATCTAATATGATAAACAGAGCTGCGTTACCTCATACTCATGACCGGAAAAGCGGCAGCGCGCCGGCGACTGTGTCATAATAAAAGTCCCGCTGCTCGTGAGGCGTGTGTTGATCAATCGCTCCAGCTCCTCGTTCAGCTCCACAACACTCGCTCCTGCTCTGCTTCATACTACAGTAACGTTAATAATCATCCATGAACATGATTTCTTCCCGAGTCCTATCCCTATTCTTTTGCACCGTCCGTTGAGGTGAAGACCACATGTCCCACGATTCCACGCTCAAACTTGGTGTGATCAAGCTACACCTTTTTTTTGAATAGGCCTCTAGCGACCTCTAGTGGACAAAATTATTACATATTGTACCTTTAAGGTTCTACATATGAAGCGCCTGACGAAACCCTTTATGGTTCTATATGTGAAGCGCCTTTCACTAACCTTAAGCTTGTTGTAGTCCCTACCAGCTGTTTGTTAGTCCTTAAACTAACAATGATAAACAGTTCTAAAATGTATTAATCTATGTTAATTTAATTTCATTTATAATTTGCATTGTTAAAAACTTATTTAATGGACCATGAATAAACAGCTGTATTTTTAACTAACTAACATTAATAAAGATGAAGAAACAGAGTAACAAATGTGTTTAACTTTAACTAATTAGACCTTATTGTAAAGTGTTAGCCAGTAAAAAAATATATATTTTTAAGAAATGCAATAATGTTTCACTCAGTATTTGCACTATGCACGGTTACAACATGATCCTCTGCATCTTCACTGCTTGATACAGAGTCAGTTTCCTTTTAAAGTTTGAATATTTTCATGTCTGTGTCCCTGATGGAATCACACACAGAACGAGCTGAATTTTTTTATCTCAAAACTTTTTAAGTTTAAGCTTGGCGTAATGTGGAAATGTGTGAATTTTAGGAAGCGTTATACCCTGATGTGCTTTGATATGAGTCTGCAATTGCAGACAGTTGAGATATTAAACTTTCTGGGTTAGATGAAACTGTGGAATAAACAAAATTGCTTTACCCAGAATCCCCTCTGTATTTTTAGTATCACTGATGTTTTGAGATGGCATAATGTTTCAGTGTCACTCCCTTCTGTACCTCAGTTATATATTACCCTCTTAATTAGAGTCATTTGAAAATGAGTGAAACGGGACTTAATTTAATTGATCGGAGGGTGAAAAGCGTACTTTACTGTTCAGAATGATGTGCCGAAGGTCAAGTTCACCATCAAGAACATCTCCATGTTTCCCACTGGAAATAATTTCTTTTTCAATTTGCTGTTATTGCTGTTACATTTATTATATTTAGCATTAAATTACTACGCTTTTGACTAGATTTAAGAAAGGCTGCATTACCTACAACAGCCGTCTAAAAGAAATTAGATTAAATTAACTTTTAACTAATAGCGTGTGCAGCCTTGGTGAGTTTATTTATTAACTAAATAATATAATTATTAATTTTCTTTTTTTTATTGGTTGATTGCATTAACAGACTTTTACTTATATAGAATAAATATGCACTGATGAATCGTTCACATTTAGACCAGAAACATGTTTTATGAAATTAAATTTCGATTTCTGATTGACTTTAAGACCCTCCAGAACCTCATTGCATAGTTTGAGAGACAAATTCCCTTCGCATTCGAGTAAATTCATTCTCACCTCAAATGCTTCTAAAAATACTCCATTGATGTGAGACTTCCCAGCCTCAAATCTATTCCGCTCTGAAACTCAGTGCATGCTGCATTCATTTGCAACTGTTTTTTTTTCTGATGAAAGACGTACAAGCGTGAAGAGAGAGAGAAATCTGTCCCCACATGAGATTCCCTCCCACTTCATTTCTGTCCTTCATGCAGTGAGCTACAGATAAAACTCTGCTCGCTGAGAGTTGCCCCTCCAATTGCATCCAGCCGTTTTATAATTAGATTTATTATATAAGTTTTATAATAGGATTGCTTATGCATGAGTTTCACTTTTATGTAACCGAATACAATGCTCCGAAATTTTGGCTGCCAGGAAGTATCGACCACAACATGATCTGAGACAACATCTCAGAAAGTGCGTTGATTCCCAAAACTGATTACAAAGCGCTGCTCCTTTTCGGAAGCGGGATGTCGGTACGATGTCATACGGAGCTGCTGCTCTCCAGGAAAAACAAGGCTTTTTCACGAGGCTTTAATCAATACAGGCCGTCGGAGACAATATGGGCCGGAGGACTTTCAAAAAGCACAGACGTCTTTGAACTGAGGCCATGTCAATCTTGTCAAGCTGTGGTGTTCCAGTCAGAGTTTCAAAATCATCAAGGTAACAAACCAGATATCTAAGGTGACGTGCAGCCCACGATTAGGCCCTGTTTACACTAGTGCGTTTTTGTTTTAAAATGCATAACTTTTGCTACGGTTACGGCTGTCGACACTCGAAAACAGACACTTTCGAAAAAGCTGTAGTTTGAAAACTCTGCGTTTTTCAAGTCTCTGGTGTCTCCAGAATGTGTCTGGATTTATTATAGCTTGTCAAATTTGCCCCTATTTGGGTGTGAGCAAAAACACGCCGTTTTTGTGTGTGTCCCTTTAAATGCAAATGAGCTCCGCTTTCCAGAAGAGGGCGGAGCTTTAACAGCTCAACAACAACAAAGCTGGAGAATCTCACGCAGCCAAAATGATGATGGTGTTCAGCCTTACATTGTTCAAACCGGAGTCGACACTGATGGAGGCATGTGCCGTCATGTTCATCTTTTGTGCAAATCCAGCGTTTGTTTGTGAAGCAGTCCGGCGTAAAACAACAACTTTTCCTCTTCTCTAAAGCAGCCCAACATGGCCCCGCCCCCTTTGTTGTGTGTTCTCAGGGGCGGGGTTTATGTAAATTTTAGGGTTTGTGATGTCACTAACCCAGGAAGAAGCTCGTTGTAGTCCCTATCAGCTGTTTCTTGTAGTACTTAAGCAATTTCTGTAAAACACACACTGTAAAAAACTAGGTAAAATTTACTTAATTTTTCTTTCGCAAGTTTTTGCACGCATGCTTTTTAAGTAAATTTCAAATATGGAATTAAAGGGGCTCTATGTAAATTTTTGACTGTACTAAAGCATAAAAATACCATAATATGTTTGCAGATATTTATTAAACATGCTCAGTTCACATACTTGTTTCTCTGAAAACCATTGCTACAGCCAGTTATTTTACTTTGAAATTTGCGTTCCGTGTCGGAATTTCTGTTTTGTTTCTCTGTGCAAGACCGCACATTGATAATTTACCCAATAGTATTTCTCCACCCCGGGTTGCCAGTTGGCGAAAAACACATGCAGCAAATGGAAGCCAGCGAACAAACAGAGATTTGTTCAGAGATCACAGAATCTACCCGTGCTAAAAAGCCTCAGCATCCATCTAAAAATCTCTATGAACGGGAGCATATTAAAACACGATATCAACTCATTATAAATCAATAAATCAACTAATTATCTTACAGTGTGTAAGTCTCCTCGCCATCCAATGTTGCTCCCGTCGCGTGTCTTCAAACTGGCAACCCGCGAGAGCGTCGAGTCAGAGGAGGAGGGGGGGGGTGAACAGTATTTTGAATTTGAACTGCAGTACCCATTTCAACCAGTAGCTGTCATTCTTACATAGAGCCCCTTTAACTAACTCTACTTAACCAAGTTAAGTAAAATTAACAAAGAAAATGAGTAATTTTAACTTGGCCAGTAAACAGTTGAGTAATTTCTACTTAGTTGAAGTTTCTTTTGCAATACATTTTACTCAAACAATATAACACTGAATCTAAGTAAATAATACAATAAATAATATGTAGACACCATGTTTACATATTAGATGTACAATACACGATGACGGTAACATTCGATGGATCGTTTTTGAGTGTGAATGTGGCATTTTGAGTTGAAAACGAACTTCAATTGTCACAAAATGACAAGTTACTAAACATAACCACAAAAGCAATGATAAAACGGTGTAAAAACAGCTGGAAAACAGCAAAAATCAACCTCATTAATTATTCAAGGCCCAGTGCATGATGGGAACACCAGTATCAGAAAGTTGAGTAGTTTTACTTCATTTTATAATGTTGATATTTGCAAACTTAAATTTAGTAATATAGAATTTACTTAATTTTTTTAATTCTTGCCTGAACTAACTTTTTCATGTAAAAATTACATTTGTTTTTCTGTAGTATTTACATCACCATAAAATCATTTTTTACAGTTTCAAGTGTGAAAAGCCCTATAATCTTTCATTTTTCTGGATTATTGGTTCATATTGGTCCAGTATAGCCATCTATTTGGTCATCATTGTTTTTAGGATGATACGAACTTTCTACAATCTTGCCAATATTTAACACCATCCTTTAATGTGGGTTAATGCTGATTTAATTAAGGTTAAAACAATAATAGGAAATAGTGAAAGCAAAGTGTTAGTGTGAGCTGTGGAGCGGCGCTATGATCAGCATTAGAGATGACCTGCCTCCTGTGATCATGTTTACTGGAGCTTCAGGCAAATGCGGCTTCTGAGATTCTCATTTCACTGAGAGCTTTACAGCTCCGTGTGTGTGTGTGTGTGTGTGTGTGTGTGTGTGTGTGTGATCATCGATCAGGGATTCAGCCACATTAATGATGCCTGCAGGTGAAGCTCGGGCCCTCCGAGTCTCTGTGAGCATCAACAGGGGAGAGAAACAGAGATTCGCTTGATTTTTGGTCCTTCTAAAAGCCTCAGCTGAAGCTCTGCAGAGACAGAACTAGAGAGGGATTTCAGGACACACACACATTAGTTTGTCATGGTATTGTTAAAATTATGTGCAAACCTATTTCTACCTTCTCAAATATAGAAAATATGAGTTAAAGACACAAACATTATTGGGTAATAATATGAAGATAATAAAAACTGGATCAAAATTTCAACATTTACTAATACATTATTAAAATCAAAAGTTGTATCTGTATATTATTTAGTGGACCTGAACAGGAACTAACAATGAACAGTTGTATTTATTAATGTTATTAAATAACATTAACTAAAATTAATAAATACAGTAAATTAGTAATGCATTAACTTATGGAAAATTATTGTAAAATGTAACTGAAGTTTTAGTACTTTTTAACGTTTTTCTGTTATTTGCCAAAGCATTTCTAATTTATGTTTATCTTTTTTATTCTAATATTTATATTTGTTATTTATGTTATGTAAAACAATCAATGTAAAACACTTTCTAAAAATGAATTTAATTAAAAAAGTAAAAATTGGAATAATTAAAAAAAAAAACTTACTAAAAGATAATTAAATCTTTAAAATGTAAAATTAAAATAAGTAATTTTAAAATTAAAACATTAAAAAATGTGCTAAAAATAGTTTAAATAAATAAAGTTAAAATAAACCACTTTAAAATAAAATTAAACAAAATTAAACTTACTAAAAAATAATTAAATGTTAAAAATGTAAAATTAAAATAAGTAATTCTAAAAAATTTTTTTTAAATAATTATAATTATGTAGTTAAAATAAATATTTTTAAAATAAAATCTATAAAAACACTTACTAAAAATGTATTAATTCATAAATATGAAAAGTTAAAATAAAAAGAATCAATTTTATTTCAGCCTAATTTGTTACCAAAAACAATAATGAATATCAATAATTTTTAATAGTTTTAGTTATTGTGAATTGATGTAGAATAGGACTTTTATGTAATTTTATCTCCAGGATAATGATTAAATTGTTATTGTAACGTTATCTTTACATGAAAGGTGTTGCCAAATAGTGTCATTTTACACATTTGCGATCTAAAATTGGTTTCTGTGTTGCAAAAAGCGAGAAATGATAGCGATAAACAATTTTAAATTTAGAACAGAAAAGAGCTTGTCGAATGGCGTTCCATTTCGTTCTGAACGTAAGACTACAGTTTCACTATCCAATCAATTGCTTTAAACTCTGAAATTAGAAGTATAAAGTGTTTCATGTTGACTTTTAAAGTGGGATGTTCTGCAGAATCCCGTAAATCCTTGTGTATCATCAGGTTATTCTTAGACGGCACCTGGGCTCCGTTTTCAATCGTTACTCCAATTTATTCTTCCACGATCCTGTTTCATGTCAGACTCTAGCGCCAGTGTGTGCTAACCTCTGGTTAAAACTCATCCCTCATTTACTTTAATTGCAGTTTGTGTGAACATAAAGACGTCTTGTTAAAATGGCCTTTAAAGCACATATTTAAGGGTGATTTAAGTGAGCAGAAACGAAGACGTGCCCCGGAGCTGCTAATTACAGCGTTTGTCCACTGCGACTCTCAGAGGAAACGTCCCTGAAAAAAAAGAGACAGGATCATGAATATGAGAGATTTATCAACTGTTTGCTCTTGATAATAACATCTATTTTGAGCCATCGTCACAATCAATCTCATAATTTTTTTGTAGTTAATGAATTTATTAATGTATTGGGGAAAGAAACTAAATATATATTTGTAATATATATAATAATATATAAATATAAATTACATAAATTTGATATATGTAAAATATAAAGTAAAAATTACAGTAAAAACAAAAATACAGTAAAAATTGTGAAATAACACTTAATAAAAATTAATTAAATCATGAAAATGTAACATTTAATTTAAAATAAAAACTAAAAACTGAATATGAATTAAACCATAAATACATAAAGTTAAAATAAATAATTTTAAAATAAAAACAATAAAAATAAAACACTTACTAAATTTATTTAATAAAAAAGTAGGCCTAACATTTAAATAATTTTAAAATAAAAACAAAAAACTCACTAAAAATTAATTATATCATAAATGTAAAGCTTAATTGTAAATAAATATAAAAATATTAAATATGTAAAGTTAAAATAATAGTTGGTAAATTAAAACAATCAGAATGAAACATTTACTAAAAATGAATTTAATAAAAGTGTAACATTTAAATAGTTTAAAATAAAAACAATGAAAAAACACTTACTAAAAATTGATTAAATCATATAAATGTAAAGTTTAATTGTAAATAAAAAATATAATAATCATGTCAATTTAAACACTAAAAAATTGTTAAATTTTAAAAATGTAAAATTAAAATAAGTAATTCTAAAATAAAAACATTAAAACAAATGTGAAGTTTAAATGAAAGCAATCAAAATAAAACACAAAAATGTATCTTAATGTAAAATTAAAATAAGTAATTCTAAAATAAAAATATTTAAGATAAAACACTGAATATGTAAAGTTAAAATAATTAACTGTAAAACTATGAAATATTAATATTATTACAATTTAAATAACTGTTTTCTTTGTGAATATATGCTAAAATGTAATTTATTCATGTGATCAAAGCTGAATTTATTTTATTAAAAATGCAGTAAAAATCACAAAATATTATTACAATTTAAAACAGCTGTTTTCTATGTGAATATATGGTAAAATGAAATTTATTCCTGTGATCAAAGCTGAATTTTCAGCATCATTACTCCAGTCTTCAGTGTCACATGATCCTTCAGAAATCATTCTAATATGATGATTTGATCCTTAAGAAACATTTAAGATTATTATTAGCGTTGAAAACGCTTCATATTTTTGTGGAAACTTTTTATATTTTATTTTATTTTTTCAGGGCTCTTTGATAAATAAAAAGTTCTAAAGAACAGCATTTATTTGAAATAATAATGCCTTTTATAGAATTATAAATGTCTTTACTGACACTTTTGATCATCAAATTAATGCGTCCTTGATGAATAAAAGTATGAATTTCTCTCCACGAGTTTGACAGACAGGTGCGTTCATGACTCGGAAACACTGTTTTGCTTTAATTATCCTGCTGAGATTTAGTTGCATAATCGGTGAAAAACATTTGGGTTTAGCTCCGAATCCCTTCAGCGGAAAATAAGACTGACCGCGGATAAATCCAGATGAAATTTGAGCGAAGGACAGCACGGCTTGTCCTAAAAATGCAAATCCAGGCGATAACAAACAGCTGTCCCGGGTTACCGATGGGAAATGTCACTCTAACCGCCACAAACACGGCATTTGATTAGGATTTACTGAACTGAGATTAGATTATCCAGCCTGATCCGTCTCCACCATCTGTTGCGTTTTCTGCTCTTGTGTTTCATTTTTAAGCACATGTTTGTCTTTGTGTGATGTCAGTATGAAGACGAGCGTTTGCTCTTGGTGTGGACAGTGAGGCATCATGGGATTGACACTTTTCAGTTTGTGGAGCATTAGATATTGTACATTTGTGTAAAATGAGGATGCAATATTCATTTTTGGGTCAGCAAACAGATGAATTATGCATCGTCACACCTGTGATTGAGCTCCGCTTCTGTTGTGTGTTCAGAGCAGCTCTCTTTGAACAGATAAACTGGGCGGAACGAGCGGCAGGATGGGAGATGTTGAGGAGCTCACAGAACAGCGTGTGAAAGCTGCTGTGATTGTTCATTTAAGAGGAAACGCAGATGGTGAGACTGTGTGATGTGACGCGCCTCGGTCTGTGTGATAAATCCAGCTTCCAGGTGCAGCGCAGCCCAAAAACACCAGAGCATCATGGGATATCTGTCCTCATGGTGCTTCGACTTTCCTCTAAAGAAGGGTTTCCCAAACTGGGGTTCGGAAGTGCAGGTGTTTGTTAGGATATAAAACTTTCTAAAAATGAATTTAAAAAAAAATTAAAAATTTGAATAATTAAAAAATAAACTTATTAAAAATAATCTTAATGTAAAATTAAAATGTGATTCTAAAATTAAAACATTTACTAAAAATATGAATATGTAAAGTTAAAATAAACAATTTTTAAATAAAAACAATCAAAATTAAACATACTAAAAAATAATTAAATCTTAAAAATATAAAATTAAAATAAGTAATTCTAAAATTAAAACATAAAAAAATTACTAAAAATGTAATTATGTAAAGTTAAAATTAATTTTAAAATAAAATCTGTAAAAACCCCTACTAAAAATGTATTAAATTATAAATATGAAAAGTAAATCAATCAAAATCAAAATAAAACAATTTTAAATAATTTCATAATAAAAAAATGAAAAACTAAAAATGTATATAAATGTAAAATTAAAACTTTTTAAATAAAACATTTACTAAATTATGAATATGTAAAGTTAAAATAAGTCATTTTAAAATAAAACATCAATTAGACTTACTAAAAATAATCAAATCTTAAATATAATAAAACTAAATAAGTAGTTCTAAATTAAAACATTAAAAAGTACTAAAATAGAATTATGTAAAGTTAAAATAAATCATTTTAAAATAAAATAAAATCTATAAAAAACAAAAAATCAATAAATAAAACACTAAAAACAACAATAAAAAACACTTACTAAAAATAAATCATATAAATGTAAAATTTCATTGTAGATACAAAAATTTAAATATTTATTAAATCATAAATATGTAAAGTTAAAATAAATGTAAAAAGCAATTAAAATACTAAAAAATTAAAAATGTCATTTGAAATCAAAATACAACAATAGAATTTAATTAAATCATGAAAATGTAAAATTTTATTTAAAAAACAAACTATAAAAAAACACTAAAAATGTATTAAATTATTAATATGTAAACTTTTTAATATGTAAACAATATAAAACACTAAAATTTAAAAATTATAAAAAAAAATGTCACATTGAAATAGGTAATTTTATTATATAGAAGTAATTATGATTTAAAACAAATAAGTAATTAATTTACCTGCATGACATTTGACCATTAATGGCCATCAGAGAACCAGGAACATGCAGTGTGTGATTAAATTATTGAAATACTAACTTAAAATCTCAGGACGGAAAAAAAAGCATAGATTCCCAAAAAAGTTTGGGAATCAGTGCTTTAAAGAGAAAGAATATCTCTGCTCCAAACTCTAGAGCAATGCCTACTGAATAGACAGTGAAATTCAAAAACTATTGCTGCGTACCTTGCATTTAAATGCATGTTAGAGTGTCATGTTGAATAGTTTTCAATGCAGACAATGTCATCGCAGCTTGCTAGGATTTAAAACTAGTGTGTGTACAAACCCAATTCCAAAAAAATTGGGACACTGTACAAATTGTGAATAAAAACAGAATGCAATGATGTGGAAGTTTCAAATTTCAATATTTTATTCAGAATACAACATAGATGACATACCAAATGTTTAAACTGAGAATGTATAATTTTAAGGGAAAAATAAGTTGATTTTAAATTTCATGGCATCAACACATCTCAAAAAAGTTGGGACAAGGCCATGTTTACCACTGTGTGCATCCCCTCTTCTATTTATAACAGTCTGCAAACGTCTGGGGACTGAGAGAGTTGCTCAAGTTTAGGAATAGGAATGTTGTCCCATTCTTGTCTAATACAGGCTTCTAGTTGCTCAACTGTCTTAGGTCTTCTTTGTCGCATCTTCCTCTTTATGATGCGCCAAATGTTTTCTATGGGTGAAAGATCTGTACTGCAGGCTGGCCATTTCAGTACCCGGATCCTTCTTCTACGCAGCCATGATGATGTAATTGATGCAGTATGTGGTCTGGCATTGTCATGTTGGAAAATGCAAGGTCTTCCCTGAAAGAGACGACGTCTGGATGGGAGCATATGTTGTTCTAGAACTTGGATATACCTTTCAGCATTGATGGTGCCTTTCCAGATGTGTAAGCTGCCCATGCCACACGTACTCATGCAACCCCATACCATCAGAGATGATAACAACTTGGGTTGTCCTTGTCCTCTTTAGTCCGGATGACATGGCATCCCAGTTTTCCAAAAAGAACTTCAAATTTTGATTCGTCTGACCACAGAACAGTTTTCCACTTTGCCACAGTCCATTTTAAATGAGCCTTGGCCCAGAAAACGCCTGCGCTTCTGGATCATGTTTAGATATGGCTTCTTTTTTGACCTATAGAGTTTTAGCCGGCAACGGCGAATGGCACGGTGGATTGTGTTCACCGACAATGTTTTCTGGAAGTATTCCTGAGCCCATGTTGTGATTTCCATTACAGCAGCATTCCTGTATGTGATGCAGTGCCGTCTAAGGGCCCGAAGATCACGGGCATCCAGTATGGTTTTTCCGGCCTTGACCCTTACGCACAGAGATTGTTCCAGATTCTCTGAATCTTTGGATGATATTATGCACTGTAGATGATAACTTCAAACTCTTTGCAATTTTTCTCTGAGAAACTCCTTTCTGATATTGCTCCACTATTTTTGGCCGCAGCATTGGGGGAATTGGTGATCCTCTGCCCATCTTGACTTCTGAGAGACACTGCCACTCTGAGAGGCTCTTTTTATACCCAATCATGTTGCCAATTGACCTAATAAGTTGCAAATTGGTCCTCCAGCTGTTCCTTATATGTACATTTAACTTTTCCGGCCTCTTATTGCTACCTGTCCCAACTTTTTTGGAATGTGTAGCTCTCATGAAATCCAAAATGAGCCAATATTTGGCATGACATTTCAAAATGTCTCACTTTCAACATTTGATATGTTATCTGTATTCTATTGTGAGTAAAATGGAAGTTTATTAGATTTGTAAATTATTGCATTCCTTTTTTATTCACAATTTGTACAGTGTCCCAACTTTTTTGGAATCAGGTTTGTAAATGTCGGAGAGCAGTCAAGGTTATCCCACATGTGAGTCTCGACTGTCTCTCGTAAGACTTTGGTTTGGAGAAAGCTGGACGTGTCCCTCAGCCCTGCGGCAGGCCGGCGTGTTGGACCGAGATCAGTGCATTTGAGTCTGGCGTGCCGTACCGATGCCAGCGCTGAGGGATATCCCTGTGCAGAGGAGGAGTCTGGGATGCCGGAGGAATGGAAGCATTTCAAAGAAAAAGCACAAGCAGCCCACTCAGACTTTAACCGGCTCTTTCCTCTGGGTGAACGTGAGCTATTCTGAGACGTCGTTTCGTACTGCAGCATACATGCAGCCGTAGTGTGTGGCGCTTTACTATTACAGGATGATGTTTGGAGTTATTTTAAACTATTTCTTTACATGGTGGCTGCTGTTTCAGTGTGTTTCAGAGTATATGCATTGTGCATCGGTTTGTTATTCAGTGTTGTTTGTTATTCCAGAGGAGTTTTCAGGCATCTGCGGCACCTTAAGTTGCATTTATTTGTATACTAGAGCACTTCACAATTCACAATGTGCAGAAAAATCATGATGTCACTGTTTATTATATCTTAATGTCTCCATGCCTTGAAAATTAGGTGATATTGAAAATTAATATTCAATGTCAACAGTGCTCATTAATAATCACTGTTGACATTGAATAATAATGAGCATTGTTGAAACTAAATATTGATTAGCTTTGTTGATAAATATTAATCACTTGACATTGAATATTAATGAGCATTGTTTACACTAAATATTAATCATCACTTTTGCATTGAATATTAATGAGCATTGTTGACACTAAATATTAATCATCTCTTTTACATTGAATATTAATGAGCATTGTTGACACTAAATATTAATCATCTCTTATTACATTGAATATTAATGAGCATTGTTTACACTAAATATTAATCATCTCTTATTACATTGAATATTAATGAGCATTGTTGACACTAAATATTAATCATCACTTTTGACATTGAATATTAATGAGCATTGTTTACACTAAATATTAATCATCACTTTGCATTGAATTATGACATTGTTGACACTAATATTAATCATCACTTTTTACATTGAATATTAATGAGCATTGTTGACACTAAATATTAATCATCACTTTTTACATTGAATATTAATGAGCATTGTTGACACTAAATATTAATCATCACTTTTTTACATTGAATATTAATGAGCATTGCTGAACACTAAATTAATTCATCACTTTTGACATTGAATATTAAATGTTGACACTAAATATAATCATCACTTTGACATTGAATATAATGAGCATTGTTGACACTAAATATTAATCATCTCTTATTACATTAAATATTAATGAACATTGTTGAAACTAAATATTAATCATCACTTTTGACATTGAATATTAATGAGCATTGTTGACACTGAATATTAATCATCACATTTATTTAGGTCACATTTATTTGTATATAAATTTGTATAGTGCTCATTAATAATCACTGTTGACATTGAGTATTAATGAGCATTGTTGCCACTTTTCACAATTCACAATGTGCAGAAAAATCATGTGATTATAATATCTTAATGTCTTCATGCCTTATAGGCATAGGTATAGGTGTTTGTCCATTCTGTAGTCACATTTTCAAAACTCTAAACACATTTAGCAGAACATCCGTCTGTTGTGATCATACCATTAACACAATTCTTGTCATTTTCACACAAAATGCAGTCAATTAACACATTTCTTAAATGCTTACATTTTCTTTTCACAGAAGCTTACCTCATACCAAAATCATGGATCTTTCTGATCTTATTTGCAAATGCTTAAACACAGCAAGTCAGAAATGAAGACCTAATGTTCCAATCTTTAAATATAGTATAAAACCTATACTTTTGCAACAACAGCAGCTCAAAAGTATTGAAAAAATATATCAAACAAATACTGAAAGAATTGATACTCATTTTTAATTAGCAGATCACTGAAATATTGAGAAATAGCAAATTCCAGTCTCAGTTGGAAGCATAGTCAGGGGTTGAATTTATTTTCATTACATGGACACACAGTAAAATAGGACTCTTTGAATCGGATTTGTTCAGTGCGGATGAAAAACAACACAGAGGAGCAGAGAGAAAATAATATCTGGGTAAGGGAGAGGAATAGATGAAGGAGGAGAGGAGAAGTTGGATCAGGACAAGGGAGAAGAAGAGGAATGGGAGAGGAGGAAGAATGTGTGCTGGATTGTGTTTTCCCCCCTTACACATGATGAACATATGAAAGCTTATTTCTGCCATGCATGGAAAATAAAACATGTAATTGTCTTTTTATCTCACAATTCCTATAGTTTATATGTCACAATTCTGAGGGAAAAAAGTCAGAATTGTGAGATGTAAACTCACAATTGCAAAATAAATAAATAGAATTGTGAGATAAAAAGTCACAATTACCTTTTTATACTTTTTTATTCTGTGGTGGAAAAAAAGCTTCAACAGTAAACAAAGGCCATGTATGTTGGATTTGTTGTTATTCAATGGCAGCAATTTCATGTTTTCATTTCAGTAAAAGTTCATGCAAAGCTTTTACTACAACGATTCCTCTACCACTGTTCATATATGCAGAATATGTGGTCTTTGTAGGGCACTAGCTACCAAGGGGACACCATCCCACCCTCTATGGGCAACATCAACACCACACACCCCCAGAGAGAGATTTCAACAGAGGGGGGCACTGAAGTTGCCCTGAGCAATTCTGTTACTTTCTTCTTCTCTTTTTCTACTGCACATTCTATAAAAATGACTCTCTTCTGTTGCAAAGAATGCACACATTCAACACTCAACCAAACATGTAGAATGGCTTACATGCATTATTCTATTACTGCAGTAAAAGGAAACTGAATTATAAAAACAATGGATTTCATATTTTCTCCAATTAAAAACTGAAACATGACAAGTAATGCAGTTTTTGTAATGTCATCAACTGTTAGTATTTTGACAGTCATTGCTTTGATTGACTTTGTTCATGTTGGATAGAAACTAGTGTTAGTGTTTGACAGAACGACTCGATTTTGAATCAGGTTTGCTGTGTTTTGATAGAGTTAGTATGTGTAAAAAAGGCAATATTATTTAACAAAATATTTTTGGGAAAATTAACTATTTGGCTAATTGTGTGATGTAGGTGTGCTGCTGTGTTTAGAAAAAGTACTTTTAAGTATTGGTAACGCTTGTTAGCAATTGAAAAAAACTGTAATAATCACTGTTGACATCTTCCTTATAGGTGCATTTAACAAATTAGAGCTGTGATAATTTAGTTATATTTTGCGACCATAATAAAACATTAAAGCAGTTATGATGCTCACATGTCCACTATTTGCTCTTTCGGCGGTGGACAGGAGTCAGCATGGGCACCCTGACTGTTCTGCGGCTATGCAGCTTCATACACAACAAACTGATGCAGTGTGTATTCTGAACCAGCATCAACTTCTTGAGCATTTTGAGCTACAGTATTACTGAACAGTAGTACATATTCTGCCATATGAAAGAGCTTGAATGGGGGAAATGAACGTCAAGTTGTTTCTGGATGCTGGTTACAATTATCCCTCAATTAAAAGTACTTTCCATATCCAATCTCCAGTTAGCGTGTGATTTAATCTAGCATAACTGGATCATACAGTCTATATTAAACACACACAGATCAAACCCTGAAGGAAGTGTTTCCCTCATCACTTCATTTCCTCATAATGGGAAAGAAACCAAGCCGAATTTTCATGAGCGTCAGAAAGAATCATCTGAGTCACGTGACCTTCACAAAATGACGCCTGCTGCGAACCTTCATTCTGCATCTGAGTGATTTCTGTTTAGCATGGGCTGAAATTAATTACAGCTCCATCAATTGTTATTTGCTCTTTCCCAAGAGAACAACAGTTCTGGCCAAAAACTGGCTTCATGTGCAATAACAAACTTCCTGTTTGTTCATAGTTTATATTACTTCTGTTAGTTTAATACAATATACTTAACTTTGGGTTACCTTTTTTAACCCAAAGTTAGAACTACTTTTAACTCCGTTACGAAACGAAAGTTGAAAAAGGGGGTTAGTAACATTGCAACCTTGAGTGATGAAGCCCATGTACTGCTAGAATGTTTGAAGTCACTGAATATTAATGAGCATTATTGATACTGAATGTTGAGCATTGTTGACACTGAATATTAATGAGCATTGTTTGCATTGAATATTAATGAGCATTGTTGACACTGGATTTTAATTGGCTTTGTCAACAGTGATTATTAAAGAGCATTGATAATATTATCAGTTTTGGCAATGAATATTAATGAGCATTATTGACACTGAATATTAATTGGCTTTATTGATATTGAATATTAATGAGCAATGTTGGCTCATTGCTCAATGCTCATTAATAATCACTGTTGACATTGACTATTAATGAACTCGATATTGATTAGCTTCAATAATTATTATTAACGAGCAGTGGTTACACTGAATATTAATTATCACTGTTGACATTGAATATTAAAGAGCATTGTTGGCATTGTATACTAATAGCTATTGACATTGAGATGAATACTTAGTGTCAACAATGCTCATTAATAATCACTTTTGACATTGAATATTAATGAGCATTGTTGACACTGGATATTAGCTTCATCAACAGTGATTATTAATGAGCATTGTTTACGCTGAATATTAATGATCACTTTTGACATTGAATATTAATAAACATTATTGACACTGAATATTAATGAGCATTGTTGCCATTGAATAGTAAATAGCTCTGTTGACATTAAAAGTTAATATTTAGTGTCAACAATGCTCATTAATAATCACTGTTGACATTGAATATTAATGCATTGTTGACACTGATATTAATGTGCACTGTTGACATGTATAGTTTTGTTGACATTGAATATTAATCTTAATATTAAGAGTATTGTTAGTTTCAGTCTATGAAGAGGCCTTAGTGTGTTGCTGTGTGGTTGCTAGTTTATGATGTTTGTTTATGCTGTTTGCTATGGTGTGTGGTTGGTTAGTGTGGTTGTGTGTTTTGCTATGTCTGAGTGGTTGAGTGGTTTTATGTGTTGCTAGGTGTTTGCTATGTTGCTAAGGGTGGGTGTTGCTGTTGTTGGTTGCTAGTGGGTGGTTGTTAGTGTGGTTGCTAGGGTGTATGAGTGGTTGTTAGTGTTGCTATGAGGTTGCTAGGGTGCCTGAGTGGTGGTTAGTGTGTTGCTTTGTTTTGCTATGGTCCTGAGTGGTGGTGTGTTTATGTGTTTGCTAGGCTATGTGGCTTGCTAGTGGTGAGTGGTTGTTTAGTGTGTTGCTATGCTATGGTTGCTGATTATTCTGAGGTGCTAGTGTTAGTGTGTTGCTATGTGGTTGCTAGGGTATCTGAGTGGTTGTTAGGGTGTTGCTATGTGGTTGCTAGGGTGTCTCTGTGATCTGATCTGTGTGGCTCGGGTCCCTCCTTTAATGTGCATCTGTGGGATTTTCCACCTGTTTTATGGCACAGCAGATGAAAACCTCTCGTCTCTCTGCTTCAAATCAGTGTGTATCTTGTTTTGTTGATGTGGAGATATGAAGTTATCACTCAAGGTTTTCTGAGGCTGCCACTTTTTTCAATTGATATCGACTGACAGGCTCTTTCAGGCTCTTCATGTTGCATTTTACGATTTTAGTGCCGGTCACAGAGGAGAAATGAAAGCAAGGGGTTTCTGTGTTGCTTTTGGCTGATGCTTTGGATT
The DNA here is from genome assembly GCA_028476615.1 of Culter alburnus. Lineage (NCBI taxonomy): Eukaryota > Metazoa > Chordata > Actinopteri > Cypriniformes > Xenocyprididae > Culter > Culter alburnus. The sequence continues at coordinate 40,035 of JAOTNS010002110.1, read as the reverse complement.
CAGTTCTTTGAAATGTTCTCACTGAATTTAAAATAAGAATTGGGGTTAATGTCATGAAAATATTCTTACGCTGCAAAAAGTATTATTAAAACTAAAAATATGCATAATTTTCTTTATGAAAAATGCATTTTCTTTTCTTTCTTTTGGTTTTGTGCTGAAGTATTCACTGATGCTCATGTGAAATGTGTGTTTCAGTCTGTTCCAGCACTACTGTTACTCTCGCGGAGGGATGCGTCACACCTCGTACACCTGCATCTGCGGAAGGTAAATCACCAACACAAACATAGATCAGAGCCGGTCAGCCATCAGAGGCTGTTGTGGTCATTACTGATGTTATTACTGAGTGTTACACAAACAACACAAGACCTCACAGTGCAATAACAGACCAGAGGACATCAGATCATCTGGACAGATAAATAACCTTCAGACATGTTTCATATTCAGTGTTAAATGCATAGTTCACCTAAAAATGTTTGTTAACCTGCAAAAGTAGAAAAAGCACTATAACATTGTAGTGCATGTGACGTGCATTATTTATAAGTCTTTTGAAATCAAATGATTGTGTGTTATGAACACTTTTTCATGCATATTCTGGTCAGTTATTTTACATGTTAAAACTCCAACAGTGGGAATAACTCCTCCGTCCTGCATTACGGACACGCCGGAGCTCCCAATGATAAAACCATCCAGGATGGAGACATGTGGTGAGTTTATGAGCCTCTTTTCCCTTGTGTTTCATGATTACTTGAATTAATTGTGTTCTATATCAGCTGTCTTGTTGATTCATGCTGGTTTACAGTCAGTGTAGTGATGAATATTTCACTCGTCAGTGTTCAGACTTCATGATCTCTTTATGAGCAGTTGCACACTGACCCCTGGTGGACAGGAAATGAAAACACACTTTTGCAAGCACATCTTTGAGATATCATGATGGTTGTATTATTTGAAGTAGAAGCTGATTTACTACATTCAAATTATATTCATGTCTGACATCATCCATCTTTAAATTACAGTTTTCAGGAAATTATTATTTTGAAAACATTCAAATTCTATACATTTAAATTCTATATCCATTAACAAAAAGACATTGAAGTGATATGAAGATGTGCAGAATTTCAGTATTTAGTGATATTCTTACATTTTTGTCATTTATTGCATTAATATCCTGTACTTTGAAAAACAACATTGTAAGTTGTATGTTAAATGGTTTGTTGAAATCTATATATCAATATGGAAATGGCTTAGGAAATGTCTGATTTTTGGTGATACTGTTCATTTAACCCTTGTGCGTCAAAAAAAAAGTTACACATAGGTGCAAAATGGACAAAAATGTCATAAAAATATGATTTATTAATATTTTTTTTCCACTTTCACTGATGTCAATTTTTTAACCAGCATCTGTTCTTTCCATAGACGCCAAACATTCATTAATTTTAAGAACTGTAACCCTTTAAATGCTGGTTTGTTTACATAATGTCATAGGTGTTTTTTATGAAAAAATTAAAAATAGTAGTTTATTTTCATAAACTAAATGCTAAGCAGAATTTATTTCTTTGTTTATTAGATTCCTGGGTGTGTCAGTGAAGAACAACAACATTAATTTTGAGGCATTTATATTTTTTTATGTAGTGTCAGATTTTTTACAAAAACTAACACTTAGGTCCATAATGGACAAAATGTCCATGCCAAAAAACTGTAATAGAAATATTATATATTAATATTTTTTTCCACTTTCACTGACTTTTTTTTTTTTTTTATCAGCATCTCTTCTATTCATAATTACCAAACATTCGTGCATTTTCAGAATTTTAACGCTTTACAAATCGTAAAGCGTTAAAATTCATCACTACACTTTACATCTTGCAAACAATGAAATGATCAACCCCTCAAGCACCACATATTTATAGGTTTGGCTGTGAGGACACCTGTGTGAACTCAAACTTTGTATAAAATCTAGCAGACTAAACAATCAGCATTTTCTTGTGGTGAAAACTAAAACAATGTGTTTAGGGGCTTCTGAACTTCTACTTCAAATTCAAGCGCACCTTTTATCTCCGTACAAAACCAATAACAAGTGAAAAAGTGCAATCAAGGGTTAAGATGTGTGTTTGGTCAAAAAAGAAAAACCTCAAAGCCTTCTTTGACCTTTTTTCATAGTTTTCACATGGCCCCATGACCCTGCCAAGGGTGCGACTCATACATGGAGTGGGATTTTTGATTGCCAGTACAATATAATTTCTTTCAAACTAATTACACACATTAAATTTTAAGTAAACACATGCAAACTACACTCTGACATCCTTACCAATATACCCACACAATTATAGCTGCATTATTTTTCCAATTGACTCTATAATATAAACTATAATATGCATAAACAGAAAACACAAAGCGAGTATTTCTTTTATATGCCAAATTTGAAAATATATGGCACAATCTAGTAAAAAAATTGTAAAAATGTCAAATTTGAAGCCTTGCCGATAGAATGAATGCCTATTTGCAAATATTGTATCATTTTATAGTCAAATGGCCCTGGGTTAAAAAATTGCAGTTTCAATGTGGACATTTTTGTCCTTAAGGTCCTGAGTGTGAGTATTTTTTAAAGGAAATGAGGGTAAAATATTAAAATTCCAATAGAAATAAACACCTGAGTCAAAATTCATGTAGTTGGCATTAACAAAGGCACACTTATAACAAAAAACAAAACTGAAATGGACAAAAAGGTCGCACAAGGGTTAAAAATGTCAAATAAATAATAATTATAAATCATAAAACTAAACCCAAGCCATAAAAGTGTTTTTAGATCTGGTCAGAGGGAAATATTCCTATAAAAACCGTCTGATTGTTTCCTGACAGTCTGTTTGACATGGGCGGAGAGTATTACTGCTACTCCTCCGACATCACCTGCTCCTTCCCGGCCAACGGCAAGTTCACCGCCGACCAGAGAGCCATTTATGAAGCCGTGCTGAAGTCCTCCAGAGCCGTGATGGCCGCCATCAAACCAGGTACAAACACACAGAGTCACCATACCAAACACTAGCAGCAAAACTACAGAGAATAAACAGAACTGATTCTTTTCTGACACCAAAATTACTGACCAAATCTGTGACTGTCTGATCTACACTAACAGTCAAAAGTTTGGGGTCAGTAAGATTGCAATAAAGTTGCATTTATTTATTTGATCAAAAATACAGTAAAAATGTGAAATATTTTTACAATTTAAAACGGCTGTTTTCTATGTCAATATATAGTGAAATATAATTTATATCCAGTGATCAAAGCTGAATTTTCAGCATCATTACTCCAGTCTTCAGTGTCACATGACCCTTCAGAAATCATTCTAATATGATGATTTGCTGCTCAAGAAACATGCAATTGAATGCATCTTTGTAGAATTAAAGTTTGCATGTGTTTCTTAAATATGAGTTTTATTATTTAAGATTGCACTTCCTAAAAGAACAAATAGACTCTGCGTTTGGTTTAAAGTTTAAGAGAGCTTCAGTCCTCCGCTGTAAATTGACCTCTGACCTCAGTCTAATGCCGGTCTGAGCTCTGAAATGTCTGTGATGTCACCGGTCAGGTGTGAAGTGGACGGACATGCATCGTCTGGCTGACCGGGTTCACCTGGAGGAGCTGGTTAGGATCGGGATCCTGCGTGGGAAGGTGGAGGAGATGCTGAAGGTTCATCTGGGCTCCGTGTTCATGCCGCACGGACTGGGTCACCTGCTGGGCATCGACGTCCACGACGTGGGAGGATATCCAGAGGTCAGTTCTGAACCTTTCATCAGATGTTTTTCTCTTTATTAAAGTGTCTCTTTTCCCCTCACTGAGGTTCATGTATGATGTCAGCACAGATTCAGTTCAGGTGTCTGTGTTTCTGGTGTTCAGGGCACCGAGCGCGTGGACGAGCCGGGGCTGAAGAGTCTGCGGATGGGCCGTGTGGTGCAGGAGCGCATGGTCCTCACGGTGGAGCCGGGAATCTATTTCATCAACCACCTGCTGGATAAAGCGCTCAACTCACCGGCTCAGTGCGGCTTCATCAACAACGACGTCCTGAATCGCTTCCGCGGCTTCGGCGGGGTCAGAATTATTACAAACTAATCATATATTCCAGTAGATTCATATCAATCCATAACTAGTCCTTTCTTTAGCACCATATCATTTTTGCAGGTTATTTTGCTAATGATTTGTTAATATTGCATGCTATAATGTATGCATAATTACATATATCATGAATTATATACAGTATAGTTTTAATATTATAATCAGAAGCACTTTGAATTCAGATATTAGAAACAATGTTTAGGCTATTTTAATGCACATGAATATTGATCATAATGTATCTCTGTCTCTTCAGGTGCGCATCGAGGATGATATCGCTGTGACGGCTGACGGCGTGGAGCTGCTGACCTGCGTTCCTCGAACCGTGGAGGAGATCGAGGCGTTCATGGCGGAGGAAACATCCAAACCCTTCAGTGCCATCAGCAGCCAGAAATTCTGAGATGATGATGATGATGATGATGATGACACTCCTTTCTTCAGCATATCAGTCTTTAACCTTTATCAGAGTAAATGAGTCTTTGATATTTCATTATAAAGGGAATCACATGACAGCTTCTGTTTGTATGACGTCTCTTATAGAAATCAGCATCAAATGAATTACAGGATCATTTCTGCTTTCATGAAGCAGCTGTGCAACATTTTCAGAGTTTGAGATTCTTAATAAAAGCTGCTCTGAACTTTATTTAGCTTCACTTTACTCAGTTCATTTGCTCTTTATCCTGTATACTTTGTGCAAGTTTGTAAGAAAATGCAATGCTTATTTTTAATAAACATCTGATTTTTCTAGCATCATTTATGAAATGTGTGCAGAATTTTATTTACTATTTCATAAAATTCTGTCATGTTTTTCGTTGTGATGAATTTCAAGTAGACAGAAGATGACAAAAATGCTTTCTATCTTTTTTCAACTCATTTCTCTGGATGCAAATAAATAAATACAGTTGAGATGAACATAATTAATGATGGAAACGGATGCAACAACATTGACAGAGTGTCGCACCCTCATGATGACTGAGCAACTTCCTTTATTCAGGTGATTTATTGGAAAGTTCATTAAAGAAAAGTCAGGTGACTCAACGGCAATCTTGGTAACACCCTGAAACTATAGTTTCACATGAACGCAAACAAGTACAGCTGGAATCTACTGGAATGAAGAAAGACCATCTTCAAAACTGGTTGAAGATTTTCAGTAACATTCAGTAAAATCTGACAATGTTCCTGGTGAGATGGTGTGCTCTGATCCTGAACTCTCAGCAGAATAAACTCTGATTTACATTATTCAGTTTATTCTGGCCAAGAACCGCCTGCTGAGATGAGAAGAGATGATTAACTGACGTTAAATAATGTTTGTTTTTTACATGTTTTTTAGGGTCAGATTTGTCTGAAAAGAAAAACACAAAAACAGACAGATGTGTCAAATAATGCTGTGGCAGTTTCCACACAGATTCTTTCACAGATATTACTCAGAAAACATGCTGATCAGAAACAATTCAATGCCACTAGACTTCACCAAATCCATTATTTCTTCCACTATAACTGACGGTCAGTGCTGTCTGAGGATGGTCAGTGTGGAAATGTTCTTGAAGCCTTGATCACTGTGGGGATCATAGTGGACTGAGGGTTTGCTGGATGAAATGTTACTGCAATAATTTGGCTGTGATTTGTGTGGATTGTAACCTGCAGGTCTCATTGTACACACTTCATCATTTAGTGTTGTTTTGTTTCATTTGTTTGTTTCCAGCAGTTCAGTGTGATTCTGCTCTTCTCGTAAACTGCAACTCTTCTCGGAAATATAGTAAAGTATGTACAGTGCTCAGTGTAAATGAGAAAAGTAACATTTCAAACAATATCTCAATGAACACAAAAACAATTTCCAAAATGTTGACAAGACTAAGATTAATATAACATCTGTTTAACTTATAACATGAAATTAAGGTTAATAATATAACTTAGAAAACAAAATTTTCAGTTTTACTCAAATTAGGGTGATGCAAAATTGAGTACACCCCACTGAAAGTCTCTAAATTTTAGACTACAAATGTCTAATTTAACAACAATTCAAGCACAGGTGAGTCTAATTATTCATCACACAGGTGTCCAGCAGACAGATGACTATAAAAGGGTGTTAAAACCCCATTTCTTACTGTCAGCAATGGCACCACATGGAAGAGAAATGTCACAAGACCTGAGAAAGAAAATCATTTCGTTACACCAGAAAGGTGAAGATCAGCAAAGCTTTACTTATCAGTCAGAATACTGTAGCAAAAGTGGTACAAACATTTTAAAAAGATCTCACAGAGACGTCCAGGTCGTCCATGGAAGTTAACACCTCGACAGGAGCGTCTTCTCATGAGAAGGGCTGAAGAAAATCAAGTTCACTGCAGTTATCTAAAGAAGCAGAAAGCCAAACTGAGGTGATTATTTCCTGTGACACAATATGGCGTACACTGCACAGGAATGGCATCATGGGTGTCGTCCACGAAAGAAGCCTCTCCAAAAGCCCAGGCACAAAAAAGCCCGTCTAGAGTTTTCCAGGGCCCATGCTAACAAAGATGAAGACGACTGGGACTCTATACTCTGGAGTGATGAGACCAAGATACATGTTTTGGAACTGATGGCTTCAAAACTGTATGGCATCACAAAGGTGAGGAATACAAAGAAAAACGCATGGTGCCTACAGTGAAGCATGGTGGTGTCAGTGTCCTTATGTGGGGCTGCAGGAGTGCTGCTGGTGTCTGGAGCTGCACTTCATTGATGGCATCATGAATTCACAGATGTACTGCTCTATACTGAAAGAGAAGATGCTACCATCACTCCGTGCACTTGGTCGTCGTGTACTTTTCCAACATGGCAATGATCCTAAACACACATCTAAGGCCACTGTTGGATTTCTGAAGAAGAACAGGGTGAAAGTGATTCACTGGCTCCTGATCTGAACACAGTCGAACACCTATGGGGAATTCTGAAGAGACGAGTTGAGCATCACTCTCCATCCAGCTTCCATACAGAGCTCATTCTTGAAGAATGGAAACAGATTGATGTTGCAAAATGTTGTTCATTCCATGCCTAGAAGACTTGATGCTGTCATTAAAAATCATGGAGGCCATACAAAGTACTAGATGTAGTTTTTGTTGTGGGGTTTATTCATTTTTGCATCACCGTAATGTGAGTAAAACTGAAAAATGTGTAATCTAAGTTATAACATGAAAGTAAGGTTAATAATATAAGTTAAACAGATGTTATATTAAACTTAGTCTTGTCAACATTTTGGAAATTTTTTGTGTTCATTGAGATATTGTTAAAAATGTAACTTATCAAAGGGGTGTACTCATTTACGCTGAGCACTGTATCTTGGAATGGTGTTTCATTTTTAATTAGGATGGACACTCCTAGGTACAGTATGTTGTAGATCTGGTTGTGTCAGATGTTAAATGTGTGTTTTTCCTTTTTGTTTTATTTCTGAATGAATCATGCAGTTAAAACCACAGGACTGGTACAGCCGGATCAATGTCAAACCTGCTGAACCCGAGTTTAAATCAAATAATATGGTCGAAAAATCACATGGAGTCAGAATGATCATTTTAATGATCAAGTTATTTTAATATGCTTTCTACTTTTAACCATTTTTTAACCTTTTATGAAAATATCTCTGAAGTATATTCCTATTCATATTTACATTTTTTAGCACACCAGGGTGATCATGAACATGAAATTGTCCAGCCATGACTTCCTGTTCCACAGGAGTATAAACATGAGGAAACACAAAGGCCAAATTCCCGTAATCATTCATCACAATGAGTAAAACCAAAGAATATAGTTCTGATGTGCAGCAAAAGATTGTTGAGCTTCACAAAATAGAAAGTGGATATAGGAAAATAGCTAAAGCATTGAAAATCCCCATTTCCACCATCAGGGCAATAATTAAGAAGTTCCAATCAACTAAAGATGTTACAAATCTGCCTGGAAGAGGACGTGTGTCTAAATCATCCGAATGCGCGGTTAGGAGGAGAGTTTGAGTGGACAAAGACTCTCCAAGGATCACGGCTTGAGAACTGCAGAGATTAGTTGAGTCTTGAGTCTCAGAAAGCCTAAAAAAAATGATCAAACAGCACCTACATCTCCACAAGTTGTTTGGGAGGGTTTGAAGAAAAATCCTTCTTTACTCATCCAGAAACAATCTCCAGCATATTCAGTTGTCAGACAAGACTGGAACTTCACACGGGACCGGCTTCTATGGTCAGATGAAACTAAAAAAGAGCTTTCTGGCAGCAAACCCACCAGATGGATTTGGTGCACACATGGATAAAAAGTCCCCCATGCCCACGGTTAAATATACTGCTGGATCTTTAATGTTGTGGGCCTGTTTTTCTGCTGGAGGTCCTGGACATCTTGTTCAGATTCATGGTGTCATGGATTCTATCAAATACCAACAGATATAAAATCAAAATCTGACCACTTCTGCTAGAAATCCAATAATGGGCAGTGGTTGGATCTTCCATCAGGACAATGATCCAAAACAAACATCAAAACCAACACAAAAATGTGTCACTGAGCACAAAATGAAGCTTCTGCCATGGCCATCTCAGTCCCCTGACCTGAACCCTAAAGAAAATGAGTGAACTGAAGAGAAGAAGCACCGACATGGAGCTGGAATCTGAAGGATCTGGAGAGATTCTGTATGAAGGAATGATCTCTGATCTCTTGTCAGGTGTTCTCCAAACTCATCAGGCATTATAGGTGAAGACTCAGAGCTGTTCTCTTGGCAAAAAGGAGGTTGCAAAACTATTGAATAAAATGGTGCCATAATTGTGGCCAAGTGTTTGGAGAAAACATTTATTTCATAATGTGAGTTTCCCCCCACTTTCAATTCTTTTCCTTCAATGAAAGGTTAGATTTTTGCAAATGTTATGAATTAAAGATCAAAAGGATAAACAATGCAGATTTATTTTTATAGTCATCTTTGATCATATTTACCAAGGGTGTCAATAATATCAAATACTCATCGATGATGATGATGATGATGATGATGGTACACATGAGTTCACTGAGATTCACCTACTGACATCTGCTGATACTAACCAGACTTCACCAAATACAGTGTGTTCCTCCACACAATCACTCGTTCTATCAACACAGTAAATGTTGTCTGAGGTTGAGATACTGGCTAGACGATCTACAGGGGCGGTAGAGGAGAATAGGAAACCTGTTTGGAAACAGTGATTTTTGTCATTTCACTTTGCTCCGAAAGGACACACTTCACCTTTAAAGCTTTTAAGCCACTGTTTCTGGACTTATATATTTAAGATTGCACTTCCTAAAAGCACAAATACACCCTGCGTTTGGTTTAAAGTTTAAGAGAGCTTCAGTCCTCCGCTGTAAAATGACCTCTGACCTCAGTCTAATGCCGGTCTGAGCTCTGAAATGTCTGTGATGTCACCGGTCAGGTGTGAAGTGGACGGACATGCATCGTCTGGCTGACCGGGTTCACCTGGAGGAGCTGGTTAGGATCGGGATCCTGCGTGGGAAGGTGGAGGAGATGCTGAAGGTTCATCTGGGCTCCGTGTTCATGCCGCACGGACTGGGTCACCTGCTGGGCATCGACGTCCACGACGTGGGAGGATATCCAGAGGTCAGTTCTGAGCCTTTCATCATTCCTTTGTGCTGTCAGAAGGAAAAGTGTCTCTTTTCCCCTCCCTGAGGTTCATGTATGATGTTCGCACAGATTCAGTTCAGGTGTCTGTGTTTCTGGTGTTCAGGGCACCGAGCGCGTGGACGAGCCGGGGCTGAAGAGTCTGCGGATGGGCCGTGTGGTGCAGGAGCGCATGGTCCTCACGGTGGAGCCGGGAATCTATTTCATCAACCACCTGCTGGATAAAGCGCTCAACTCTCCGGATCAGTGCGGCTTCATCAACAACGACGTCCTGAATCGCTTCCGCGGCTTCGGCGGGGTCAGAATTATTACAAACTAATCATATATTCCAGTAGATTCATATCAATCCATAACTAGCCCTTTCTTTAGCACCATATCATTTTGCATGTTATTTTGCTAATGATTTGTTAATATTGCATGCTATAATGTATGCATAATTACATATATCATGAATTATATACAGTATAGTTTTAATATTTCACTTTCGAAACACTTTTATGCATGTTTATGCATGCACATGAATATTGATGATTATGAGTGTCTCTTCAGGTGCGCATCGAGGATGATATCGCTGTGACGGCTGACGGCGTGGAGCTGCTGACCTGCGTTCCTCGAACCGTGGAGGAGATCGAGGCGTTCATGGCGGAGGAAACGTCCAAACCCTTCAGTGCCATCAGCAGCCAGAAATTCTGAGATGATGATGATGATGATGATGATGATGACACTCCTTTCTTCAGCATATCAGTCTTTAACCTTTATCAAAGTAAATGAGTCTTTGATATTTCATTATAAAGGGAATCACATGACAGCTTCTGTCTGTATGACGTCTCTTATAGAAATCAGCATCAAATGAATTACAGGATCATTTCTGCTTTCATGAAGCAGCTTTGCAACATTTTCAGAGTTTGAGATTCTTAATAAAAGCAGATCTGAACTTTATTTAGCTTCACTTTATTCAGTTTATTTGCTCTTTATCCTGTATACTTTGTGCAAGTTTGTAAGAAAATGCAATGCTTATTTTTAATAAACATCTGATTTTTCTAGCATCATTTATGAAATGTGTACAAAATTTTATTTACTATTTCATAAAATTCTGTCATGTTGTTTTTCGTTGTGATGAATTTCAAGTATACAGATGACAAAAATGCTTTCTATCATTTCAACTCATTTCTCTGGATGCAAATAAACAGATACAGTTGAGATGAACACAATTAATGATGGAAACGGATCACTGACATTGACATTAAAGAGTCGCACATGATGACTGATCAACTCCCTGTATTCAGCTGATTTACTGGAAACTCCATTAAAGAGAAGTCAGGTGATTTAACGGCAATCTTAGTTCTGTAACGCCCTCAAACTCTCGTTTCACACGAATGTAAACAAGTACAGCTGGAATCTACTGGAATGAAGAAAGACAATCTTCAAAACTGGTTGACAAGATTATAATCAGTAACATTCACTAAAATCTGACACTGTTCCTGGTGAGATGGTGTGAACTGACCCTGAACTATCAGCAGAATAAAGTCTGATTTACATTATTCAGTTTATTCTGGCCAAGAACCGCCTGCTGAGATGAGAAGAGACCGTCTGACTGATGTTAAATGACATTTGTTTGTTTTTACATGTTTTTTAGGGTCAGATTTGTCTGAAAAGAGCAACGCAAAAACAGACAGATGTGTCAAATAATGGTGTGGCAGTTTCCACAGATGATTGTACAGAAATGTGTGGATCTGTGATCATAATATCTGCCCATAAAGTACAGATTCTTTCACAGATATTACTCAGAAAACATGCTGATCAGAAATGATTTGATGCCATTAAGCTGATAGACTTTATCAAATCCATTAGTTCTTCCACTATAACTCTGTCAGCCTGGTGACTTAATGCTGTCTGAGGTTGAGATACTGGTTGAATAGTCTACAGAGGAGAAACACAGGTCCTCAACAGTTAGCAGGGAGGAAACGATCACTTTTCTCTGTGGAAATGCCCTTGAAGCCTCGATCACTGAGGGTTTGCTGGATGAAATGTTACTGCAATAATTTGTGTGGACTGTAACCTGCAGGTCTTGTCTCACTGTACACACTTCATCATTTTGTATCTTTAGTTTGTTTCCAGCAGTTCAGTTGTGATTCTGCTCTTCTCGTGAAACTGCAACTCTTCTCGGAAATGTTTCTAATGATGTTTCATTTTCAAGTAAGGGCGGGCACTCTTAGGTATGTTGTAGATTGGGAGTCAGATGTTAAACTCCATATGATTTTTATTCCTGAATGAATCATATTTGCAGAGCTGCAGTCAAAAACTTATTCTTTCTTCTTTTAATGGTAGCTTTGCTTGTATGTCTGTCCAACCCAGAGTAAAGCAACATTTCCCACTTGTCATTTTGAAAGGGGTTTATGATATTCTGCTCCTGAGCAGGTTTAGTATCGCTTTTCCGCAGGCTCTGCTGAGAAAATGCCTTCATTAATACAGTTATGGTACAAAAAATCTATTCAGGGCAAAATAGATGTTAATATTAGGAATATAAAAGTCCAGCTGATTCTCAAGAGCAGGACAAGCTATTATTATTTAATCATGTGTTGTATTTGTCAAATCAATGATACTGACAGCAGAAATGTGAATAAAAATGTTCACCAGAGGTTTTTAAATGTACAGCGTAAAACTCAAAGCATGATGCTCCAGGATTCATTTTAATCCAGGAAAAAGACTGAGCAGCGTGAAACATGAAAAAGATAAGCCAAGATTTTGTTAACCTATAGAATGACCCAGGTTAAGGTGTGAAAAGTATACAGTTCGGCCCTCTTTGATGTGCTTTGCAGTTGACATGATAGATGAATATGCTTAGCATTTAGTACTGTGGCATATATTATAGTACTATGATATTACCATCACTGTACCATGTTTCCAGTTTCAGAATCATGTGAACAAACCAGTCTGGAGCACAAAACCGCACAGACACGTTCATCTGGGCACCAAATCAAATACGTGAACAAAAGATCCTGTCAACTTACGTTTGGTTTGCACAATCACTAGGGTTTATAAGCGTGAGCTGGTTAACAAGAGATTTAAACAGGACCTTCACCATCCTCGAGCACCAGCACTGACTAGAAATGGCAGCAGGAGCAGAAGTGGAAACCGATTTTGTCAAAAACATCTATGATACTCTTGATACTACAAACTGGTCTAAGACTGAGCGAAAAACATTAAGAGATAATCGCCTGGATGGAAATGCAGATGTTCTCTTCAGAGTATATAAGCCAGTTTATCAACAAAAAAAGCTACATTGTCTTCTCTTGAGACCAACTAGAGATCCCATCTGGTGGATGATGTTCATCAGAAAACACTATAAACTTACAGTTCAGTGGACTCGCAGAGTTGAAGAAGAAGAAGAAGAAGGAAAAAAAAAAAAAAAAAAACCCAAGAAAAAAAAACAAACAAAAAAAAAAGTTATTCACAGAGTTACTGATGGAGTTACTGATGGAGTTACTGAAATCATTGAAGTCCGAGATGTGATTAATATCAGTGGTAATCGGGATCAGCTGTTAATATTCTGTCGCGAGTTTCCAAAACATCTGCAGAAGATTAATAACAAACATGACGAAAACATATCTGTCGATGACCATATTGAAGATCTGACAGATAGAAATAAAGATCTGACAGATAGAATTAAAGATCTGACAGATAGAATTGAAGAACTGAAAGATAGAATTGAAGAACTTCAACTACAAAACAGAGGACTACAATAATTACAGAATTAAAGAAGGCTTGCTGAAAACATGAGGTAAAATATTCAATACATTAACACTTCCAAAACAGCAAATGTACAAATGGTTAAAATGTTATAAATTAATCGTAATAATAGTCATTGAGTTGAGTGGCTTGTTGGATTTATCTCTTTGTTACTTCCATCATAAAACTGACTTTAAAAGTAGAATAACACTCTGCTTTATTCATGAATGAAGTGTAGCAAATATTTTTGACACTGAATGTGTCTGTTTTAAGCTTTCATTTGTTTCTCGTTGAGCTGGGTTAAGGTTTGTTCCACCAGAGATATAAATGTTGAAACAAGGATGTTTTCTAATGATCATAATATATTCATAAAGATAAATGAAATGCTGAGAAACTCATGTCACGTACAGTACTTTCAAGAAGACTAATGCAAGTGCAAACAGATACACTAAACATGCGGTCAGAAGTTCTGTATGAATATACACTATTATTCACGTGCACATATTCATCTATAAGCAACTGTTCTGAATTGATTCATGTTTACTCTGAAATAATAGTTATGAGATCAGGAATATAACAGCAGCTTCTCTGTTTTGTCTCTTCCACACAGTGATCATGTTAACGGGAACCCTTGAAGTCCTTCTGCATCTTTTATTTCTCTTCTTCTTCTTCTCTGTCATGTTTAGCTGGGATCAAATCTGCCACACAGCTGAATATCAACCTTATTTCAGCTATTTAACCAAAAACCCAATAAAAAAAGAACATTGGCCGTTTCTCATTCTCATTGGCTGTGACTTGTGCGGACTTGAGACAGCCAGGAATCCCAGAATGCATCCCGCACCAACCTGCACAATTGTGGAAACACAACTTTAGACAAGCAAACAAAACATGTCATTTACTAGAGGATTAAACAAGAAGTTTTATTGTTATAAATGAGTCAGTTGTCTAAAATGAGTCTGTTAAAAAATATTTATGATACCGTATGAATTTAAATTAATTTATGTAAAAATTTATTTTTGAATGAATCTTTTGAATGAATGATTCAGTGATTGTCACAGTGGATCCTGTCATTAAACTATTATAATCAATGTCAGTGTGTTTTTATTGTGTTCACTTATTTTACCCAACAGCTTTTAGTAATAGTATAATAGCCCATTACTAACTCAACATAAACCACTGCTTGTGAAGACCAGCATTTATTTACAGTTTTTCTCAATCAATTTGGTACATTTCTCCAAACTCAGGTAACAGCTCTCAAAACAGTTAACACAGCAAACTAAACACACTCTTATGCTGGCGAAACCGTTAAGTATTCACTGCACAATGAAAGACAGCATTTTATTCTAGTAATGAATTTATAAAATTCAATATTAACATCAAAACTAAAAAGTGTTCTCTGTTGATTTTATAACAATTCAGCTGAAGATACACAAAGAAATAAATGAAAATACATGTTTTTCATTAAGTTCTTTAATGAGGAGTTCAGGTGTATAACAATAAGTTGTCACCCCACACACACAAATATATATATATATAATGCAAATAAGTACATAGGTAAATAAAAAATAAAGTGATAAATGTACTGCATTCCTTCAATTATTTTATTGATCATGCCTCTCAATTACATCTGGCCAGAGAATTTCATCAACATCACAGAAAATATTTTCATGAGTCATGCATTGTGGGAAAAAACGCCTTGAATGCTGTATCCATCCTTGACATGCTGCCCACCCTTCCACAGGCTCTTCCATCGCTTGAAGAAGAGACTTTGTTGTAAGGGTTGCGATCATGTACTTTCATCTCAAGGAGGAGGTGGAAGCCATCTGAATTGGTTCCAGAGTAGGAAAGGTGAATGGTGGTTCCAAACAACACTACAAAATTTCGCACCATTTGCTCCTGATCACCCTGCGGAAAGAGGATTTCATTGAGGAGGTTTAAAAAATGTAGGAGCCTTGCTGTGTTGTACGGTCCCAAGACAGCATTGTGTGCCACAACACCATTGTAGAAATTGCTGCACAGAGTGATGTTGCCTCCTCAGGGACTTGACTGTAGCACGATGGCCAATCACATTTCTCCCTCTTCTCCTTTTTTTTTTTTTGAAGATTGAAGCCTGCTTCATCAATATACAGGTACTCATAATGAGTTGCACTGCTATCCAACTCCAAGATTCTCTAGAGTAAAAAAGAACACAAGGTAAAATATAGTAAATTTGTGTTTTACAGTAATGGCATTGATTGCAGTCAATACTACTGTGAAATTGTTGCTGAAGTTTGAGTTCACACTTTGAAGCAGCACACACATAGATATGCCTAAATCTTTTCACATATAGTAGCATGGACGAGTTATGGGCACATACTTAAAATTCAGGAAAAATACATCTTTGAGTAGACAGTAAAATTGCAGTAATTGGGTTGCACATACTTGAACACAACTGGAATCGCAACTCCTCACTCTAACGGAGTTCCTCTCAAAGGGCACTTTGTTACTTGCTTCATTCGGATAGCATTTCTGCATTGGTGGATATTGTGGAACGTTGATTGTCCTGTGTGTTATTCTTTGCTGAATTACTTTGAGGTGTTGTTCTGGACCACCATGTCAACAATGGCATGCTCTTGTTCAACTGAAAAAAGTCTTGTTCGTCCACCTGAATGTTCTCTAACTTCAATTCTGAAAAAGGTTTGGACAGCAGGAACATTACTGTAGAGATCTAGATCTGTGTCAAACAAGTCTACATGGACTCTCATTGTAAAGTAGAATGATAGTTACTTACCGGTTTCCCTCTGAAATGTACGGATAATGAAGCCACTGTGGATCTGTTTATATTGGGCTGACTCTCTGGCCAGCTTCTCTCAGTGAGAGACCATGATTATGACATGGTCAATAAGTGTGGCTCTGATTTCATTTGAAACACGCGTGTACCCTACCCTCATCTACTCCTCCTCCTCTTCCTCCTTGTCACCTCTTCTTATATTTCTCTTTCCATTATACCATTGCCCTCCAATCTATCCATCTCTTCGATCTCTTCTCCTTTCCTACATCCTCAGCTCTTCTCGCTCTTCCTCTACATCTTCAGCTCTTCTTTCTCTTTCTCCATCTTTCCTCTTCTCCCTCTACCCTGGCCACCACCTCTCACTCTTAAACCTCTTCTGTTTCCACTGCTCATACTTTTTTTTTGTCTTACTGTATCTCCTCATTTGTCTTTTGTTCTTCTTCTCTTCCCCTTTTGTAGTTGTAGTAATTACGTAAGACAGCTGTGTGAACAATTAGGAAATTGGCTTTTTCTGTGTTGAGTGGAGAACTAACTCATCAGATAACAATTTGGCGTTAATTGAAGACAAAGGTGCAACTGACTATTTTACAATTCACAGAGTTTTGTTTGTTGTGTTTTGAAAATGGTACAAAAATGCTTGTGATCTTTGTGAAGAACAATGAAAAAGTTACAAATGTTTTTCCTGATATATTAAAGATTGTGATAAAATTTGGGATTTTTGTACACAGTGTTTTGAGAAAATGATGCTTTTGATTTGTGATTTGTATGAAATGAAGGAGAATTTACTATCTGTTTAGGACAATTACAAAGCGTACTGATCACTGTGTTAACTGTTTTGAGAGCTGTTACCTGAATTTGGAGAAATGTACCAAATCAATTGAGAAAAATTGTAATCCAAGATAAACACTTTAATAATAATGATCACAGAGAACACTTGAGAGAAGAAACTCGTAACACTTTAAATAACGATGAGAAACGACAAAGGAATGAACAAAACAGGAAGTACTTACTCATCTAGATACATGTGGGATTACAGTTTTTTACGATTGCTTAAGCACAATTTTAAAAGCAAGGCTCATTTTGTCAGATCCACACACACAAGCAGAACACTTCAGTTCTTTTGCAAAATGAAACACTTCATTAAAAACTTTACATTCATTTAACAAAACCCAACTTTGACACTGCATGGATTAGGGTTGGGTATTGACACAATTTTCACGATTCGATTCAATTACTATTCACATGCTTTCGATTCGATTCGATATCGATTATTTTGGATGTAGTATATCACAGTATGTTACAGTACATGGCAAATTTTCTAGAGGAAAAAAATCTAATCTAATGCTGTAAACTACACATGAGAGTCAGCTGGTACTACATTACTATAATGTTGAAGGTTAAAATTAACTTATTAATATACAAACACTTAAATTACACTCAATGATGTTTTATTATAAATAGAGTTTAGAATGACTGGTTTAGAATGATGGTTTTGAGTGTAGAGCTTCATTTTGACCTGAAAATAGGATGTTTGAGGAATTGGGTGAGACGTTATGGATTTGTGTTTACTGTTTTGAGAATATGATGCATAGTTTCAAGAAATGTGTTTAAGCAACCGAGAAAAACTGTAACATACCTTCAGATGTTCATGCATGTTTATTTGGCGCTGTAACTGGTATTAAAGCGGAGGAGAGGATGATCACATGCTTCTCTTTAACTGAGGCGCTAAAGCGATCTGTCACGCCACATTAAACAGCACCAAAACAGTATTTAGGGCCCGAGCACCGATGGTGTGAGGACCCTATTGGAATTGCTCAGCCAATTATTCTTCTTCTCCAAAATGAATCGCATTTTTGAGGGCCTAAACGTTCTCAAAAACTCATGAAACTTTGCATACGCGTCAGAAGTGGTGAAAATTTACATCTGATATGGGTTTCAGAATTAGGTGTGGCAAAATGGCTCGATAGCACCACCTACAAAATTTCAATTAAGCGCCCTTCGTGCTACGTTTCACGTACAGTTATGAAATTCGGCAGACAGATGTAAGAGCCCAATACCTACAAAAAAGCCCCTGGTGCAAAGTTTGTAAACCCAACAGGAAGTGAGATATTTTGAATTTTCTCTACAAAATTTTGGCAGTTTTTGCCATTTCCACATGTTGTACTTTAACGAACTCCTCCTAGAGCTTTAATCAGATCAACACCATATTTGGTCAGTCTAATCTAAAGGCCTTTGAGACGTTAAATTGCGAAGATCTAGAGTTTTCGCTGAAGGGTGTGTCCGTGGCGGCCTGGCAAAGTTCGATGTTTCGCCAGAAACAGGAAGTTGTTGTAACTCGGGCATACAATGTCTGATCTGCTCCAAACTTCACATGTTGTTATTAGAGTCCTGACCTGAAGACATCTATATGGCAAATACATTACAGTCATAGTGCCACCTGGGGCAACAGGAAATGCATGTTTTACACTGTGATTTAACTCCTCATAGAGATTTAACCAGAAGCACATCATATATGTCAGTCTAATCTTAAGGCCTTTGAGATGCTAAATTGCAAAGATCTTGAGTTTTCGTTGAAGGGCGTGTCTGTGGTGACCGACAAGTCTGATGTTTCGCTATGTAAGGTGAATCACTTTTTTGAGGCCGAAACTTCTCGAAAACTCATGAAACTTTGCAGATGCATCAGAAGTGGTGAAAATTTACGTCTGATATGGGTTTCAGAATTAAGTGTGGCAAAATGGCTCGATAGCTCCACTTAAAATATTTCAACAAAGTGCCCCTGACACTACGTTTCAATTACAGGTATGAAATTTGGTACACACATCTAACAGCCCAATACCTACAAAAAAGTCTCTTAGAGTGAAATCTGAAAACCAACAGGAAGTCAGATATTTTGAATTTTCTTTGCAAAATTTGTGCAGTTTTTGCCATTTCCAGACGTTGTACTTTAACGAACTCCTCCTAGCTTTAATCAGATCAACATCATATTTGGTCAGTCTAATCTTAAGGCCTTTATGACATTAAATTGCGAAGATCTAGAGTTTTCGCTGAAGGGCGTGTCCGTGGCGGCCTGCTAAAGTTCGATGTTTCGCCATGAAACAGGAAGTTGTTGTAACTCAGGCATACGATGTTGGATCTGCCCCAAACTTCACATGTTTTATTACAGTCCTGACCTGAAGATATCTATATGGCAATGTTCAGTTGCAGTCATAGCGCCACCTGCCAGAAATAGGAAATTACATATTTTACACTGTGATTAACTCCTCAAGACATTTAATAATAACAACATCATATATGGTCAGTCTAATCTTAAGGCCTTAGCGACATTTAATTGCAAAGATCTTGAGTTTTTGTTGAAGGGCGTGTCCGTGGTGGCCTGACAAATTCTGATGTTTCGCCATGAATGATGAAGCAGTTGTAACTCAGCATACTATGTCTGATCTGCTCCAAACTTCACATGTGTGATAAGAGTCCTGGCCTAAAGACATCTATATGTCAATATTCAGTTAGTCATAGTGCCACCTGCTGGCAACAGGAAATGGTATCCTTTACACTTTAGTTCACTCTCAGAAAAACATTTTAATATGCCATGATGTACCAAACATAGTAATATATGTTAAAGAAATATGTTAAATCATGAAACACTTAGCTGAGTGCTAATGTATGCGATTAAAGCCAAGAAACAGGAAGTTCTAGCAACTCAGGCATACAATGTCCGATCTGCTCCAAACTTCACATGTTTGATAATAGTCCTGGCCTGAGGACATCTACATGGCAATATTTGGTTACGGTCAAAGCGCCACCTGTTGGCAGCAGGAAGTATGGCACTTTGAAATGACTTGACTTTGAAATGGCTATATTTCTCCTGTATTTACTCGCTTGCATCCATGTCACCCACTGTTCACTGTTTTCCTGATGCAAATGGGTGGTGGTGAGCCCGGGTGCGAGGGCCCTTTCATCGCTGCTTGCAGCTTTAATTATTTTTTGAATCTCATAATAAGATGGACGTCATTTGAAATCTGAGACATTGCTTCATATCAAAAGTAACAAAGCACAAAGATTATTGCGATTTATTGGATGGGAGGCACTACATATTCTGCTCATTCATCGACTGAAAACAGACTAGACTAATCGTTCTTGGATTTAAGAATCGATATCGGTTCATAAAATGAGAATCGATTAAAATCGAGAAATCTTTTTTTTTTTTTTTTCCCCGCCCTAGTATGGATGATTGTGTTAGATTCATTTACACACTGCTGTACTCAATCTTAAACACTTGTAACTTTTATACTTTTCTAATGATATAGTCTCGGTTTGATTTTTTTAGAGATATTGTTAGAGTAATGTATTGACACACACACACACAGGTTTGTTTTTTGTGAATTGTGGGGACTCTCTATATAGGCGTAATGGTTTTTACACTGTACAAACCGTATTTTCTGTCGCCCTACACCTAAACCTAACTATCACAGGAAACACATTTTTACTTTCACAAAAAACTCATTCTGTGTGATTTATAATCCTTTTGATAAATGAGGACATGGGTATATCCTCATAAGCAGTGTTGGGTAAGTACTTCAAAAAAGTAATTGATTACTATTACTAATTACATCATCAATGTTGTATTTAAAATAATTACTCTACTCCTGTCTGAAAAGTAATTTAATTACTCAATAAGTAATTCAACTCATTACTAATTACTTCTTAAAATCCCTATAAACCTAGACGGATAGACAATAGAAAGGAAACTCTTTTAATAATTTAAATATGAGTCAAACATGGAATATTTTAGCCTTTTATAGCTTTGGAAAACATTATTAAAACATACTATAATACTTTCATTTTTAAATTTTTAGCAACAAATAGGGATGTCACGATACCAAAAATCTAGTCAGTACCGATACCACCAAAAGTGCACAATACTCGACTCCAAAGTCGATACCACGGTAAAAATATTGAAAGATACAAATAAATCAATGCTATATATTTTTTTCAGGCATGTCTAAGAATAGTAAGTAGAATACCACAGAAACTGAATAATCAAATATAAGATAACTCTACACAGTCATAACTGTATAAATTACTGTAAGAAGTTCCATAATCCAAGATAAACACTGTAATAATAATGATCACAGAGAACACTCAAGAGAAGAAACTCGTAACACTTTACATACACTGTGTGTTAAACACCATTTAAAAGCCATAATCTTTAATTAGACACTACAAGTATATTATTTAAGCTCAAACATTTTAATGAAGTTTTATTTGCTGATTTAAATACATGCAAACTGCCTCAAAAGCATAGCTTGTGTCTGCTGCCTTAAAAATAAATAAATATATCAAATGACAGAATAAAAAGCTGGAATTGAATAAAAAGTATGTGATCTAATGAAAGTAAAATGAATGCATTTTTTTATGCTAAAACTGCTTCATTGTCTTTGTGTTGTTTATAAATGACATATAATTTGACTATAATACACACAAGATCTGACTGATGGACACTTTGAGTTTTGTGTTTTGAGGTTTGTTTACTGAGAACTGAGTTTCAGTTTGAGAGTCATGTGACCAACCCCTTCTGAAAAACACGAATATGTGGATTCAAGTTAATCTTACCAAAACAAGTTCCCTCCCTCTTCATTTTGTCTTGTGATGAGAAGAAGAGGCAGAAATGTCAGCGGTCAGAGTATGAAGGACATCCAGATATTCTCTTCAGAGTTTATAGACGAGACCGTCTTCATGTTCTGCTCTTCAGACCCACTGATGGCCTCCAGTGGATGAGATTATTCAGAGACGGGAACCGACATGTGTAACCTGAGACATTTGTGCAATCACTAGAGTTTATAAGCGTGAGCTGGTTAACGGGAGGTTTAAACAGGACCTTCACCATCCTCACACACCAGCACTGACTAGAAATGGCAGCAGGAAGAGTGGTCAGAAAAATGTACCAAAGGAGGGATCTTACAAAGACTAATCTTGAACTAGAACGAATCAAAGAAGATAGGCTGCACAACAATCCAGACGTTCTCTTTAAACTGTATTCGCCAAGAGATCAACAAAGAATGAACCATCTACACAGCCTGATCTTCAGACCCACTGCAGATATCAATGATTGGATGAGATTGATCAATGAGGCATATGGAAACCTCACTCCTCAGATCAGTCGAAGAGAAACACAGCCAATCAGATTTGAGATTGAACTCCAGGGGACTTGGCAGGAAATGAGAGAATTTTTGAGAGATTTTCCAAATAATCTACAAGAGATTAATAACACTGATGATGATGATGATGATGATGATGATGAAGGAACAGAAGCTGTTGTCAGAGACATCTATGGAGTAGGTGATGCTACAGGGTGGGGTGACAGTCAGCGAAAAGCATTCAGAGATGATCAACTGGATCGAAATGCAGATGTTCTCTTCAGAGTGTATAGCCCAGTTCATCCACCTGATATACAAAAACTACATTGTCTTCTCTTGAGACCAACTAGAGATCCCATCTGGTGGATTATGTTCATCAGAAGACACTATGAAGTACTTACTGTTCAGAGGACTCACAGAGTTTCTCACCGAGTTACAGTCCGAGATGTGATTAATATCAGTGGTAATCGAGAACAGCTGATAATATTCTGCCGCGAGTTTCCAAACCATCTGCAGGAGATTAATAACAATCATGACGAAAACATTTCTGTCGATGACCATATTGAAGATCTGACAGATAGAATTCAAGAACTTCAATTACAAAACAGAGGACTACAACAATAACAGAAATGTAATGTTTGTTGAAAATGCTTGTTGAAAACATGAGGTAAAATATTCAATACATTAACACTTCCAAAACAGCAAATGTACAAATGGTTAAAATGTCATAAATGAATCAAAAATAGTCATTGAGTTAAGTGGTTTGTTGGATTTATCTGTTTGTTACTTCCATCATAAAACTGACTTTAAAAGTAGAATAACACCATGCTTTATTCATGAATGAAAGTGTAGCAAGTGTTTTTGACACTGAATGTGTCTGTTTTAAGCTTTCATTTGGTTCTAGTCGAGCTGGGTTAAGGTTTAACCAGAGATATAAATGCTGAAACAATTTTTCTAATGATCATAATATATTCATAAAGATAAATGAAATGCTGAGAAACTCATGTCATAGAAGACTAATGCAAGTGCAAACAGATACCTAAACATGTGGTCAAAAGTTCTGTATGAAATAAACTATTATTCACGTGCACATATTCATCTATAAGCAACTCTTCTGAATTGATTTATTCATTTACTCTGAAATAATAGTTATGAGATCAGGAATATACAGCAGATTATCTGTTTTGTCTCTTCCACACAGAGATCATGTTAACGGGAACCCTTGAAGTCCTTCTGCATCTTTTATTTCTCTTCTTCTTCTCTGTCATGTTTAGCTGGGATCAAATCTGCCACACAGCTGAATATTGACCACCGACCTTATTTCAGCCATTTAACCAAAAACCCAATAAAAAAAGAACATTGGCCGTTTCTCATCTCATTGGCCGTGACTTGTGCGGACTTGAGACAGCCAGGAATCCCAGAATGCATCTTGCACCAACCTGCACGATTGTGAAAACAAAACTTTAGACAAGCAAACAAAACATGTCATTTACTAGAGGATCAGACAAGACGTTTTATTTTATAAATGAGTCACTTTATAAATGTCTAAAATTAGTCTGATACACCTGTATGAATTTAAATTAATTTATTATGTAAAAATTTCTTTTTGAATGAATCTTTTGAACGAATGATTCAGTGATTGTCACAGTGGATCCTGTCATTAAACTATTATAATCAATGTCAGTGTGTTTTTATTGTGTTCACTTATTTTACCCAACAGCTTTTAGTAATAGTATAATAGCCCATTACTAACTCAACATAAACCACTGCTTGTGAAGACAAGCATTTATTTAATATGATATTTATATTAATATGATACTTGTACATTCTTATATTTTTATTACGAGTTCCTTGTGTAATAACTGTTGATAGAGTGACACAATTCATGTAAATGAAAGTGACGCTGTAAAAACGTTTTACATGCAGAATTTGAACATGTGCACAAAGTATATAGTGATATTAAGAAGTTCCCTGACACAGTTAATCCAAGATAAACACTGTAATAGTAATGATCACAGAGAACACTCGAGAGAAGAAACTCATAACACTTTAAATAACGATGAGAAACGACAAAGGAATGAACAAAACAGGAAGTGCTTACTCATCTAGATACATGTGGGATTCATTAGTGAATGAACAGGAGAACTTAGTAACTATAGGAACTGAACAAAGGAAACATGAACACAAACACTATGAAGCAACATATCCTGACTATATGTATTTAGATCCTTTACGTTTCTTTTAACCTCACTGTGAATGTGTGTTTCATGACGGACACTGTGTGTTATACACCATTAAATCATTTAAAAGCCGCAATCTTTAATTACACACTACAAGTATATTATTTAAGCTCAAACATTTTAATGAAGTTTTATTTGCTGATTTAAATACATGCAAACTGCCTCAAAAGCATAGCTTGTGTCTGTTGCCTTAGTAAATAAATAAATATATCAAATGACATGTGATCTAATGAAATGTGATCTAATGAAAGTAAAATGAATGCATTAGATTTTTTATGCTAAAACTGCTTCATTGTCTTTGTGTTGTTTATAAATGACATATAATTTGACTATAATAAACACAAGATCTGATTGATTGACACTTTGAGCGTTGTTTTGAGGTTTGTTTACTGAGAACTGAGGTCCAGTTTGAGAGTCATGTGACCAACCCCTTCTGGAAACATGAACATGTGGATTCAGTTTAATCTTACCAAAACAAGTTCCCACCTTCTTCCCTTTGTCTTGTGATGAGAAGATCAAGGAAGAGGCAGAAATGTCAGCGGTCAGAGACATGAAGGACTGGATGTTGGAAACATGACTGAAACTGAACAAAAGAGACACAGAAACATCCAGATCTTCTCTTCAGAGTCAGATGAGGTCGTCTGCATGTTCTGCTCTTCAGACCCACTGATGGCCTCCAGTGGATGAGATTATTCAGAGACGGGAACCAACATGTGTAACCTGAGACATTTGCGCAATCACTAGAGTTTATAGGCGTGAGCTGGTTAACAAGAGGTTTAAACAGGACTTTCAAATTCTTCAAACCAGCGCTGACTAGAAATGGCAGCAGAAACAGCAGTGGTCAGAGACATGGATGAAGGGCTGGTTATTGAAGAAGGACAAGATGATAAAAAAGAAGAAGAAAGAAAGCAACACAGAGAACGACAGCTGAACGAAAACCCAGATATCCTCTTCAGAGTTTATAGACAAGGAAAACTTCGTGTTCTGCTCTTCAGACCCACGAATGACTGCTGGTGGATAAGAACACTTAGAGATCGATATACTGGCATCTTTGCTCAGTGGACTTTTCAACATGCTGATGACCAGCGGATTCGACATGTGATGAATCTCTCTGGTGATCAGAGAAGATTGCAGAGATTCTGTGATGACTTTCCAAACAATCGTTTGACGTCACTTGAAGATGAAGATCTGAGAGCAACAGTACAAGATCTGAGAGCAGCAATAGAAGATCTGAGAGTAGGAATACAAGATCTTAAATTGGAAAAAACAACATGTAGTCTACAATGACACAATTTAAGCAAGAGCTGCCATAAACAAGGTAAAACATTCACATTTTTTTTTAAAAACAGCAAATATTGAAATGATAAAAATGTCGTAGAATCATATCAGACAGCTGTGAGTTGAGTGTTGTTAAAAGTTGTTCTAACTAACCCCAATAAAACTTTGTTTTTGAATTAACAAAATATAGAAAATCTGTTTTGACTGCATCTATTTTTTCTTCATTTCATGATGTGTTCATATTTCTTCCACCAGAGATGTTCAACAAATCATGACAACTGAGTCAAGCAGCCCGTCTCACCCTCCAGAACTTCAGCTATTATCATCTGAAAACATTATTGTTCATGTTTAAGTTAAATAAATGCTGAGAAAACTCACACCATGTAACAGTGCAAGTTGTGTTTCATCATCATATAACAGCTGTTCTGTTATCCTGAGAATTGGTTCATGTTTACATTACATAACAAGGGGAAGTTTTTTTTTTTTTTTTTTTTTTTTTTTTTTTTTCATCTCTTGCACACAGAGATCATGTTTTTACCTGAAAAATATGTTCCCTTTCAAAGGCTACACTCTAAGCTGCGCTTTATTCAGCGCTATGGGAACGTCTTTTAGTCGTGACCAGCTGTGAATATATGTGTAAAACAACGTCAATGAAATTGACCTATTTATAGCCTTGCGTGACGTCATTGGAATGCGTCGTAGCGAGGCTATAATTAGATGATCCACCTGTACATCAGCAGGTCGAAAACCACCACCGAGCTGCTTCGAGTGCGCTTGCTGGACTGGGAGACGAATTCAGGAGACGGTCGGAGGAAACGTCAGGACAAATTATTAGATTCTAAAAGGACAAAACAAGAACGGTTCTTGAGTTGAAGAAGGTGAACATAATGGTCGATTCTTCGGATGATGGTAATCAAGATATGGACTTCCAAGAAGTACGATATAATAAAAGGAAAAAAGGAAGTAACATGGGTGATGAGTCTGAATATGAGAAACTATGTACAAGTAAAACCAGGGATTCAGGGCAAAGGATGATGAGAAACAGTGAGGAAAAGGAAATAAAAGTTATGATTACATTTGTCAAACAAGCAGAGCAATACATGCATCCTGTTAAATTATCAAAAGCGATAGAAAAAGAAGTGGGATCAGTGAAAGGGGCAGTGTGTCTGAGCAATGGAAGAGTCTTGATTAAATGTAAGGATGAAAATCAGAAAGCAAAGATTCTAAAACTGAAAACACTAGGTGGTGGTAAAATAAGTTGTGCTGGAATAGATGTGAAGAAATGTGGTGTTATTTCAGCAGTACCCTTAAATGTAACTATGGAAGAAGTAAAAGGAAACTTGATTGGAGGTAAAGTTGCTTTGGCTAGAAGATTGACGACATGGAAAGATAATGAAAAATGTGATAGTCTTTCTGTACTGTTACACTTTGTAGACAACAATCTACCAGTCAAGGTGAAGCTAGGTTTCATCAGTTATGTGGTACGGGAGTATGTACCCCCTCCTTTGCGTTGTTATAAGTGTCAGCGCATAGGTCATACTGCTGCTGTTTGCAAAGGGAAAATGCGTTGTGCAAAATGTGGAGGGGAGCATGAATACGGGAAGTGTCAGGAAGGAGCTGAGATCAAGTGTTGCAACTGTGGGGGAGAACACAGCGCTGCATATGCAGGATGTCCAGTACAGCAACAAGCTCGTGAAATCCAAAAGGTAAAATCCACCCAGAATGTAACATATGCAGAAGCAGCTCGTAGAGTGAAACATGTAGACGATACAAGAATACACATTGGACCGGAACAAACCTCTCAGAATGACAAGTCAATGGAACAGCTGAACTTGATAAAGAATGACTCAAATGACAACATTAGCATGAGCAAAACTGACTTTGTGGCATTTATCTGTGCAGTGGTGAATGGCACTGGGCAGGTAGAAAGAAGATCTGATAAAATAAAAATTGTGGTAGAATGTGCAAACAAATTCTTGAACTGCATCGGGATATCAGCAGAGCAAGTTCACAAGATTCTACAGTCTAAAGAAGGGAGAACAGAAGGTAGTATAACAACAAATTATGATGCATCTCAATGTAATGATATATAACACTATCATGTCCTTCCTGTTGCTTCATTGGAATGCCAGAAGCTTAATCGCTAATGACAGGAGTTTAAAAGTATATTGCAGATATGAATAAATCTCCTGATATCATTTGTATACAAGAAACATGGTTATGCAAGTCATTAGATTTTAAGATGAACGGCTATGAGGTAATAAGGAAGGACAGGATTAATGGTAGAGGTGGAGGGTGTGCAACATTCATAAAAGAAAATGTGATATATAGACAAATAAATAATGAAGGTAATATAGAGAGCATATGTATAGAATTAATGGGTACACAGGGGGTAATCAGAGTGTTAAATTTCTATAATCCATGTTCAATTAACAATAGACATCCTGAAAAGTGCCATGGGAGAAAAGGCAAACAAAATGATTATATGTGGTGATTTTAATGCTCACAATTGTATTTGGGTAGTAAGAGTACATAAAAATGGAAATAATAAGAGTTCATGGAAGATAACTCTTTAGTATGTTTAAATGATGGTAATCCAACAAGAATAGACATAGCAAGAGGTGGAATGTCATGTTTGGATGTTACAATAGTTTCAGCATCATTAGCTGGTAAATGTATGTGGTCAGTATCTAAGGATAATATAGGAAGTGATCATTTTCCAGTGACATGTGTAATTCAAAATAAGATTCAACTACAAAATGTAATTATGGTGTAAGATGGATATATAAGAAAGCAGATTGGGGAAAACTTCAAATGTTATGCGATGAACAATTCAAAAATCTGTCAGTAGAGGGTAGTGTTGATGACAGATATAATAAAGTAGTGAATGGCATTTATTTTGCAGCCTCTCAGTCTATCCCACTATCAAGTGGTATAAGTACAAGAAAGAATGTACCATGGTGGTCAGAGGAGTGCTCGGTAGCAATCAGAGAAAGGAATAAAGCATTTCAGTTCTTAAAAAGAACACTCACCCCAGAAGCAGTCATAGATTATCAAAGAAAAAGGGCTTATGTTAAAAAGATTATTAAAAGTACAAAAAAGACAGCATGGCAAAATTTTTGTGATACAATAGGGAGGGAAACCGAAATAAATGCAGTCTGGCGTATGATTAAAAGGATGAATGGAATTAACAGCTTTAAAAAAATACCTGTAATGGAGGAAAATGGGAAGGTAGCTATCACAGATAAAGATAAGGCTATTATGTTGGCTCAAACATTTGCTAAAGCTCATAGCATTGAAAATTTAGATGATACATTTTTAACAAGACGACAACAAATTAAGAATATCTATGGAGATTCTTGCAAGAAAAAGCAAGATTTTAATAATACTTTGGATGATGATTTAGTTATTTTGAATTAAAAACAGCAATCAATAACTCAAAGGTACCACACCAGGAAGAGATATGATAAGTTATAGAATCTTAAGAATTATCACCAAAAGATTAGAAGCATTATGTAAATAGCATAAAGTGTAAAAAGATCTTAAATTGCATGCGTACGGTTGCTAGTCACAATTGGGGAGCTAGTCGTAGTGCATTGTTGTGCATGTATCAAGCACTGATTCGTTCTTGCTTTGACTATGGATGTATTGTATATGGTTCGGCATCCAAGTCTTTACTGAAAAAATTAGATATAATTCAATCCAAAGCACTAAGAATATGTTGTGGAGCAGTTAAAACATCCCCTGTTGATGCAATTGGAGTAGAAATGGGAGAGATGCCTCTAGATATTAGAAGGGAAAAACTGGCAATCACATACTGGGTAAATCTTCAGCAATCAGCAATAATCACCCTTACCCCGCAAAGTATTGGAGGAATGCTGGGAATACTCATATGATGGAGGACACAGTTTTGGATGGAAGAGCAGAGTATGGGTTAAAGAATGTTGCATGGACAATAAGATCTTCTGTCCCAGTATACCACTTGCTGATACTCCACCATGGAAAGTCCCTGAACCGCTTGTAGATTTGAGTTTACTAGACAAGCCCAAAGAAGAGTACATTGGAAATGAGGTTAATGCTTTTTTAAATAACACATTTTATTCAGTATTACAAATATTTACAGATGGTTCTAAGGAACCTATCAGTCAGAAGGTTGGATTAGGTGTATATATTCCACAATTTAAAAAACAGATTAGTTTGAGGTTGACTGATGAGATGTCTGTGTACACTGCAGAGTTAACAGCTAATAATTGGACTACAGTGGGTCGAACAAGTCAGACCAAATAAAGTGGTAATATGTTCAGATTCTTTTTCAGCTTTAATTAGTATAGTACATGCAAGATCAGACAGAGATGATTTATTAATGGAAGTATATTTATCATTATACAGACTGAAAGAGGCTGGAATAGTGGTGTATTTTTGTTGGGTACCTGCACACATTGGGGTAACCGGTAATGAAGTTGCGGATAAATTGGCAAAAAAAGCACTAGACAAGAGGGAGGTGGATGTTAAAGTACCTATGGGGAAAAAGGAGGCAAAGTCGATTTTAAAGAGAAAGTTAATGAATAAGTGGCAAATGAGATGGGACAGTAGTAGCACAGGGAGATGGTGTTATAGTATCACACAGACAGTAGGGAGGATACATTGTCAGGGAAGAAATAGGAAAGAAGAAGTATTGCTGTCTAGGTTAAGATTGGGACATACAGGGTTAAACTCAACACTGGCAATAATGGGGTTACATGAAAATGGATTATGTGATGTGTGTGGAGTATCTGAAAATGTATGTCATGTATTATTTATTTGTAGTAAGTATAATATTTTCCGGGATGTATTGTTCAGTCATCTGAAGAATGGAGAGGATAGAATGAAGAATGAGGATATTTTAGGAAAAGGTTTAATGGATAGACAGATATATAGAGCACTAATTACGTTTATATATGATTCAGGTTTGGGATTTAGAATATGATATACCTGAAATGTTGAACCTGCCATGGGGCTGAGTGTGGACGGAGGAGCTGAACACGCAGCCGGATGAAGCTCAATGAAACCTCTATTGCAGATATGATAAATAATGATGACGTATGTGGGATGATAGAGTAGGGTTCAACAAGGAAACATAGTTAATGGTCTATTTGTGAAAGAAGGAAGAGGAAATAATTTTAAACTTCAGACTTATCACCCAAGGTTAATTTGCCATCCAACACAGTAGGTGGCGATAATGCTCCTTTGGAGTTAATCGCCATTAAACAAGAAGAAGAAGAAGAAGAAGAAGAACATCAGCAGGTCTTTTGTCTTCAGAGACCATACTGTGAAGTGTGTGTGTGAAGCACTTGCTCAACTCTTTCCTTCCTTCATTACTTTGTTAGGAGTTAGATTTGACAGGCAGTGCGCAGAACTTTCTCTTCCTTTGTTCCTTTTTCAACTCTGTCTGACAAGTGAAAAGTGAACACACATATATGATATATATTATATTTGAGAGAAAGTTATCGCTGAACAAAGCAAACGGTGTGTGTCTCCGTGTTCGCGGTCCATCTCCGAATCAGACACACACCAGTATTGTTTCATTTGTTTGGGGAAGAGCACGCTGCCCTTGCGTTGTAACGGGGCGAGTGCGAGCATTGTGAATGTTCACAGTTAAGTGCTTCGCGTTCGCTTTGCTTATTCAAGGGGCAGCACCCACAATGTGATCGTGGGGCTCGCGTGGCAATCTGGCTGAGGAGCGAGAGACGGGTTTATATTATTGCTCTCACTCTCTCTCCGGATCGCAATGTCTTTTACCGAGACCGAAGCGTGCTCCGGCGCTTCTTCGGCTCGGGCAGAGGACGATTAAGTGTTTTCCATTGGAATGGAATATGAGTTTGTCCGTCTCTGAGCGTTCCTCCTGTGATGATAAAGTGAACTGCTCTGGGCGGTCATTCAAACAGTGACACAAGCAGACCCCAAACATTTCTAATATAAATGTGTTTTGTACCCGTGACGTCGACTCGATCGACTATCGCGGGTGCAAAGGCACGCGTTTATACGATGCTGCCTCAGATCGGAGAGACGCTTGCATGTTATCTCTCCCCTGGGGGCGCATCATCAGAGGCGTTTCACAGCGAGTCAGGCTGTTACTGCGCTGTACACAATGGCTGTGTTTCAGGCATATCAGACTGATCTATGAAAGTTTTAAGCACAGCCTTTCATTCAGACCGTGTTTACTTGTCTGGTAATTGGCTGCATTTAATTCTGAGGAATTTATTAAGTGAAATGGCCTTATAATATGTTTATATTTAATTATATGATATATATACATATATATATATATATATATATATATATATAATATATATAATATGCATATATATATATCGATATATAGAATAAATAGGTTCCCATTAACTCGTTCATGGGGAAAACCTTATTTTTCTTGTGCCTTTGTGCCTTCAATGTCAACTTATTTGACTATCGTGGGTGCAAGGGCGTGTGATTTAAACATGATGCTCCAGTTTGAAGAGACCCTTGCGAGCTATCTCCTCTCTGGAGCTCATAGTCACTTAAAGAGACAGCACTCCCCACCAAGCTATGCATATTAACATCCATACTGGTGGTGGGAAGGTGTTTTGATCAGTGTATCAGATGGTACTGCTGCACACTATGGCAGTGTTGCAGGTGGACCAGGCTGACCTGTTAAGAAGGCTGTGACGAGTTGTGCTTCCCCTTATAAATCTAGGGACCAGCTTGTCACGTTCAGCAGCTCATAATATCTAACACCCGCCCCCTTCTCAATATCTTCACATAAAACCCTCCTTCCCCCACCTCTGGAAGCAGCGGGGGGGCAGCGGTTTCAGTGACATGTTAGGTGTTCCGTTGATTTCTGTAACACATCAGGACGTGGAACATCTAACATCCCTCAACGGAAGTATCAAAATTAGTGCCCATTTCAGAGAACCTGTCAGCATGGAAACTACTGCCAGGGGGTCTGTGTGGGTTCTAAAGACAGTAGAATCAATTTATTGTCGTCCTCCGCGTTTCAACGGTGTGGTCTCCACTACCGTGAAGCTGGGGGCAAGCGACTTTACTGTCATAAGAATTGCAATCTCTGCTGGAGAGAGGGGCCATAGGCATGTTCCCCCTCTAGAGAGAGAGTCAAGTACTACAGCGATACTTCTTAGTTGCCAAGAAGGACGGGGGGCTGCGTCCAATCTTAGATCTTCGAGGCTTAAAACCGTTCAGTCAAAGCTCTCGAGTTCAAGATGTTAATCGTAAACGATCGTGTTGCAAATCCAACATCATTTGGTTTGTCACGATCGATCATAAGGACGCATATTTTCACTAGAAAAATTGCCACAACACAGGAGGTTCCTGAGGTTCGCTTTCGGGGGCAAAGCTTACCAATATCGGTTCTTCCATTCGGCCTAGCCTTGAACTACATAGACGACTGGCTAATATTAGCACAGTCACAAGAGATGGCGTTACAAGACAGTGTCGTACTAGCCCATCTAGTTTCTCTTAGGGTTGAGATTAAATGAGAGAAAAGTGTTCTCTGTCCTACCCAGAGAACGACATATTTATGGGTCATATGGGATTCCACCATGATGCGGGCACGATTGTCTCCCGCTCGAGTCGAGACCATCTAACCACCTGAACAATGTCAGGTAGGCCAGGATTGCACTGTTCTGCAGTATTAAGAAATGTTAAGTCTCATGGCATCAGCGTCCTCGGTGATTCCTATGGGCCTCTTGCACATGAGACGTTTCAGTTGTGGCTCAGACCGAGGTATTGTAGGCAATACTATACGGTAAATAAGGGCAAGGGCACGTGCTGAGTGCTTCGTGCCCTTTCTAAAAATCCATGTTTATGGTAAGGCACGCGCTAATGCTTCGTGGCACTTCTAAAATCCATGTTTATGGTAAGGTTTACGCGCTGCGGCTTCGGTCCCTTTCTATGTGGTTCAGACCTCGGTTCTTCACCTGGGTCCACTCTAGGTGTGTTGATGTTGCAAGATGCCAACAACAGACGCTTCCTGTACGGGCTGGGGAGCGGCTTAGGTGGCCGTCCAGTCCCAAGGGATATGGTGAGTGAGGTCATCATCTCGATTGGACATCAATTGCCTCGAATTGATGGCTGTATTTCTGGCCTGAAGTACTTCCTCCACCAGTTAAGGGGTTACCATGTCCTAGTGTGGGTGGGACATTACTGCGGTAGCCTAATATGAATCGCCAGGTGGCCTGCATTGAAACGTTAGCAGGCTAGTGCGCGGTTCCTGCTCTGGGCTCAGGACAAGTTCCTGTCCCTCATGGCGATTTTATATGGCCCAGACACCATCACTGGCATAGACCTCCACCTCTCGTCCCCCAGGCATCGCAAAGATTTTATGAGATGGACCTCTTCGCCCCAAAAGGCAGCGCAAATGTCCACTCTATTTCTTTTGGAGTCACCAGCGTCCCCTGGATCTGGGATGTGATGAGCATATGTGGCCAGATGTGCCTGTATGCTTTACTCCGGTTTCTGTGCTCCCAGGAGTTCTAGCCAAATTTCGCCAACAAGTGACTTGCCTCTTTCTGATAGCGCCACGTTGGCTGAATTGAATATGGTTCTCAGAGATAATATCTCTCCTCGACGGCTCGCCTTGGGCGATACCGAGCGGAGGGACCTTCTGTCTCAGCGCAGGGGACAATATTTCATCCCCGGCCAGAGATGTGGCATCTTCATGTTTGGCCCCGAGGGGAACCAACTGAGGGACACAGGGCTTTCACCTGAAGTTGAGACTATTTTTAATGCTAGAGCTCCCTCTATTAGAGCAAGTTATACCAACAAGTGGGGTGTCTTTGAAAGATGGTGTACTGCACACAATGCAGATCCAGTAAACTGCCAAACTGCTACAGTTCTGGACTTCCTGCAGGGAAAATTATCGACAGGTACATGCCCGCCACTCTCAGGGTTTATGTAGCTGCTCTATCGGCTTGCCGCTCTGATTGACGGGGTGCCTTTTGGGCAAGCATGTCCTGCTCTCTCGCTTCATTCGAGGAGCTAGGCGGCTTTAGCCTCCTTCTAGAACCAGGATCCCTTCATGGGACCTAGCAATAGTCCTAGAGGGCCTGGTTGAGACCCCCTTTGAACTGTTAGAGTCAGTTTCTGACAAGCTGTTAACTCGAAAATGTTAACAATGTTAACAATGTTTTTCTTATGGCTATAACTTCTCTCAAAAGAATTGGGGATTTGCAGGCTCTGTCCATTGTGCCATCCTGCTTAGACTTTGCCCCAGGAATGGTGAAAGCGATTTTGCATCCTCATCCTGACTATCTGCTAGGTTCCTTTCTCGAACTTGCATCCAGTCACTCTTGAAGCCTTCTGCCCTCCGCCATTCACAACGCCGGAGCAGGAGAGACTTCATAGACTGTGTCCAGTCCGTGCTCTTCAGACTTATGTCCACCGCACTAGCCATGGCGTAAGTCAGAGCAACTGTTTGTTTGTCATGGCGGCCATAACAGGGGTGCGGCCGCCACGAAACAGACCATGTCACATTGGGTGAGAGTGCTATTGCTCTTGCCTATGAGGCGTGTGGTCACACTTCGCCAATGGGTATAGGGCTCACTCCACAAGGGGTTGGCTTCTAGAGCTTGGCGGGGGCGCCCCCTTACAAAATGTTTGTGATGCGGCAGGTTGGTCCTCTCCGCACATATTCATGAGGTTTTATAGTTTGGATGTTCATGTCACTCCGGGCTCTCAAGTCCTTGAGTCGACATCACAGGCTAGTGTCTGAGACTCTCTGTGCTTGTGACACACTTCACAGCCAGGGGGTCCGGACACACAGTGCGGCGGCGTGGGTATTCTCGTTCCCATAGCGGCTGAATAAAGCGCAGCTTAGAGTGTAGCCTTTGAAAGGGAACGCCCCGGGTTACTTCCTGAACCCTGTTCCCTGAAAAGGCGGGACGAGAAGCTGCGCTTTCTTTGCCGCACTGAGATGTCCCTGGACTGCTCTTCAGACAAAATATGCTGATGCACAGGTGGATCATCTAATTATAGCCTCGCTACGACGCATTCCAATGACGTCACGCAAGGCTATAAATATAGGTCAATTCATTGACGTTGTTTTACACATATATTCACAGCTGGTCACGACTAAAAGACGTTCCCATAGCGCTGAATAAAGCGCAGCTTCTCGTTCCCGCCTTTTCAGGGAACAGGGTTACAGTGAAGTAACCCGGGGCGAATTTCTTGTATTTCTCTTTCTCTGTCATGTTCAAGCCGGACAGCTGTGATTAAATCTGTCACACTTTATACTCTAGATTATGTTTCTCAGGGTGTGGTTATTGTTAAAAATGCATTTCTGTATAAACACAAACCCTATTAAATCATGATACAGTGAATCTAATGGACATTTTCACTGTTAACACACACTGTAAACCTAAAGTGGCAGATGGCAGGACATGATGTCAGACTGTATGGGGTAAGTTGTCACAGTGGAATTATGCCTTTCATACACTGTAACACATAATCTGTTATATTTGTCTTAGTTTCATTTTCATGGACTTTCGTTTGTTTCTATTCAGTTTTCTTTTTCCTTTGTTCTAGTTCCTGTCAGTCTTTAGTTGTCTCTGTCTATCAGGACAATTTACATCCTCTTCAAAACATGATACAAAATGAATAAGAAATTCTACCATACTGAATTTATCCTAAATCAAAAAAAAAAAAAAAAAGAAATACTATCAAAACAATCAGATAGTCGAACACCTACCAAGTGTTAGTCTTTGTTAGTTTCATCAGCATCTACACAAAAGGGGAAACTTAGTGTCCTCCTCATTCACCCTAGGAACAAATAAATGTAGAAATAAAGAAATGTTGAAAT
Source organism: Culter alburnus (assembly GCA_028476615.1). Classification (NCBI taxonomy): domain Eukaryota; kingdom Metazoa; phylum Chordata; class Actinopteri; order Cypriniformes; family Xenocyprididae; genus Culter; species Culter alburnus. Next base: position 3,341 of record JAOTNS010002110.1, on the reverse strand, counting down.
TAACAAATATGGAAATAAACATATAAATAAATAAACAAACAAATAAATAAAAATCGAAATGAATAAATGTTTAAATAAATAAAAGAAAAAATGGTAAAACAAATAAATATGCATAAATAAGAAATAAATGTATAAATAATTATCTATTTATTTTTATTTATTTTTTTGCTTTTCTTTGTATATTTATGATTTATTTATTTTTTTTAATTTTGGCAGACTTGGGATTCCATACCAGAAGGAGTTCTGTTTCTGTTTTTCTCTCTCCCTTGACTCAGAAACGAAACTTACGTTTTCCAAAGCGCTATGTGAAACCGAAATTTATCGTGACATTTTTTGTGGTCCTGCAAGAGCCTGAGAGCTAAAACATCAACGAAGCGCTGGAGAACTGAAATCAAAAAAGATAGCTTTCATTTGACCATTGGACAAAGATCTAGGACGGTAAGTCTGTCCAGTTTTCTTTTCCCTGATATTTTAAGTAGCCTTCCACAACTACAAAACGTTTCGCGCAGTATTAAAGTAGCCTAGTTTTTATGCAAGAGATCTGATAACTGATGAAAATGAAAATTATATCTCAGTCAATCTATAACTAACCACACAAAAACAATTGGATTATTCAAAGTAAAATTAAAGGTTAAATAGGCCTATAGCCTACTTATTTCTAAACTGAAAAGTATGGCTTATATTCAGGGTTCTAAATGAACTTTTTTGATCACCAGCCAATCAGAATTTCCACTAGCCAAGAGAAATTATGAGCGCCACTGAATGCATTTGATCATTTTATTAAGATTGTTGGCATGAAAAACACATATAAAGTACAATGCATACAACAAAATATGCACAGAAAGTGCAAACATTTAATCTATCTATCAGTTGAATCACTTCTTCAGAGCCACAGGTGCCATCAGAATCTGAGCCACCCTCTGTTCCTTTTGTTCCATGTTTGCGCAGTAAGCTTCAGGAGTGACAACCGCCTTTAAATGCGGGTGTGAATCCCCTAAATTATCGTTACATGTGTCTACAGAACACGACTCGCTCTCGAAAATGCGATGATTGACAGCTTGGAAACCATAGCGACGTTCTGGCGTCTTTTGTGTTTGGTGTCCGTTATCGTGACCAAAATAATATTAAAGTGGCAAAACACTCGCTATTTTCAGCAATTTAACACACTAGCATTACACATTCGACGGAGGCGTCGTGTTTTGTTTATGCTTGTACAGCCTGTTTCACACAGAGCGCGCTGGTCGTGTTTGGGCTTGTTGTTTAAGCTCGTCTCATAAAGCGAACGGGTTTATTGAGTTATTAAAGTGAGCAGACATGATCGTGCCAAAGCCACTGGAAGGCATGCCTGCAAGGTTTAGCCCAAAAATTGTAACGGCTAAAGCTAACGCTCCGCCGCCCGCGGTATGCAGGGAACGAGAACAGAGGCTGTTTTTTGAATGGAAGTCAACGGATGAGAGACTTCATTGTGCTGAATAAACAGCTTTTGTGGGGAAATAGCTAATCATTTAATTAATTGACAGCCTGTTTGCATGTTTTACACTAAACAATACTTTCGTTGGGAGCTATAGATTTTAGCTTGATAAAGATTTATTTTTTTAAGAGAAGGCAGAATATATAGGCCTATATATATAGGAATGTTGCGACTGACGTCACTGCCATTACACGATAGGCTTAGAGGGGCCACACGTGATTAAGTTAGCCGTTAGGCTTTCTCCAATGGTAAGAGATCCAGACCCTCTTATCTCCCCATTATATACAATCTCTGGCTCGTGCTTTCCTTGTGATTGACAACCAAGCGGCAACCTCCCCCTTTCTCTCTGAAGCCAGTACGGAAGTAACTTAAACTGCGATTCATCGACTGGCCGCTAGGGACAGGCTCCAAAAGAGAGCAGAATCTCATTGAGTCCCATGTTAAATTGGCCAAGTTATAGCAGAAAAAAACATGTTTACAAGTTGGTTCAAATTGTGGTTTGGGTCTATACTTTTTGCCCTTCATGACACTCTGGGGGGGTGAATTTTTTTATAACGTATCCGTTTAATTATATTAAGCCTTAAAGTTCTGCATAATTAAGGGCGTGGTCAATTGAGTGACAGGTAGATGCGCTGCTGTGAGCCGTCATTACCTCAGCTGCCGCTGAATTTGGCATCTCAGCCGTTTTTGTGCTTTTTTCTCGATTATTTTATACAATTATAAAATATGGCTTGCTGCTAATTTCGAGACTGATGTGTGTCTGTGTAGATGTGCATGCATGCGGAAGAGACAAGAACACACGTTGTTGGATTGTGGCTGGCTGAAAGTTTTGGTTGTGAGATTTACTACAATGACAATGGCGGGAGGATATCAAAATCCGACAGCACTGCTTGGATATTATAACTAAAACTGCTGCACTATTTTGAAAAAAATTACTTTGGACACAGCTCATTTGTTTGTTAGATACGATCGTATACAGTTTACAACATAAAGGCTGCTCAGATTGCATCCTTTCTTGAAGAACGTGACAGAGAGCAGATCATTCAGAAGAAATGTGAATGTTTTTTGTTTTGCAATGGACACTCATATTTTACCCAAGTGCCCAGATTGGATTCATCTCGCGATCTCTATTTCATTATAAAGGTATGAAGTCCCATTTGATTTTCCATGTGTTATTTGCACACCAACACTACTGGTGTTGGAGCATCTATATCTTAAAAAACACCGTAGATTGACAGTAAACCTTTAGAACGTTCTGATGATAAAACTTATCTTCATTAATATTTTAGATACGATAGATAGATAGCTCCTTTGCTGCTAACATGGTCACGTCGAGCTAGGCGGGCGTGGTTTCAGCAACCAGTCACATCAGCTCTTAAACCCCTCCCCGCCTCTTTGCCCATTTTCAGTTATCCAGGAGTGACGTGCGGTGACGGCAGCTTACGATGGCAGGCAGCTCAGTGACGCTGTCAAAAACTGCTGTTCAGAACTCTATGGGTGAGGTCACGGATGCTACGTCCATATTTTTTTACAGTCTATGTGAAACAAACAATATAGAAGAGACTCATGCAGCAACACCAGCCAAACTGGCTTGTAAGTTTTTATTAACACCCGCCAAAATGAATTTACCCGCATTTGGGTTACAGTTTTTCTCAATGCTAAAACACAAAGCCAATCCTCTAAACCAAATGACCAGTTGTTAAACACATTTACTAAATTCTAGCCATCATGTTTCCAATATAATAAACACATTTCACATGAAGACACAGTTCACAAAACACAATCCTCCCGTTCTAAAATCTTAACAATTTTTCTTTGCTAAAACACAAGTTGCAAAAAGAAACTCTGCTCATATTCTCAAATGAAGCCT